>VZTH01003515.1:221297-325523 GCA_013397815.1 Aleadryas rufinucha | reverse complement strand
TATGGTATTCCTGTACCCCTAAAACCCCCCCCCCCCCCACTTTAAAATATTCTCTATGTGAGAAGAAATATTAAAGCGTAAAAGTTTTTTTTATTACTACCACATGTGTATTGACTGTCCAACCAGCCTACAATTTAGTAAGGAATTATCTACATTGTACTATTTATTCTTCACAGGAACTTTCCCCTAAGAGGTTAACATTCCTGATTTATACAAATTAAGTCAGCCTTTTGATGAGTAACTTCAAATAAAGTCAACCTTAATATGCACCCTAAATCTTTTTACCTGTGTTGGCTCTTCATCATTCTTTTATTTCATGTTTAAATCTATTTTCTGTTTCCCAAAAGGATTTCTTACTTGCCTGCATCTTTCACAATACTCAGTGTAGTGTATCTGGAGGGAAAATCTCTTTCCCTGTTTACTCTCCTGGTCCTCCTTCTCTTTAGTTTCTTCCTCTTTTTTGCTTCTACTGTTTACTACTAACAGGAGTATTCTCTGATTCCTGACTCTGTCCTTTAAAGTCTGGTGAAATAAGTCTAGTTAGCGTCTATGTAACAGTGCCTTGGAAGTGTACATTTAGGCATTGTTCTTGTTTCCTTTTTTCAGTTTGTTATTGGACCACTAATGGATGCCCTCTCAGAAAGTTCCCTCTACAGCAGGTAAACCACTGGCTTAATGAATCATTTATTTCATTTCTTGATTGCTGCAAATGTGTTCTAATAGCACTCATTTAAGTATGTGAGTGAAATCTTAGCTAAGGAAAACACATTAATAAAAAAATGGTGCTGCTAAACTTACTGACAGGTAGAGAGTTTTTCAGGAAAGTGGGTGGCTGTGAACAAATGAAGTATGTACAATTTAATCTGAGTAACAACAATGAATGATGCCTCAAGCTCCTATATTGCGTCTTGTTTTGAAACATTAATTTGGAAGTGAGATATGATAAATTAATAACTTAGTGAAGTATTTCTTTGTCTTCTCATTTTCTTGCCACACAGACTTCTCTAGTTGTTCCCAATTCATAGCTGCTGGAAGTGGGTTTTTGCAGGAGACTGTTTGTGGTTGACAGATGACATTGATCCTCTTGGTGTAAATATGTAAAGAACAGAGGAAAGTTTGAGGAGTTGCAGGTTGCTACACATTCAGTGTAGAGATGGATGGCATTCAGTCCTTCATGCTAGTTGCGTGGAGAGTATTGAGAGAGGAATAAAGTGCTGAATGCACTTTTATTGTGACCCAGGGTAGCTGAGGTTCTTTTTAATGGATCCCTTGGGGTGGATTAGAGTGAATGACTGGTGTGTATATATATGCTGGTTTATTTCAGAACCATTTGGGTTCAATGAGGAGGAGGTATGTAGCTGTTCTGGTTGTCATCCATAGAAATACAACAATATAAAAGTGTAAAATATGTATAAGGAAGAGAAAGAGAAGATAAGAGTAGATAGTGGAAAGATACCACCATCCATGGATCCAGTGACAAGACTTGATTGTTGCAATTTTCAATGCCCCTTGGTCAAAGTGATGGTCACAGTCTGGATCTGATGTGGGAAGGCCATGAAACAAAGAGTTCATTGGGTTAATATGTGCTCATTTTTGGGGGGATAAAACTGCCTGTCACTGGTGATAGTTTGTGTTAGGTGGTTATGGATAAAGTGTAGTGAAAATAGGTTGTTTCATCTAAACATGGCAGGACAAATGTGACCTCTACAGGCTCTTGCAGCAGTTAAACATTTCTCATCTCAGCTGACTGCAGTATCTTTCCATGGCCATGCACCGTTGGGAATTCAGAAGGTGAAGGAGATGCCAAGTGTTTCACTGTGTATGTTAGGGCTGTGTTGAATCAGTACTTCATAATCTTCTTAACCTTCTCTCTTAGCTTCTGTGTTTCTGGTGAAACATGTTGGCATATGTAGAGGAGGGTGCATGTTTGAGTATACCAAGAATATACAAAGTTGTTACAGTTAATGTTCAGCTGAGAGAAAGCTACAGAATCTCCTGACTGATGCTAATCTTTAATAGCCAGGATCCTGAGACTTCTCATGAGATGTAGGTTGTTTCTGTTGGTCTCATGGAGTACCACTGAATGACACTTTGTTTTTGTTTAGGGGCAATTCTAAACATTCTAAATCTGTTCGATTTTAGATGACTCTGTTACATCTAATCCTAAAGCTGTTAACATGTCAGTTGTGTCAAAACATGTTTTAAAACCCAACAGGACACCAGGTCAATCAATAGGAGACTGTCCTCCTTTGGGAATGAGGTTACAGAAGTTTTTGGCTACTTATCTCACTCTTCTTCCAGAAGAAGAAAAAGGTATGTTTCAGTTTCACCTTTATCTTTTTTTAAATGAGGAAACCAAATAAAAACTATGGCGCTGTTTTCTGTATGTCATGTAAGCATTTACTTGAGAGAAAAAAGGAGTAGTTGTCCTGACAGTGGAGTTTCCAGAGAAAAGGCCTTCAGGCACTCTAAGGGATCCCGCAGTACTAAGCTGCAAAATTGTTCTAGGGGCAAAACGAAGCAGATTTGCTTTTTATTAATGGAGAAATAAAAATCCCAAACAAGTTCCTGAGGTCTGAAGTGAACAGTACTTGCAGTTTCTTTTTTCTTTATCTGCCAGACATTTTTAGTCATGACTTGTGTAGTGACACATCCAAAAGAGCCAGTCCAAGTGCTGAAACAGAATAAGGGTTCTTTCATTGTGAAGTTGGCTGGGGAAGGATTTCTGAGACTGTTTCAAATTTTGATGCTAGTGTAGGCTGAAACAAAGGTGACCAGAATTTAATACCTGGTCTAACTGGATCAGATAAGGGTAGAATCATCTCCCTTCAGCACCGTGTATGTACAGGTGTACTCTGGTAGGAAACACCTTATATATTTGTCATGTCATAGATGCCCTGTTTCTCTGTTGTGTCCCAAGACATATGTTTTATCACTGAGTGGGAGGGTGTGTGATTAGGAATCCTGAGATGGGTAGCCTGCTTCCACAAACTATACGTGTGGTGGCTTGTTGAGGATTGCTCTGCCCATTCCAGCATCCATTAAACTGGTTGAATTACTATGGTCAGCCATCTCTCAAACTGAATAGCAACTTAAAAAAGGCATTGTTTAGTACTGAAAACAATCAAGAATTAAAATTCCATTCCTGAACATGGTGATTAGTGCAGATTACCAAAGTCAAAATTAGGTTTCTTTCTGGTTATCTCTGAATGATACCACCTTACTGACAGACTTCTTTGGAATGTCATTTTTTTCATTGAAATAATTAGGAAATTATTCTGTTGTCTTTAATTGTCAGAAATGATAATAACACTCTTCTGCTGGAGTTCATGTTATTTGAATGCATTGGAGAGCACAAAATCACTCTGGGTTGTTTTGTGTACTTTTGTTTTAAGGTAGCTTCCTGTTAAAATTTATTCAGAAGATGACAAGTAGGCATTGGTGTGCTGTTCCTATTTTGTTTCTTTCTATGGCTTTGGCATCTATCCCTGCATGTAAAGTACTTGGTGCTGAAGGACTTCATGCTCTAAGGTAAAATATATACTGCATTGTGTTCTTACAGACTTTTTCCAAAGAAATGTGCTGGCAGTCTGGAGAGCCAGGATTTGATTCATGTTTGTTACTTCTGAAGGGATGGTTCTGCATGGGAATGGAAGGTTCTGTCTCCTTTATGTCTGATTTGCAGAGGAAAGCAATTCAAGAACCAATGTGTTCATATCTCTGTGTGAATTTTAAAGAAAAATTGAGTTTTTGCGTTTTAGATCTTCATAATTTCTACTTTTTTAGAATAATTTTTCCCTGGTCTTTCGCACTTTCTGGTTGATACGTATCACACTTCTTCCTTTTCTTCTAGTTCCATTACAGCCTGGTTTAATAGCAGTTGAGGCTATATCAGGGAAATAGCCACAGCCCACAATGCTGGAAACTGAGATTTCTAAATAAAAGGCTAGGTAGAAGTTCTTGGCCTCACTATTGACCTTAATCACACTGATATTTCCTAAGTGTCTGCTTTCACTTCCTAGAGCCACTAAAAATCAGTTGTCATTCCAGTTTAATCAAATTTGAGCTTTTAAATAAAATCTTACTGGTGGTTGAAGGAATACTGGATAGAAGCAGTTTACTGAAAGAAAAAAAAATGTTAGACATGCCTTTGCTGATAAAAGATCACTGAAAGTTTCTTTCAGTTTTGTGTTTGGGTGAGAATTTGATGGCAAACATTTGTATACTTGTTACTGATAGAAATGCTTATATTAAATTACCAATCTGAACTGATGTGACCATGGGGATTGTTCCTTTAGTTTTGGTTTTGTTCTTTCTTCTTCCCCTTTTTATTTTGTCAGGTTTATGCTCATCCAAGTTTTGTGACCAGTTTTTGAAAGTACATGTAATGGTAGTCTTGGTTCTGGATGGTTTGTGGTTTGATCAGGCAGTGTTTGTGTCACACTTCGTAGAATATGTCTGTTATATGCAATCTAGTGTATTTCCAATGATTAGAAAATATATGAAAATGTTTATATTTTTAAGTGTGTGTTTTATACAGTGTGTATTTTTCCTCTCTCCAGAGATGTCCTCCAGTGTACTATGATTACACATCAGATTTTGTTGCGTGGAGCTGCTCAGTGCTATCTTCTTCAAACAACTATGCATTTGGCAGATGTGGTCAGTTTGGGGTTTTGTGTTTTGTTTTATTTTTTTCTTTTTCCCTGATGTAATAGAAATACAGTAACACTTTTGCAGGGTCAACAGTATTAAAAAAATTGCTACATACAGTATTTATACTGATTTTGCTGGATTTGCAATTTTCTTTTAATGACTGTTTAAATTGTGCTATGTAAGTATGGTATGCTCCTGTTACCTTTGGTTTTCATAAGAAGTATTTTTTTTTTATTAGCTTTTATTAGTTGATATTTTATTGTAGGGTTTTCATGTGCTGGTTATCATAACAGGGTATTATTCTGTATCTACTGTATAAACTCATGTTTTAACAGATATAAACTAAATAGGCTTTCCTGTACTACCTAATAATAAAAGTATTTATGATACTAGACTGATAAAACCTACCATTAGTGTTGAAATAGCAGCACTGTAGTTACTCAGTAATCAAAGTATTCATGTTTTGTTTGTTTTATATCTTGCTTTCTAAATAAGTAGTCTTCCATGTTGTGTGTTACAGCTATAAACCTGTCTAAATTTCTTTGTAGAAATGCAGAAATAATACTTACGAGTGACTACATTAATTTAAAAGGTATCATCAGTGAATAGCACTATTCATACAGTCGTTCATTTATTTTCAGATAGACTTTAATACTTGGGAAAACTAAGTTTTGGTCCTTGGTACAGATGAGTTGGTCCCAAAGAGGCAGAAATGAGTCTGCATCACGAAAAGGAAAAAAAGTAAATTTCTTTGTCTGAAACTTGCCAGATAAAGGGAAACTTCTTGAGTTGTCATATAGATATCATTTGTTGTAAGTTATGTTGGCAGCTATTATATCTTAATTAATTTCTTCAGGAAAAAGTGTCCTTCCCAGAAGTTTCAAGCTTTCTTCTGTCCCTTAGACCAGAGGAGTCCTTAAGGAGAGATACTTTGTTATGGACAGAGGTGAGAACTGAAGCTGGTTTTACATTCATCAAACCCATCACTGGTAGAAATAACAGGATAATCATAAAGGGAAGAATGTGCATACCATGTTGAGTGAGATTGTAAACCATAAATTTTCACAGGATATTTATTTTATGTCTTTGGAAGATGTAAAATGCTGTGAATAAAAATTCAAAGATTAAATAATTTTTCATATAGTGTATACTGGAGCCAACTGATCACAAAGCCATAACTTTTGGTTACTTGTACAGCCATATAATGATAAAGAGATTTTTTGCATAGTGTCTTCTTGTTATGTATACTGTACATTTCAACTTCCTCCATTCATTCTTGGCATACAAGTTAAAAAAAATGCTGGTCTCGCTGGGTAGCACTTGATTGGAAGAAGCCCTTTTGAGATGAGGGAATTTTTACCAGTCTTAATTTTAAGAGTTGTTTTTCTTATATTGATACCAACTGATTTTCTGGGGGTGAGCTACCCTCTGGAATAACATTTTTCTGTATGTAGTTAGAAGGGAGCGGTCTGCTGAGGCTCAGGGTAGCTGTGGTGAACACCTCTTGCGGTGTGTGGATTTCCTGATGTGAGAGTTTGTGTTTAACAGTGCTCTGGTGTGCTGCTGTTAAGTCAGTGATGTCAGTGCACAGCTGCCAGATGTGGTCAAGGAGTAACATTCTGTTCTCAATTCAGCTTTGCAGTTGGTTGCAAGTGAATGAGAAGTGCTTCAGGAAGTCTGTAACCTCTGATTCTGAACATCAAGAGACATCATCATTATGTCAATACGTACGCAGTCTTGTGGGAGAGTACCTTAAGACACCTGCATCTGAAAGTAAGTTAAATGTGTATTAATAAAAACCACTATTTTTAAGATTATTAGAAAATAAATTATAACAATCCCTTGGATTTTAGAAAAGTTGCTTGTTTTTTTTACATTATACCTGTTCAAGTTCTGCCCAACCTGTGTATTCACAATTCTTAAGTTTAAACCTTATTTTTTAATTCCAGTTTTCCTCCATAAATTAGTCCTGCAGTATTAACTGAACATTAAGTCTTAATATTCAGTTTTAATGATGCCCTGATTCTTGTCCATTAGATTTCTTTTGTCACTCTTTTGATGGTGTGTGACAATGCTGGAATGTGGGGGCGGAGGGAAGCACAAGGGAATATGAGCACACACACAGGTTCTGTCACCTTTCTCAGTAGAGCTTTGTAAAATGCCCAGGTGTTTTTATAGAGAGAGAGAGGCCATAGAGTGAGGCAGCTTGTTGGCAGCTCATTGCACACCTTCCTGCGTTGTTACATTCTTTTGGTCTTGGACAGCTTGCAGCAGGTGAGCTGCCACATGTTGTAACCACGGAAGGTGCTTTGTAGGCTGTATAAATGTGCAGCTAAATTCCAAAGGGCCTTTTTGTTCACTGATACATTTTAAATGGTTACAATGTCAGGTTAGTGTCTTCTTCCAGACACATTGAAAGGAATGGCAAATTGATTTTTTAAAAATACTTCAACTTTTGTGTGGCATTCACAGTCATAGTGAATTTTATATTGTCAAAAGTCAAAACTGAAGACTTTTTAAGTATTACACATATAGGAGATGAAAAAGCTAGGTCAGAATTTGCTAATGATAAATAGCTTCAGAAGCTTCCTGCAGAGCGGGGAACTTAACTTGACTGTCTTATTGTTAGAGAAGTTGCAAGCAAATTCTCTCTGTTGATAGTCCAGGGTAAATTTGCTGAAAATATTGGCAGATCTTCTGTCCTTCCTGAAATGTTTGTTCCTTGGTCTGTATTATCTGCAATTCCATGGCAACCATCTGCATTTCACTTGTAAAAAGTGATGTTTGTAATTCTAATTTTATATGAAACTTAACTGATCAGCAGCTCTTTAGAGGAATAAAAATGAACCATGTCCAGCTGCTTGAATTTGACCTCCAAAGTGTGTTTTGCTTTCTGAATTCCTAAAGCCAGAAACATACCAGTTAAAAAAACCCTTAAAACCAACTTAATGTACTGCTATTTAAGAAACAGTTTTAATAAGTATGGTGATGTAGTTCTGCCTAAATACTGATAACAAGAGAGACTTTACTTAGTTGGTTTATAATTTCCTTTTTAAAGGCTAGTTTTAGTTCTTTATGTAACTTCTGTGGTCAAAATCACAGCTGATGTTTCTGATGAAGCATAGTGGAATTATGTTCTTCATTAAATTCATTTGACTATGCTAATGTATTTTTAAAAGCAATGGAAAAGTCTGTTGTGAACTGCTACATAATACATGATACTACATAACACATTGCCTAAAGTTTATTTGAGCATAAAGGCCAATTGTGTTTGAGTTTAATTTAACTTGGTTAGATACTGAGTTTAATATCTAGATAAAGAACGCAAAAAATTAGTAGTAATACTCGTGTTAGCATGAATTGTTTTTGTGCTATTAATTTATTAAAATAAATTACAAAACCAGAAGTTTTAGAAATTAATACAAAGGTATTTTTTAGTTACTGTGGAAACCTTAAAATATCTTTAATCAGGAGAAAATTGCTTTATGCCTGACTGGTTTGAAGCTAAGCTTGTCTCAACAATGATTCTGTTGGCTGCTGACGTGGAGCAGATGAAGAATAAATACAGGTAAGTATGAAATACCTTATTTTTTACATTTCTCTCTTTTTCAATCCCCTCACTCTTGAAGGATCCAGTAGAAGCCTGATGAAGTTGGGAAGCTGTCCTATTTTCTCTGTAGACTTTCGATCAGCCTGATCATTCCTTAGGCCTTGTTCAACTGTTGCTGCAGACATGGGTAACATTCTAAAGATACTTATGTGTCTCGGAAACGTGTCCTATTTATTTCCATAAGTAACTTCAGCACTTAAGGCAGATACTCAGAAGAAGACTTTCTTTTTAATTTTTGTTTTTGTGTAGTGGAAAAAGCAACATAGAGTGGATTGAACTAGAGGCTTTCTTGAACCCTCTTCTGGATGTCTTGATGAAACTTGGCAGTAATGCTTACATACCAACACTGAAAACAGATAAAAGCCTTCAGCTTCTCTTGAAGTTATTGCAGACCCGTTCGTTAAAATGTTCCAATTGGCAAGATGGTTAGTGACATCTTCAGTCTACTGTGTCTTCTGTTCATTATAGTCTTAACTACAGCTAAGCTACTTAACTGTTTTACAGCTATATTGTCAAACTAGTATTAGCCTAGAAGTGGTAAATGTAAAAGTTGGCAATCTGGCATGTCTGTTACAGAACTTAATACAGAACTTGAGCTGTGGGTCCAATCTTGCAGACGTCCTCAGGACTGGGAATTGAAAATATGGAAGCCTTCTGAGAAAGGAGTTGTTACCCACTAGGATTAGATTATCAGTTAAAATTTGAAGAGTGTGACTGGACTGCAAATATTGATAGGCCTATTCTTTGCAAACAAATGGATTCCATGAATCATTTAGACACTTAAGAAAGAAGTTACTACAGAAACCCAGCCTAACCTGCTTACAGGTTCAGCCGGATTGTTCTCTGAGTGCATAAAGTGATCCTGCTGGACATCCTGTTTTTTGAGGTGACTGATAGGCTAAGAGGTGCTCACTGAAGTACAAGCCTGGTGATGTCTCTGGGAGTGCTGGCCCCCCACAGATGGAGCACTTCAACTTGTAGACCTTTCAAGAGTGTCTGAACAAAAACTATAGAGTCCTTACTACTCCTTTTGAGGGAACTTGGTCAGTTTGTAACCAGCATTGACCTAAATGTTTTTCCTGACAGCAAATGAAAAATTGCAGTATTATTTTCATGAATTGGGATGCTGAATGGGAACAGGAGGGATCTTGGTGTTTGATTTCTGCTCCCCCAGATTATTTTGTGATTTTTTTTTCAGGGTATTTATAACATGGAATAGAAGAGTTGTTTTGGAGTGGGGAGGCTCCATATCCAGGCTCTTATTTGTAACAAAAATAGTTTCATGTTACTCGTCTAGGTTTCATATACATGTCTAAATGCAGCCCCAGAATAAATGCCCACCCTCATTTTAACAAGTGCTGTACACATTCAAAGCCCCTGCGCCCTTAAATTTTAGCTGTTTGTCTGAAATTCTGAGCATTAATTATGCAGGCTATTAAAGTTCCTGTTGGGGCATGGCCTCTGACTGTTGAAATGGGTTCCTTGAAATGAACTAGACTGGAAGAAGTGTCCACTAAACTACCACTGGGCATTCAGCCTCCAGCAGAAGGATAGCATGAAGCAGAACCCTACAAAACACATACAAGCGCATATTAGTTTTTTAGTATCAAGAATAATTTCCTTGTGTGCGTTATTTCTTTATGTGCTTGCTAATGTACCTGCAGTGGATTGCTCCTGCTGTGGGGATTTTGACACCTGACATGGCACATTGAGTTCTGCTAACAGAATGCCAAAGGTATGGCAAGGCTGAGCATTGCTGTGTCCCCATTCTTTTGAAGGTCCCTAGAGGTGCTCCAGTACAGCCCATCATCAGTCTCTCTCGAGGCTTTCTGAATTCTGAATCCTTGAAAACAAGGATTTTCTTAAATTATTTTTTACACTGTTTTTGTGCTTCTTCCTTCTGCACAGGACAACCAAGTAAATCTTCTTTGTCTGCAGCTGTGAATTGACTGGTGAGGGGTGGGAAGATTAATGATGTAAAATACAGAAGTTGTGTTTCAGTGTTGATTAAATGGGAGGTGAAAAGTCCTGTTTTTCAAATGGAAAACAATAAAATGGTAGAGAATAATAAAGGTTTTGTTTAACCTTGTGAAACAAAAATAATAAGTGGGAAGTGTTTTATTTAAGAATATTCTAATGGGGATAGACATGCCTGGAATGCATGCTGAAATGATCTGCATTCTTCTACAGTTCTTGCTGTCTAAACTTGTTAGATTTCACTATTTTAAACAGTAAGGTTTTGGTAATTGCTATTTTTTGCTAGTGTTAAAGAGCCACTGGTTATCTGAAGATTTTATGAATATAAATTGCAGAAGATGTTTTAGTGATTCGAGACTTAACGATGAAACATGATGATAGTCTGACATAATTAAACCGTTGGTTCTAAACAATGTAAGCCTTAGAAATATAGTCGAAGAGACATTTTAGTAGGGAATATTGAAAGTAAGTACAATATGGATTTGGAACGTCTGGAAATATTTCCCTTTATATTTTTACTTCTTGAAGATCTTCCATTTCATAATATTTTTGCTACATGAAGTGTTCCTCAGGGTCAGCTCCAGAAAAAACCAGCAGCTCTGGCCTCTGGGTATTTCTAAATACTGAAACTAATGACTGGTATTTTTAAAACAAGGTGGCCATGCAGAGGATTTTAACTCCATTTTCATACTGAGATGTTATTTCCTTGGCTTTCAGGTAGCCCTTACCCTTGAAGCACAGACCGAAGTGTGTTTGTGGTTAAATGTGTTTTACCAGAATGACCTACCTCCCTTGTGTATGAACTTGTGTCTTCGTTTGTGAAATGCTATGTACATGTGGTACACTTGGTAGCGTTGCCTTTTCTTATAGAAAATACCACATTTTGTGTCATAATCTTGTATTTTCATTTACAACGTTAAGCCTGGAAGCTACTTAGCTAAAATCTTGTAAGATTACACTATTTCCAAAGATGAATTATTCCTAAGCATTAAAAAAACAGACCAACAACCAGCAAGCCCCAAAAACCAGTTTTCACATCTATAAATATTAGGAATGGAAAACTGTATTTTTCGCACATAAAGTTAATTGCTGGATATGAAAGCTTTTGGTTTTTATTAAAGACTAAGTTCATTAATAAGTTATTTGTGCAGATGGTTGGGAGTAGAACAAAAGTGTGCATTAAAAGTTGGAAAATTGGACTGTGGTCTTCTGGTCTTGTGTGGGTTTTGGTTCGGTAATACATTGTCAATCTCAGGAAATAATGTAATATGGTTTGATTCTTTCAGCCTTGTGGCTGAAAGAGTGTAGAGCTGTTTTAAGTTATTTTTAGGTATTTGAATACTATTACTGTTTAACTTTGTAACATAAATAAGAATTTTATTATATCATGCAGATTTAAGGGAATTGTGTTTCTCTATATATACTTTTTTTTCCCCTCCACACAGATGAAGTACTGTTTTTTATCTGGAAATCTCTTGTGGCACCTGTGGAGAGTATTCTTGAGTTTGTTCTCCGACGGCTTACTAGCAATGAGTTAAGCACTGTAAGTAATGATTATGAGACATACTTTGGTGTGGTTTTGCTTGTTAATTTGATTTAACAGTGTTCCTAAAGTTCATACCAAATCTTTAAACACCTCGAAAGTCAATTTGCATACAAACACTTCTTTTTTGAATGGGCACAGTAAGAACAGAAAAAAAAAAATGTCTTGACAAGTAGTGTTTAGTGTCTATAGTCTGCATTTCTTGTTTCTTCTTACATCTAAAGAAATCACGTAGTAAGAAATCCTGAGTGTCATATACTGCACAATATCTTCTAGTACAGCTGTGAACATAAGGTGTTGGGTGTTTGGAGACTTCTGGTAGTCGGCCTAGTTACCATCTTATTTGACTGTCTCTCACTGTTTGCTCGTTGCTGTGGCCAGTGTTTCAGTTTATTTCCGAAAGAAACCTGAGACTTTAGAAGCAAAGCAAAAGTTAGAGTTGAATCAGGAGAATGGCATCTGAAAGTCAGTTTTTAAGATTTAAAAATTAATAACCTCCCCCAAACAAACAGACAAAACCCAACATTAAAAGTTGTTCAGTTGCAATGACAGTTGTAGTTTTCCTTCTGCTATCATTGTTACCAGCAATTTTCTTTCTGATTTTCAGTTTAATTTTCCTCGTCTTACTGGTTCAAATTGCTGTTGTTTCCTCACTTTCAGGTTGGTGACCTGGATCGTTGTGATCTGTACTTGACTTTAATTCCAGAGATAGTGAATTTGTGCTTGAAAGTCAACTGGAAGAAAATGCCATCTATCAAGAATTTCCTTTCATCCCTGATAAATGCATCTATTTGTAATCTTCAGGAGAGAAATTCTGAAAAGGTAATTTAAAATTATTTACAATAATAAATATTAATATAAAACAAACCAATCCGTAGTAATTAAAATATATGCTAATATAATATTTAGATTCTGCATTAATAATTATATAGACATACTATAAACATAAATTAATATACTATTACTTATTTATTTTATTTATATATAATGCATAATAATACTGTATATAATGTGAAATTAAATAATCGTTTGTGTGAATGTGTATATACATATATATTTCCTAACACATATGTCTTTATTCAGCAGTGTAATATGAATGCAAAATATTTGTAGCTAAGATTTAGTACTTACTTTTGGTCTTTTATATTGCATTACTTAGAAGTCTGTATAGCTAAAGTAAAATACTTATTGTAATAATGAACTGCGTACTCAAAGATTTTTTCCTCAAATATGAACTAATCTTACTGATCAAGTTACTTTTAAATGAAATGTCTTTTGTGTTTGTTGACTTCAAAGCTGGAACATACAGAGAAAAAGAAATTCCAGAATCCAGCATTGCTTTGGCTTTTTCATATAGTTATGTTGATTGTCCCATAGTTCAGTGTGTTAGGCTACTATATCTGAAGTAGATGAATTTTCAAAAGGTAAAGAAACACGAATAACTTCCATTAAAAAAAAAAGGAGATTTAAATTAAGATTTGTTGGGCAGTATAAACTTTGGTCTTATTATTTGGTATTATTGTTTTGTGCAAGAGCAATTAATAACACATTACAAGATTGTAAGTATTTGATTAGCTAGGTTTGTGTTTTAAGAAAAAAAGAACACTTAATTTTTTTTTTCCTTCATTTATGTGAATTATATACTTTTTCCAGTAGTTTCAAAGTAAACATTTTGTGGTACAAACTTAGTGTTCAGTGGAGGCCTGTACCAACTTTCTCTGAATTCAGGGGAATTATATTTTCATGATGCTTTCTTCAGCTGCACATATAGTACATCTTCAGTTCCAGAAGAAAGAAGAAAATGCTGAGTAATTACAGACGAGAGAAGTTTTTTCTGTGCTCTAGACAGCCAAATGTAACTTGGACATATTTAAATAACATCAAAGTTTTCTTACTATACGGTT
The DNA here is from genome assembly GCA_013397815.1 of Aleadryas rufinucha. NCBI lineage: Eukaryota > Metazoa > Chordata > Aves > Passeriformes > Aleadryas > Aleadryas rufinucha. Next base: position 311,836 of record VZTH01003515.1, on the reverse strand, counting down.
ATTACATGTTGGTTTTTTTTTTAACGAGACTTTTTATTTCATTCCTCTTTGAATATATATGTTTATCACATGAAACATCCATGGCATGGTTGTGATCTTTTGGGTGCTTGGAGCAGCTAGTGTGTCGTATTCCAAATTTCAGCTGTCAGGTTTCTGATTAACTGGACCCACATCTTTTTTTCTAATTGCTCTCCTGCAGTATGTATGAACTGTTACCTGGCAGGATAGGAGTGTTCCATCACGGCCAAGCTGCCTGCACTTAATGCATAAGTGACTGTAATCTGGAAGATTTATGTTTCTGTCAGTGTTTGTAACTTGTGAGTGATTGTGCTGGCCCAGCCAAGCCAAGCTGTGTTAGGCACAGGGGAAGAAAATACAGAAGTAGAAGGATGCAGAGTTGCTACCTTATGATGTCTGTGGTGATACAAATAGGAGGATTGTTTAAAGTATCAGTATGTTATTTGTATCATATTAAAAAAAGTTGGTGTGTGTTTGTTCATGTATGACTTGGTTTTACTTAGGAGCCGAAGGCTAAGGAGCAGATTAGAAAAGTAGCTGGCATGGCTTCACTTGCAGCTGTGTGTGAGATCATGGATGGGAAGCTGGAAGTGCACCTGGGATCTCTGCCTTCTGTGGATGCTCTGAAGAAATTTATTTCCTTTTCTCAATTCAATGAAGTATTAAAGAAGCCATCTTATATCGAAGAAAAAAATAGGTACATCTGCTAAAGCTTCAGTAATTCTCCAGAATAAACTTGATTAATGTGAAGCAGTGGTTAAGATTTTGGCTTTTCCTGTCCTTTGAGAACTTTTTGCCAAGATAAAAATGAAGAATTCTGTATACTAACTATTCACTCAGTTGCTCTTTTGTCTTAACATCCAGGTTTTAGAGCATTAAAGCAGCCATAATTGATCAGACCAGAGGTTCTTTTGTTCAGTCCTCTAGTGCTATGAAGCCAGAGCTAGCTCTGAACAGTGTGTACCCTTAGGACAGATTAAATACATATACACAGCAGAAAGCCATGGCATGTACACAGGCAAGTTTAAATAGAAATCATTTACTCTTGGGAAAGGAAACGCAGGGCAAGCCAGAGATCCAAACCCCAAATACTTGGGTAACAAAAAACCATGACCAGCATATAGTGATGTTTCCACTGAATACTCTCACAGGTGTTTGACTAATGAGACTGACTGACCCCAGAATTGATTTTTCTCTTTTAAAAACCACTTCATTTTTAGATTTCTTTTCCATGTATTTGCCCAGTCTTGCCTGGAACTGTATAAATCTTAGCAGCTTGAAGTAGTACATTGAGTTTGTACAGTTAAGCACTTCCTGGTGGAGTAGGAATGCGCAGGATAAACTTAACACAATATTTATTTAAGAAAAGTATTTTTTTCACAGCTTACGTGAAGAAACGACATCTCAAGGCTGGGGGAAAATTGTTGCACGCTACATTCGTGACCGGTGGATTTGCCTTCGTTTTGTTTTAAATTCATTTCCAACACTGGCTCAGGGGTTTGGAGAAACTTCAGAAATGTCATCTTCAGTTGAAAGGTCAAAGAAAACTCTGCAGTCTGCATTAGAAGCCCTGTCTATTCTTCCTTCAGACCAAGTTTTACCTGTGTTTGACTGCATGAAAGTCCTTGTTCCCAAGGTAAAAGATAAACCTGCACCCGATTAGTAGTTTTTTGGGTGTTTTTTGTCAAATCTAACACTTTGTTCATCTCTTTATTTACAGCTTCTGGACTCATCTGAGTCTCTCTGCATAGAAGCATTTGATTTGGCTTGGAAAATTATATCCTCTTTGAGCAACACACAGCTAATATTTTGGGCCAATTTAAAAGCTTTTGTTCAGTTCATCTTTGATACTGAGGTTCTCGCTGTTGCTGCAAGTGCAAAGGGTCAAGCATATGCCAAAATAAAAGAGGTCAGTTTCAAGAATTTTTTTTTTTTTTTTTTTGAGAAGGGAACAAATTCTGTCTGGATGTAAAAAGGTATTTTACTTTTTATTTTCCCTTCAGCTATTGTTGTGAATTTTTCATTTCTGAAAAGGCCCAGGTTTGAGAGTGTTAAGATAAAAGACCTGAGAATTAGATTGAAGATAAACAAATATGTTGTTTGTTCTTGTAGCACAGAAAATGAAAAGTACTGTTTCTTTGATTTTTAGATTGTTCAGTATCTTCTGCCTGCAGTAAAGCTAGGTTTTTTTGTCTTTTAATTTATTTTTACGTAATGCCCTTCCTCTTGAATATTTTATTTAAGATTTGACACCTGAACTGTCACAAGCTATTAATATTCTGGGGAAATGATGCCTTTTTTTTAATAGTTTACTCTTATGAAAATGCTGTCTTAGATGAGAAGTTAGAACAGTTCAAAATTTTGTAGATGATATTGAATAAGCCATTTTTACTGCTTCTTTAAAGGCTTCTTTTTCTCTAGTGATCCAGATGTAGAAAATAAAAAACACCGTCACCTTGGAGTTCAGTTTAATACTGCATGGTAGAGCTTCTTCCAGAGTTAAGGAGAAGAAAATCACTTTATTCTTCTTTTTTAAGATTTGTGCAGCTGCCAGAACTCCCAAGAGTTCTTGCATATGTCGTAGTGTTCTTTTTTTGATTTTAAGTCCAGGAAACCGTATTCAGTTCTGGGATGTTGGTTCATATTGGCTTTATACATTGGAAAGTTGTTAACTATTTCTTTTCTAAATAATCATTCTTGGTATTTTTTTGGTTTTTGGGTTTTTTTTCCCCTCTCAGCATCAATTAAGTATTTGTGCAGAACAGTCCACAATGAGTGCAAGACTTTAACTAGGGCAGTAATACATTATGAGTTATCTACCAGTATTTATGTCTGTTTAGACTTACTACTTCATGTGCTGCTTTGCACTTAGCACAAAAATCACACTAGGAGGGGTTGCAGTTTTGCTTTGAAGTCACCATAAGTAGCTCTATCCTGGTGTCATACTCATAACTGTAATAATAGCATAATAGCAAATATCTCAAATGTATTTTCAGCCCAGACACACTAAAATTTTTTTCTAATAAAATACAGAAAAATAGACACCATTTATTTAAAACTGCTGTGATATATCCATATTAGCCTTAATTACCTTAAAATGCAGTCCCATTAATTTCCTCTTTGATTTTTTTTCTAAGCTTGCTTCAAATGAGTGTTACCGCTCTCTATTTTAAACACTTTGCATTTGTAGTCTCCCTGTGGATCGAAGCCAAAGTAAGCTATGTATGTAAAGATGGTAAATGACCTCTTCTGTTGTAGAAGTTGGTTAGCTTTTACTTTTAATGAATATCTCTAATAGCTAATTGTATGCTCAGTGTTGTAATAACTAATGAGCTATAGTTAGTATTTTACTTTTCTTGATCTTAAAACTTGTTTAAATTCTTAGAATTACTGCCTTATCTTCAGCATGATTATTTCAAGCATTATGTAAGGTGTATTTTGCCAATGTTGAGAGTGTTGAGTCCATGTGACAGCTATCCCATTGTCTGCAGTGGGACATACCATGACAGCAGGCATCAAGGAGCTAATGAAGGTCTCCTATACTCAACAAAGGGCATCTGGTCGAGCCACCTTCTGCCCCTTCATAAGAAAATGAAGATAAAGTTCCCAAGCAAGTGCCTACTTCTGTATATTCTTATCCCAGTCCTCGGCAGTCCCTGTCGCCATTGACCTGCTGTGTAATGGCTGTGTAGCTGTAGCTAAAGAGAGGAAAAAATGGAACTGCCTGATGTTGATTTGTCACAGAAGCATAATTTTAATTTTGTCTACCTCAGTGCACTCTGTCTTTTTAGTAGCTGGAAGGGGTGGAATAAAGGGATGTTTCTGAGTCAAAAAAGGGAATATCGCTATGGTAATAATCAAGAAGGGCTTCCACAGAAGGTACCCAGAGCACTGTGTTCTCTTTAGCTTAATTGCTTCTGCTGCACTCTTCTTTTTTCTTTGTGATTGTTGATATGTTAATTATGCTAGAACTTAAATATCCTAAATTTCTTTTGTGTGTGCTGGACTTTTACTGTATTAGTGAAACAGTTGAAAAAAATTTCAGGATTGAGAAATGCGTAATAAGTGCTGTGCTGCTTCCCTACAGGTGAAACAACAGTCAAATTTTGGAGTTATTAGGAAAGTTACAATGCCTGTCTTTGCACTGAAAAATAGGTTTAAATTCTTGGTAAAAACCCCACATGCTTCTAGTGTGGAGCTTTCTTTCCAGCAAGCGTTTCTTCAGACTGCATTGCAGTATTTCAGTTTTAAGTTCTTCATGAACTTCTTGGTGCTTTAATGCTTAACAATTCAGAACGACTTTCTCTATAAAACCAGAATCACTGTCAAAGAATTGTCACATTATCAAAACTATCATTTCAATGCAGGGAAGCGAAGCAGCTTTGTCTTTTAAGAGCTGTTAGACCTTCTGAAAAACCATTTTCATGGACAGCTCTAACTGATGTCTAAAAAGGAATTCTTAGAAAGCCTTACCAGTTCATTCTGAATCTCCTTGCCCTCTCCCAAATGCTTGCAAATTCTTAGAAAAAAATTTACTTTGGAAGTGAAATTTCCTCTTGCACTTACCCTAAGGAAGGGAAAGAAAAATTTCGGGGCCATTTTTCTTGTTTTGTTTTACTTTTCTTCTTTTTGGAGAAGCTTTAGATAGCAGTTTCAAATATCTTAAATACGCCCTCCTTAAAAACAAAAAAATGGTACAAAGACACTTTTGCACTTTAACTTAAATATGAACTTTGACGTGAATGTAATCCTCCTTAAAGAAGAGAACTAGTGGTATGGCTACTTATGTAAGAAATTTTGCTTAATGTTCAATATTTTTTTTCTCTAAATTGGTAAGGATGGGTTAAAACACTAGGTTTGTGCTCATGAAAGCCCTGGGTCATCTGTTCCACTTACCAGGAGATTTGTTTAAAGCATCTGGTGTTAATATCTGTTTAAGCAAAGATCATTTCTGTTTTTTGTTAACATAAGCGTATCCTGGGCCAATTGTTTCCCATTCACCTGCTCTTATAATCAGGGAATTATAAATAGATTGAAGATAACATTAACCTGAGCAGAGATAGGATGCAAAAGACCGTGAGACCTATTAAAATAGATACCACTGCAATTTTATTCTAATAGACCTGGCACTTCTAGAAAAACTAGATTTTGAATCTTTTATTTCTTATTTTCAGATAATTTTCAAGCTCATAGATCTGTCCACTACAAAGACTGGAGTCTTCAATGTAGTCCTTAGTCATTGTTGTCAGTCTTGGATATTTCCCACTGTTGATGAGAGAAATGCCTTGACAAATGCTTTCTTAAATGCTGGAAATTATAGTGAACTTATCACTGAGGCTTGTGTCTTTGGAACTGTATTTAGGAGAGACCAAAGGTATAAAAAAAAAATCTTTGTGATTTATGTTTTACAGTTTCGTGTGCTTTTTTTACTTTTAAACTTCTATTGAAGACAGGTTTTTTATGTTATTCTGCTAATTTTGCTTTGTCTTCTTTCATCTCTGAAGACTCATTCAGGATGTGCATGCCTTCATAGAAAATCTTGGAGAAAAATGTGCAGCAAATGTTGTTACAGAAAGGTAATGCTTTTGAGGATACATCTTACAGTATTTGCTGTGAATTGTCTCTTTGTCTTGATTGATGCTCTGATAGGAAAGATGCTGGTTTTGAACTCAGCTGCTTGTCATACAGTCATAGAATATCATGAGTAGGAAGGGACCCACAAGGAATATATTCATAATCTTTTAAAATACTGGTAAAAGGGTTGTGTATCACATTACATTCATAATTCAAATACAAAATGTAGAAAAACGCTAAGTATTTTCGGGAAAATATATCCCACTTGCTAATCTGATTGTAGCTGAAATAACTACTTCCTCATTGTCTCACCTCATAAAAGGAATACTTTTTAGGATGCTGAGCTAATACATACCTTATCATTGTAAGCAAGAAAGTTAGGAAACTCAGATTTTAATGCAGTCAGATTTTGAGCTTGGCTTTTTAACATTGGTTGCAGGCCCTTCTTGTGTGTGTACTGCCAATGGGCTCTGCCTCCAGCTTTTGAAAGTTGGATGTTAGCTACTGGATTGTTAAATTTTTTTATAGTTTCACTCCCATCTTTACTCAGGGGAAGAAAGTCAGAGAAAAAGTTATGTCATTTTGTTTTCAGAAGAATTAGTAGTTGATAAAACCTGAGCTTTAAAAAAATTCTGCAAAACTTCACTACTCCTGTGTTTTCTCCCAAGAGCTTTTTGGTAATCATGTATCTTGTTGTGACAGTCTGCAGCTGTCACAACCTATAATGTAATGAATTTTACTCTTGCCATAAATTATTCTAGATGTCTGTAATTAACTAATAGGAATAAAGTGGTTTTTTGGACTAGAATATTTGACCAAACTGTAAGCATAAATTAGTTGTTAAAAGATTGCAGTTTACAGGCACAACATTTCAAAAACTTTTTGATACAGCCTTTTTCTCTAGAAAAAATTTTTAAGCACCTAGATGTTACTAAAGAGCTCTAGATAGACTCAGGGTCAGGTTGTGAACTCACTGGCTTTTTCGTCACCAATGACAAACAGATTTTAAAATTCTGGTTCTGGGTATTTGCATGTTATCTCACTGCAGACAACTCGATGGTTGTATGTTCAAGATGATGTTTGGTGCTTTTTTATAATATAGGAATTATCTTTATGGCTAAACAGGTAGAGTTTGATTTTTATTTTTATTAATATTTTACAGTACAAATCGAGATGATCACTATGTTCGCGTTTGTGCTGTTAAATTTCTGTGCTTGTTGGACGGATCGAACACCTTGCATAAGACATTTATGGAAGACATTTTCATCAAACTACTCGATAAAGTAAAATTAATTTCTCCTGGTATATAAATGTAGTGTTAGTTCAATTAGTAAAATGCAGAATATTTACAGTTGACACGATACAGTTATGGTTGTTTGTTTAGCCTCTCTAGATTTGCCAAGTAATACGCTTTCCTTCATTCAGAGACAGAAGTTAATTTGGCCAAACCAAAATAGCAAAAATTGCCTTTTGGGTTTATTTCCCTGGTTTTAGTGGATATTTTGACTTCCTGGAACATTATCCAAATTATAACCAGCATTCCATTAAGAATCTTCCATTGGTCTGCATTTTGAAGCGCTGCATTTGACTTTAACAATTGCAGACTACCTCTTAAGTTGAGAGAGCTGTTGTCTCCTTAGAATACCTTTATAGATAGAAACAATGGAGAAGGTTGGGGTCCGATTTTCATTTATATCATAGCTGCTTATGCATTGGCAGGAGTCTAAAGTCAGTGGTAAATTACTGCAGCTGCTTTTAGGACATCATCCCTATATTCTGATACTGCTGAATTCTGCTTTTGTCTGAAGAACAAGGAATGGGTGGGTCCCCCTTTCCTCTCAATTAAATACTGCAGAAAAATGATTAATATTTGTGTTGTGAGATTGACCAAGTGGGGAAAAGTGAGCTTTAGAAGATATTTGCTTACTTTATTATTTAATTATAAGCTTCAGAATTTAATTCTTAGTAAGTTAAGTAAATATATTTTCCTAAGCTTATGTTCAGTGCTGATCCTAGCTGTGCAGTAGATGCTGCTTTCTTAGTACAGAAAAGTGTATTTACATATATTAAAATTTAAAGGTTTATTTTAAAATAAACCTTTTAATTTTCTTTTAGGATGAACTGGTATCCAGATCTAGAACACGCTATTATGCAAACTCTTTACAGCATAGAATTAAAAACCGGGTATGGCAGACACTCCTAGTTCTTCTCCCAAAGCTTAACCAGGTATTGTTCTTCACTATTAATTTTTAAATAAATAAATACCTACCTACTTTCAAGACCTAATTTGGTGTCATGCAAGCTGCATATGTTAAATTACAGCAGGGTATAGAAGGCACATAACCTGTGGCTGATGTGGAAGTTCTGTGTAATAGAAGTTTTGTGCAGTTTCATTCTTTCAGTCTGAAGTCATGGATTTATGATGCATTTCTAGAGGACACTGAAAACTGATTCTTAGATTTGTGAATTTTAGGAGGCCAGATTGTTCCTGTTAAAGCTAGCTAGAAGTTTGTACTGACTATCTGATTGAAAGCTTTTCATTTAGTAAAAATGTTGCTACTTTATGAGCAGTCAAGAAATTGACAAGTGTTACTTTCATCAAATGCTGCTTCGTAAGAAAATATTTGAAAAGTATAATACAGAAATTAGATGGTTCTAAAATGTTTTAATTTGCATATTGAAATATATATCTAATATTATGATAAAGGTGAGAATGTTCTTTTATTTAAATTTTTTTTTCATTTTGGAAGTAACTTTAACAATATACTAAAGGTTTGCCTGATTTTGTTTTCTCAGAATTTTTTGTGTGGAACTCTTGACAGAGTTTTTCAGGCTGGATTCAGTAATAATCAGGCATCTGTGAAATACTTCATAGAATGGATTGTTATCTTGAGTCTACATAAATATCCCCAATTCCTTGATAAATTCTGGATTTGCTTTTGCTATGTAAGTAAGACCTTTGGCATTCACTTGAAGAGTAATTTGAACGAAGAGGGTACAGTTTGTCTTCCCATACCTTACTTTCTGTGTATTCCCGTCTTCCTTTAAAAGCAGTGGGCTGTTGAGTAGTTGAACTTAACTTGGAAGTGAGTCTGAGCAATAATCTGAGACATTTAGAAATTCATGACATAAAAATGGCCGAAGAAAAGCGAATTCCTCCTGTTGAGAGATTTCCATTTTTGATGTATTATTCTGGGCAGAGTAGAGCTGGCATAGTGAGTCAGAGTGGTCCAATATGAGAGCCATCAGGACCACATGGATGCCCTAGATCCTGAGTCTGAAGGTGTAAGTCACTTGTGGTTTCCACAGCCCACCTTTTTTTTTTTTTGTCACATCCCCTGTGTCAGAGAGAACATGACTTGCATAATACATATTCAGTTTGCAGCTTTTAATATGGACTTCTCTCACAGTGGAGTTCTGTAATGAGATTTTAAAACTGAAGCAGGGTTTGAATCATGATACCTAAAAGTCATGAAAGGGTTGACTGAGGAGAGCTGGCTGTTTCAGAGTTCCTTCCAAAAGCTCAGGCTGTTGGAATTGCTGTCAATTTAGTAGATGATAACCTGTTCGATCAAAGTGATCTCATGCTGATAAAAAGTGTACTAAATCACAGTGGGCCCATTCATACCATCAGAGCAAGCAGAAAACACGTAGATTTATGAAAAAGGAATACAGATTGTATTTTCAGAGACTCTCCTGGTGCTGAGGAATACATTTAGTGCAGGTGGCTCTGTCTGCAACTGCAGTGCGAGCTGCAGATTGAGCTCTGGGTAGCGGGAGCCCCAGGCAGGAGGCTGTGGGATAGTGCTGACCCTCTGCATTCCTGGGGGAATACAGTGAACTTGGGTTGAATTTTAGCTCATTTATACCACTGTATACTTCATTCTGATTGATGGGTTACTAAAAAGCAAGTAACATGTCAGGAAAAATGAAATCCTAGTAATATCAACCTTGTATTTCAGTACATTTGGCTGTGGAAACATGTGGATTTTTAATAGTGTTAATATTACTGCACGTGCAGAACATGGTGTGAAAATGTATAAGGTATAAAAACGTTTTATATATGCACGTCTTGTTATATTCTTTTTTACTTTAGGATGAAGAAAAGCTTAAAACAAGCATCTGCACATTTTTATCAGTGTTGGCCCACTTTGACATCATTCTTCAAAATACCTCAGAGAAGGTACATTTCTCTAAGAGTGTTCATTCTTTATTCACTTCCCAGTGCATATACAGAGATCTGAATTGAAAATAGACTGCCAAAATGGTTTAAAGATCTCTTGAATACCTACTTCCTACGAAGGTATCCTTTGTTATGCAAAATACTAACTCTTCCTGTCACCTCTGTAAAATATTGGACTTAGGAAAATTAGCTAAATTAGCAGGTGTTGTGGATACATAGAGCCTGATTACCTGTGAAATTTTCTAGAATAGCTACTCCGGTTTTAACTAAACATGTGGATGCACCTGGGTTTGTTTTTTGTGCTGCTCTTTTAATCAGAAGTAAGTAGAGGTTTCCTTGTAGGCAGAATAATGATTTTTAAAGCAAATGAATACATTTTCAAAAAACAAGTGGGGCTGTAGGTTTTGTCCTAACGAGATGGAAAGAAGGAAATGACTATCATGTTAAAGCTTTTTGCCTTCCCAAAGGCTTTCTTTTGAGCAACTTTTTCTTGGGCCACTCGTAACTTCTGAATGGTACATTAAACCTTAACATAAAAGAAGCTTCTCTTTGTTTCTTTAGAAGCCAGCTTTGAAGAAAGCCCTCATAGTTGTTCTGCAGTGGTGTTTCAACCATAATTTCAGCGTTCGACTTTATGCATTAGTTGCCCTTAAAAAAATTTGGGGTATGTGCAAAATGCTGCATGTGGAAGAATTTGAAGCTCTGACACCAGTTATTGAATCTAGCCTTCAACAAGTGGAAAACATGCATGGCACAGGGTTAGTAACATTTTTTACAGCTTAACATAGTTCTTCTGAGCCATTTGCAGCAAGTTAAATTTTCTAAAATGGCAGTTGATAATTTTTGTGGGGTTTTATGGGATTTTTTTCTCTCTGTTTAAAAAGAAGTTGGTAATGGGGGAGACACGAGACAAAAATAGCAGCAAAGAGAGGAATCTTGACTTTCTTTTTTTTTAACAGCTAAAAGCTAACACTGGGCTAGTATCAAGTTTCCGTGGGATACTTCTTGCCAAACTCACTCCTTTTGATAATAGAATTTGAAGGTGTGTTATGGGCCTTTCTTGAATCATAAATAAAACTTATTTCCTGAATGCTGTTGGTTTTTTAAAAATGAGCCCTTACTTAATTGTTGAAGTATTTTCTTTCCTATATAATACGTAGTAAATAAATGAGGTTGCCTTAGGCCAATCTGATGATTGAAATTGAAAAAAAATCCAGCACATTACCTTTTTAATGTCTCTTACTTTACTTTCTGCACTTTCAGGAATGCCAGAAGGAACTGGCAGCGAATCCAAGATCACTTCTTCTTTGCAACATTTCATCCAGTTGAGGATTACAGTCTAGAGGTAAGTCCAAGACAACACTATTTGTCCAGTTTCACAACTGTATTTTTATCTCTTTTGGTATCTTCTAATGTGGGATGGAATTATCTACTATTATTTATTTAAAACCCCAAAAAATTACTTCACCCAGATTGTGATGGGTTTTTAGACTAAGATTGCAGCTTAGTTGTTCTACTTGATAATTGTGTTAAAAACCTAAGAAGAGGTATGTGTGATGAATGTGCCTATTTGTGGGAGTTAATCAGGTTTTGGATTTGTGACTGGAAAAGTTCATTCTAATAACTGAAGAGCATCTACTTAACTGAGGTAGTTTATTAGGATTTTTAAGGCATCTGTTCTCAGAAGTAACTTGAGGGTGTTTAACTGGATTGTTTGATGTAAATGGGATACAGATACATCACTTCCAGAGCACCTTTTTCAGCCATCCTTTATGCTATAGCTCAAATAACTGACAGCTGAATAAACATTGAGGAAGGAAGGCAAAAATAAGGGTGCAGATAAATATAAGAGATAGAAGAATTAAGCTCGAAATACAAGATAAGCCTGGATGTGAATGGGGTATATGTTCTAGCAGTGCTGCTGTCTTTGATAGAAGAAATCTTTTCTTTTTTTAACTGATGTTCTGTGAAGTATTTTTGTGAACAGAAGTATGCTAAATAGTGGAAAGTAAAAGTCCTGAACAGGAGGAAAAAACCAACAAAGCAAGACTAATATTTGTGAAGCATTTAAATATATTCAGGGTGCATCTTCACCTTTGTGTTGAAGGGTGCATTGGGATAAACAAAAAGTCTGGGTTTTAAACTCTTTGACTTGTTCAGTCTTTCCTTTGGGATGTGTGTTTTTTCCTCCTTTATAAATCATGGTTAGCTAGCTGTGTTGGTTGTGCTGAGTTGGATTTTACCACTGGATTTTAATGCTTTCAACTATTTTCCTTTTGACTTTAAATCAATCCGCATCCTTTACTAGAAATTTGTAAGAGCATTTGAAAACTCTTTAGTGTTATACATATGAGATTTTCACTAGATTATTGTGCTGAGAAGCATAATGTTAATTCTTTGATACTCTAGAATTTCAGAACAGTAATCAGTGCAGATCCTCAGGAAAAGTTTAGTTAGAGAATGAGACTAGATTGATGGAACTTTTGGATAGCACTCTAAGTTATGAATATTGAGAGACATATTGGTAAGCTGTATCAAGTACCAAGAATAACAAGTGTTAAAAGCATAGGAGGCTAAATAATAGACTAGTTCTGTTAAACTACCAGAGATTATCTGTTTTTTTTTGCTTTAGTGCTGCTCTGCTGATGACACTGTGTTGCATTGCAGACTATATTTTACACTCTTCCCCGCCTTTCGGAACTCGCTGAGGATGAATGGATCTCCCTCTCTAAATTTGACAGGTTCACTGACATTCCTTTGCCACCAGCATTTCAGGGGTACCATTCCCGAACGGAACTTCGTGATCTGAAACCAAGTGACTGGTCTCAGCAAGACATGGGTAAAATATGGCCAGTCTGTATTAATTTTAATTACTTGTGTGGAGTAGCTGTGTACATGCGTATTCAATCTGATCTCTGGTTTTCAGCTGAAGTAAACTTGTATCTATGTGAGTAGAACATGTACCATAAAATAATAGTAGATGACGGTATCTCCAGTATTACCATTTGGATTATCTTCTTTATTGTTGCACTCCCACTTCCATACCCATATGAATAATACAGGTTGTTGTTACAGGTTCGCATTCAGCTGAAGCAGACAGCCAGACAGAGTGGACTGATGTTCAGAAAAAGATTATACCCTGGAAGAACAGCACTCCTAGTTTAGACTTGGAAATGGCATTTCAGGATCGTGCTGCTAAACTTGGCAAATCAAACAGCAGATTGATTGTGGTGGCTTCACTTATTGATAAACCTACCAATTTAGGAGGTAAGGTTGATTGCATGTTTTCAACCTTTTATTTTAGACCTTGGAGCACACTTAGATAATACAAGTTAACTTCATTTTATATTGACAATTAGAAAATTATTTAAATACTGCTCAGAAGAATAGATCATTATCCTGAAAACAACTGGCAGCCAAAGGAAATACTACCCACTGCAGAAAACGGGGTCTTCTATTGTTACCTCTTGAGGAAAAACAAGAAGTACTTGCACATAGCATGCATTAATTAAGTAGAACTTTGCTGTAAATCGTGCTCAGTTTCTTGCTGATTTTATATTTGCTGTAGTTGAGTTTTTCAACTGTGTATGCCATTAGAGGAAATTATTTGCTTTTTCTTTTTTTTTCCTGTAACTATTAAACCAAATCTTGTAAACCTACTAGATTCTCATGTCTGTTGGACAGCAGAGTCCCATTTCCTGATTAAGATTGCCTTCACGATGTGTCAGCTCTGACATAATAAATTCTGCAAATACTTTATTGCCATTGTGTTTGATGTTGTTAGCAGTTTAAATAACTGCAGTGAGTAATGCAAAGCCCACATGCTGGTGCTGTCTGCATTGTAATGCTATTATGTGTCACCCTCTTGAGCCTTTCATTTAACAGGTACTGGATTTAAAGCTTAAGCTTGTGTGTGGATGTGTTTAACCATCCATCCTTGCTAAGGCTTGGACACTTAACCCCTTACTTTGTGTAACTAGTATTGTAAAAGCATGTTGTCAGACACAGCACTTTTCTAATTTCTGTCTTTCTGCTAAGTTACAGAACATTGTTTTCCTGTAATTTATATGGAACAAGGTGTGGCTTGAAAGACTTGAAACTAATTAAAAAGGATTACTAAATAGCCATTTCTCTTTCGCATTCTTTGTCATTTTCACTCGGTGTTCTGGCTAGGTGTTTATTTTCTACACAAAAATCACTTTATTTCTTGTTTTTGTAGGTTTATGCCGTACAAGTGAAATATTTGGGGCATCTGCACTAGTTGTTGGCAGTCTGCATTATATACAGGATAAGCAGTTTCAGCATCTGAGTGTTTCTGCAGAGCAGTGGCTCCCCCTTGTTGAGGTGAATGGAAACAGTTTAATAGCTAAAAAGTGTACTCAGCAGCTTCAGTTTGTCACATGCATAGTTCAGAGTCTTACATTTTTTATCTTGATAAAATTCTTTTTGTTTAATGGAAGCTCCTGCTGTTATCTCTGACACTTGATCTTGTATGTTTTGGGTCAACCTTATAAAAAAGAATTTAGAAAATACTTGCAATTACTTATTGCTGTGGTAAACTGATTATGTGAGCTGTCATTGTTACATCTTTCTTCATTGTATTGGTGGGGGTATTTTGTGGCATAACCTTTTGTGCTACTGCTGAAGAGCTTTTAAAATGTTAAGCTATGTACATGGACAGAGTCTTTGGGGATAAAAGTCATTAATCTTAAAAAGTGTCCAAGTAAATTGGGTTTTTTTAGAGTAACTTCAGAAGTTTACAAAAGGTGATATTTAAGTATTTTTTTTATTTCTCTCTACTTTTAATGGACAGGTGAAACCATCTCAGCTTGTTGATTATTTACAGCAGAAAAAAACAGAAGGCTACACTATTATTGGTGTGGAGCAGACAGCTAAAAGTTTTGATCTTACAGAATACAGCTTCCCAGAGAAATCACTATTATTGCTGGGGTAAGAGCACACAGTGTTTTGTAAATCTGCTTCTTGCAGTGCCTCCCTTTCTCTAGTCAGAGTTTGGTCATATGAAAACCAAGTGACACTGGTAAAGGTGATTTTTAGAATGGGAAGTGATTATGGAAAGAGCAGAGCTTGTCTGTATGTGCTAAGGACCAGGAGGTACTGGTATCTACTGAATGACCCTTCCTATCCATAATAACCTATCCATACACTGTAACTCCTTTTGATAATGGGTGAAGGTAGCACAGCATGGGTTGTGTTTTTCTGGGAGTGCTAGAGATCTCATCTGTTCAGTTCAGTTACGTGGGGCCCTCGAGGTGTGGGCTGCAGTGAGCTCAGTGAGGAGGAGGCTGTGTTTGCCCTGCTGAACTTGGTGAGGAGGGCTGGAGCAGACTGGGTGTGCATAGCTGGGAGATGATTTAGAAGTTAAGGATGAGGCACAAGATGAAGTAGCAAGATTTTGCAGTACAAGCAGAGCATGGGACAACTTCAGAGAAAAGCAGTAATCAGTTTCTATAAGCAGACAAGCCTCAAATATGATACAAAGGGGAGGCTACTTAAATCTACAGTAAAGCACATACAAATCAGAAAGCTCCTGGCATTGCAGGGCTACTGAGTGAGACCAGGAGCGAGGGCCTGGCTATCCTGTTAGGACAAAGTCTTTTTCCAGCTTTTTTTATGTGTAGCTTATCTTCAGAATGGAGTACTCATAATCACTTTATCTTTTAATTAAAAACAATAGTTTTAATTACCAGTAAACTTCAGTATCCTCTGGTGTGCTTAGTTTTGACATTCCTTCATGCCGAGACCTCAATGTAAAGTGGGCAGCTGAGCTTTCGTGCTGGGCCAGCAGCTTCATACCATGGTCATGTCACTATATATGGAGTTTAAAAACAAAAGCAGAGTCTTTATGCTGAGTGCTCAGCTATTGTTGGACCAGTGAGCTGAAAATTGAGTTTTCCACCAGTTTTTTTACATCAATTCAGCTCTCTCCATGTTTTCTTTGTAATGTAATACTGTTTTTAAAAAAATAATTTCTTGTCATCAGTTACCCTGTAGGCAGATGCACCATTTGTCAAAAGGTGTTTGGAAGCTGTTGTGCCACTTGTACTTTTTGCTTTCTGGAGCACACATGCCCTCTCTCAGATACAAGTTGCTGTTTCTTCTTTACTAGAAATGAACACGAAGGAATCCCAGCCAACCTGATTCACCATCTGGACGTCTGTGTGGAAATTCCTCAGCAGGGCATTATTCGGTCACTCAATGTTCATGTGAGTGGAGCTCTGCTGATCTGGGAGTACACAAGGCAACAAGTGATCAAGCAAAAACAACAACAGTGACTGCCCAGAGTCTCGTGCCTTACTGTGCAGCTGGATGGCTTCCTGCGGTGCTACAGCCTGAAATTCTGAATAGATGAGATACAAACTCAGGGTGAACGAGGATTCTTAACCTTTGCATGTTCTGTTCTCTGTAGTGTTCAGAGTGACTTTTAATGCCTTAATACTTTACCTCCTTCAATTGTTGCATTGGAAATAAATACTATTTATATTGCATGTGGTGTGTGTGTGTGTTTTTCTGCTGTTTGAACATCAGCACGGTACTGTGAACAATCTCAAACTCAAAACACAGGATTTTTACTGCAGTTACTTCAGTTGTGGTGATTGTGCTTGAAATTGAAGTCGTGCCTTTAACCATAGTATTTAATGATTCCAGCACCTAGGTATACTAGATTATATAATTTTTGGAGGGCAACTTCACTTACATAATTACATTCAATGTTACTCTTGTTTAAGTGCCTTCTACAGTCACATTTATTAGTCCTGCCGTAAACAGTCTGTACCTTTAAATAAAGCTCCATCACTAAGGTAATCCAATTCTACAAAAGGCCATAATGTGAGAATTGTGATAAATAACTGGACATACTTCTAACAGAGATACTGATTGAAAACCTATCACCAATGTAAAGATTTCATTTTGCTTATAAAAAATGAGCATACTCAAAACAGATAAATTACATATCATATGCACAGGATGCTTTAGGTCTTCTAGTGACCACTGTTGCATAAATTAATGTCTGACTTAAACTGTATTTTAAAATACTTTGAAATTCTTGGTAAATGACAAATACAAATTATATTATACAACCCCCTGCTTTCAACAAGAAAGACAAGTTGGTATGGACTTTATTTTAGGAAAAAGCTGGTTCACTTACTGAAAAACAGTTTCATTTTCTCTTTAGAATATGCACATTGCAGTATTGAATAATCATTTATTCCTGTGAAACAGTTTTACCAATTATACATTCAACCCCTTAAATTTGTGAACAACCCTGCACCATATTTCTTTGACTTAAACTCATCAAAAAGCTGTCCATGACCCTTTTTTTTCAGCAGACATGTGAGACCTGGCAACAAGAGGATCAGTCTGCATTTCAGGGAGACAGCCACATTACCAGTTGTTGCACTCAAGCAGCTTCTGTTGCTTTCTCTGGCTTCTTCCTTCTATAGTTACTCTCACTTGATTTTAGGCAGAGTTCCTAAGACTTTCCAGCAGCTTCTGGAGGATGATACCCTTCTGTTTCAAGCTTTTTTTTATATTTTAAAAAGTCTCTTCTTTTGTCAAAGTGTTTAACCTGTTTAAAAAGAGAAAAGATGTTCCTTAGAAGAAACTGGCAAGAGGAAGGGGCTTTGTGTAAACAGTCTTTGATCACTGAACTTAAAGAGGATTTTAATACACTAGTGAGGAGTTTCTTCTTCTGTTGAAGACTTAAGAGTGATGTGTTTAGTTTTTGGAGGTTTTTTACCATTTTGAAAGTGAACTTTAGTTTCTTTAAGTTCACCACCCCGTTTACTTCATGAAGATCTTATAGAAGCAGTCTGTTGCTTTTCTCTTTTCACTGCTATGAACAAAAATTACTTGTGATGCTAAGTCCAGCAGCTTTTCTATGGTATCACAGCCTATATAACCACTGAATTCAGTTTCTAGAGCCACTGATGTGCATGGTGCAAAGCACTGCAGATGAGACCATCATCCCTAGAGATGACAAACAGCAGAACTGCACTGCTCAAAGTGTAAGTCAGTGCGGCAGCTGTGAAGGTACTTGGGCTTTTTAACTGACTTCAGTCTACTACCTGCAACAGGAATGCTACAGCCCCTCGGGTATCACTGTTACTAAAGGGCAGTGCCTATTAAAAAGTTAAGAATTACAGCTTGAGCTCAGGAAGCTAAAAAACGCAACATGAATGGGTTTCATGCAGGCACGTGGTTAACTGTGAAATTTATACTACATGAAAAAAAAGTATTTTTATGCATAAGGTAGCAGATGCCAGTCTTAAAATGCTGTACAACTGCACGCCCTGTGTGACAGATCCCTTCTGTAGTGGCCTTATTTCTTTAGTAACAGGAATTTCTGGGTACCTCTAACCAAAAGCTTTCAAGCATCTTCTAAAAATTTTAACTTTTTTTAAATTAAACAATAAACCTGTGTGTTTATCTGGAGGTTTGAGACCGTATTTTCCTTTCCCTTTGTACTATACCCTTAACACTGCTTTTCACAGTGTCCGGGCCAGGCAGGGGTGCGCTCAGGAGCCATCCTTTCCCAGCAAGCCACAAGTGTGCGAACCACGCTACGCCTGGCACGGGTGCAGGGCTCTCTACGGAAAGCCTCAGGCTGCCCAGGGTCCGCACTGCGGGAGCTGGAGCTGCCATCCCCAGCCGGCAGCAGCATCCCGCCGCCGCTGACAGGGATGCGCGCACGGTGCTCACCCACTGCTGCGGGCAGCACGACTCGAAGGCCCGGCGCAGCTTCTCGCACTTGGCGGCGTCATCCCCGTGGCTGTCCAGGCACTGCCAGAACTCGTCCCGGGCCCCCCAGCACGCCTTCCTCTCCTCCATCGTCGGCGCCGCCATCCCGGCCGCCGCCCTGAACACAACACACGGCCGCTGTCCGAGCGCTCCCGCCCCTGGCCGCTGCCATGGGGGGCGGCCCGGGGTGCCGAGGCTCCGGGGGAAGGCGGTGCCGCCGCCGGAGGGAGAGCCCCGCACGGCCCCGCACTCACCCGCCCGCCCTGCCGCGAAGGTCGCGCTCCGGAAGCGATCCCGGCGCTTTCCCGGGGCGGGGGCGGGCCCCGAAGTGATGGGCGGGCGGGCCCCGTGTCCCTCCCTACCCCTGTCCCGCCCCCCCGCCTGTTCCTGTGCCGCCCCCCCGCCTGTCCCTGTCCCTGTCCCTGTCCCTCCCCGCCGCCTGTACCGCGAACCTGCCGGGGCTCCCGCATCCTCCCGTCCGCAGGGTTCCCGCCGTCCCGGGCCCGTCAGGGCTGCTGTAGCCTCTGGGTCGCAAAAGATATTCGGAAATACCAGTTGCCTGATGTGCATTTCTGTACTTGATTTCTTTCCGGTATCATCCTCTGTTCTCTAGCACACGATAAGCAGCTGTTCGTCTCGCGAGTTCCGTGCAATGCCGTATTGGATTATGTGTTCAAAGAAACGAAGTGTCTCTGCTTTCCTTTTGAAAGACAGTTGGATAAAATCATTGTGTGAAGTAGCTGGGGCCTGGACCAGTTTCCATGTGGTGTTTATAAAGCCCTAGAAGTAAACTCGAGTAAACAGTAATGGTGAGCAATGGCACGTGGTCTGAGCTACTTCAGGCTTTGTTAATGTAATGAATTAGGAAAAAAAAATCTGAGAGCACTTACAGCACTGTAAGTTTGCCCACTTTAAATAGCATATTTAATAGTAACATAGTGACTGGGTGGAAGGCTGATAAAGATAGCATATACATATAATGCATTTTTGACAGGTTCCTTGCAGGATGGTTCCTCCTGAGAGCTGGTCCATTGATTTCATTCAGCCGGCGCAAACCACTCTAGAAAGGTTTCTTGGAATGGACTATCACTGAGTCAAGCTGATTACCCCAGTGAAAGAAAAATGTACCCATAGTCAAGGTGGTAAAAGAGCAAGAGAAGCCTGGGGGCAGCCAGGTGGTAACTGAAGCCTGCAGCGCTGGTAGAGAGCATCCAGAAGCACACTCTGTTTCATTATTTCATTTAGGACTCGGTGGCATTTCCTTGTGGCAGCCTCTGTATGCCAAAGAATTGGCAGTCTCCTTTTATGCATCAATTCCACCTGGAAATGTGGAACAGTTTTGCAGTTTTGAAAGCTGTGGCGCATGTTCCCATAGTAACATGCTGCATTTTTGGGAAAGGTGACATTTTGGCAGCTGGGAAGGACCTAACTCTGCCAGCTGCTGAGCCCTTGGCAGCTCCCAGACTGCCCAGCAGCTTTACACGGTGTTTGTCCTGGCAGCTCCCAGACTGCCCGGCAGCTTTCCTGGGAGTTTGCTGGTAGCCGATGCTCTGTCTGGTGTGTGAGGCCACTCGGCAGCCAGTTTGGGGGTGGGTGTAGCTGTCGACCTACCCTGAGCTGGCTTTTTTCCTCAGCACTTGGTAATGGTTCTGGCTGGTGGTGGTGGGCATCCTTTCCTGGTTCTCCTTGCAGGTGCCTCACTCATCTTGGTACATGAAAGCTATTTTAGGAGGGGGCCAAATAGCTGACTTCAATCTACTACCTGCAACAGGAATGATACAGCCCCTCAGGTAGCACTGTAACTAAAGGGCAATGCCTATTAAAAAGTTAAGAATTACAGCTTGAGCTCAGGAAGCTAAAAAACGCAACATGAATGGGTTTCATGCAGGCACGTGGTTAACTGTGAAATTTATACTACATTGCACTTCTTCAGCAGAGCCCCCTGGTAAAGCAGCCAGATCTGGAGGGGATTTTGTTCGTCGAAATGCCCAACCATCCCTTTGGAAGGTACACTCTTTTGGAGCAATGTGAATGTGACTGCTGCTGTACACTGTAGGGTGTATACATACACACATATACTTGCCCGTGTTCTCTGTCCTGCCTATTTGTTTAACCTGCTACACTATGATAGGTAAGAGATAGAAATGCAGTCATTCTGTTTCTAATAATAAAACAAGGGGTTTAAGGTGAGTTGAAGTTACTGCAAAAATGGAATTTTAGTTATGTTTTTATGTTGCAAAGAATTAATGTAGTAGTAAATTTGTATTATAGTTTACTTAGGACCCTTTTGCACTCAGGCTTTTGCAAAGCAAGGTTTTACAGGCATGAATATTGAAAAGAAAATTAATGTTACATCTCGAGACCGGAACATGTGATAATGGAACATAGTAATAGGAAATGCCAGTTGTGTTTTAGATTTGAAAATTTATGGTGCATGTAAAATTGTTTAGTTACTGCATTTATGAAACATAGGGGATAATGTGATTATATATAATTAATAACAAAGCCCAAATAGCACATCTGGGATATTTGTGATAAATAGTTTATTCTTTAATGACCTGTAGCCTGAAAAGTACTCACTGGAGACAATTTTAAATAAGTCTGTGTAATGGATATTAAGGAAATTTAGTGATAGGGTTTTATAAAGTGCATGAATAAAAAAATACACAGATTTAGATAATAAATTTTTAATGGCAGTATTTCCATTAGGTTAAACTGCTGTCATAAGGGGGTGGAGGTTTATTGTTGTTAGTTAGTCAATTCTAAGTATTTATCTTTGGTCTTTTATTTTAGGAAATGTGCCCAGGGAGTAATGAATGGGATATTTATAATAATAGGCTAACGTTCTCGAAAGATAGGAGAAAAAGTTCCAGATTTGTTAGGTGTGCTGGTTGCCACAGTTGAAGCCTTTGAATTACATTTCCATTTAGCAGTTAGTGAGATAGATGTTAAAAAAATAGATGCCAGTTTCCCACTGAAACTCTTGCCAGCAGTGTGTTAAAGTGAATCATGTGGCATTTATACAGTGGTTCAGCTCTCAAGCTCTTTTGTGCCTGTTCTTGCTAAATGGAATAAGGTTTTGCATGTGCTTTGCCTTCCAGTTAATGCCTAAGAGATCACTCCTCACCTACAGCCTTACTAACCCCATATTTAATTGAACTTTGCCCAGCAGATTCTTGATGTGTAACTATAATGATTCCTCCTTTCACTTTGGAAGCAATTAGTATGTTATAGGTGTCCCTATGAGCAATAATAGAAGCAATCCTTGATGTACTGTACCTCTGTGCTTATACCAGGAGCTCAGTTAATTTGTTTTTCTTTCATTGAAATACTCTGACATACGATCCTTATCCATGATAGATTTTCAGGGAACTGAATTTAAAAATGAGTTCTTTAAGCAATGCAGCCCTGTATCTAACTATTTATTTTGCTGGAAATAATAACAAAGTCTTACCTGAGGTAGCCTGGGACACCAGGCTTCTGTTGTGGAACACCAAGAAATTTTTTTATAAAATTAAAAAATACCTAGTTCAAGAGAACCATATATTAAGATTCTTTCCCTCCTTCCCACCTTCCTTCTTAAATGTCCATTAAGGATGTAACTCTGACTCCTTTGGCCACACAGTATTCCTTGCCATGCTTAGTGAAAGAAAATAATTTTTAAAAAGCAAAATCATTGCAATTGTTAATTGTACCTGGTTTTATTATTAAAAAGGAGTAAATTAAGCAAAGAAGCCTCATGAACTGCACACAGTAATCTTAGATTGGAGACATTTAAGAAGTGTATACTGTACTTGCAATGGCCTTATGCAAAGCACTCCATTATTTCATAAAGACTTTCTGTGTTTTACTTTTGTGAATTTCTCTTTAACAATAGCACACCTAAACTTCAGATGAGTTAGCAAAAATTTAGGTTTATGTGTGAATAAAGGAGGAGGAGTGTATGAGGAGAACGAAAACTGTAGCTTTTGTTTGGTGGTCTTAGCAGATCAGTTCTCCAAATCCCTAAGAAGATGTGAATTATCATGTGGGTTTGTTTGTTTGTTTAACTGTATGTTGGGGTTCTTAACTTGATTTCTTCAGAGGGCTCTCTTGGCTGGGTGTTGTGACGAGTATCCCTGTGCTAGGGAGTGCCAATGTGACGTGAACATAGAGGATGCAGCACACCGGGGCTTGGGACACCGGTGGAGGGACAGAGGTCGAGAGACTGCCCCAGCTTTCTGTACAGCTCTGTGTGTGTACCAGAGGGCTGGGTGTGTGCATCAGGTAGTGCTGGAGGGGATTTGGCTGGGAAAGATGAGCCATCTGTGCAGGCTGGTATGGAGACAGAGGAGAAAGAATAGACAGAATGGTGATTTTTCACCTTCTCCAGGCCTGTATTTGGTGATTTGAAGCCTGCTGAGCAAAGGTTTGTCTTGTCTTTGTGACCTCTCATGGACATCAGTGGAGTACTCTGTGGAGTGTGGTCTGAAAATCACTAGGTACCTTGAGTGGTGATTATGATGAAGAAAAAGCTCAAAACCTGGAGGTTTAGGGTTCTTTTAGGGTGATGAAGTAATTTACATTAATTGTAGGCACTTGTTTTTAATGCCAGAATTCCATTTTTGTTCAGTTGTTAGAAAGGAAGAAAACAGAAAAAGGAGTATTTTGGGAAAAGCAGGCAATGGTGGGAAGACTGACTAATTCTCACTCTTCTGTTGGCTGCTGCTTAGCAATTCTCCAAGCCTACCAAGGATGAGATAAGTTTGCTTTGCAGCAATGTTGATGCTCAGCTTTTTGCAAGAAAGCTAGATGGGAAGCTGGAAATCTGCCCGTTCTACAAGGAGACTTCAGTTTTCAAAGCTATGTAACTAGAAAAGGAAAACTCATCTTTTAAGTTTAACTGGATGTCTTCAAATTTCTGTGACCTGTTATGTACTAAAGAAAAGAAGTGGTTCCTAGTTCTCTCTAAGACAGAAGCATATCCTAAAATTCTTTATGAAATACCCGTCTGCATTCTTGCATTCAGGTATTGTATTTAATAATCCATCAGCTGCACCAGTTACCTTATGTGCACTATAAACATTGTCTGAAACGTAGGTGCACTGTACCAGATGGGATTGCTTACACATGCACAAAGGCAACACCGTTCTCAAACATGGTATTTGTTGCCAAGATCAATATCAATTTTCTTAGCAGCCAAGTTAGCAAGTGACATGCCTTTGACTAAATCCAAGATCACACAATGAAAGAGCGATGCTTTGTGTACAAGTCAGGAAGGCATTTAAAATGTGTAATTGGCCAAAAATCACCAGGAGACCATTATGCAGCTTACTCTGCCTACTAGGCTGCAGTCATTAAAAACTTGGCAGCTTCAGAAGCCGAAGGGGCAGTGAGACCTATTGCTGGGAGACTGCAAAGCTACGTTCACTGCCCATAATACATGCTCATAGCCAGGAAAGACAAGTTCACATTTTTGAAGTATTTACAAATCCTACTGTATTTACAAATCCTACTGGAACTCACAGGACTCCAGGTCTTAATTCAAGAATCTTCTAAGTGTCTGGGTCAGCCGTGGGTATGTGCAGAAGCTGGAGTTTTGGTGTAAATGTTCTGTGGAAGTTAGGCAAGAAAGCCCTCCCTTAAGGAAAGGCAAAATGTTGCTGAAATCTCAGTCTCCCAGTTGTCTCATCCATTCATGTTAAAAGGAGTCTGAAGAATGGATGACTTTCTGCAGACTTGTGTGTTGGCTCTTTTTTTTTTTTTTTTGAGAGAATAGGAAACACTAGACATAGATTTTTTGAAGGGTTTTTAATGATGCTTCTTACCAAAGAAATGAAGCTACTGTTGATAAAAGGATGTTTTCTTGTGGCTTAATAACCAGGTAGTGAGGCAGGAAATAGCAGGGAAAAATTATTGCTGTTCAAAAGGACAGAGATTACCAAAGGAGCTGTGCTGAGGCCAGTCTTCTTGGTCATTGATTGGTCAAATGATTGGTCAAAAAACCCCTTTACTGATAATACTTTTTTACTGATTCAAGAGACTAACACTGAGAGGGGATCTGTCACTGTCATGTAGCCAAATAGCAAAATAGCTCTTTGGTTGCTGTTGTTCCCAATCTATGCTATCATATGCTATCTATGCTTGAGCTAGCATCTAGCTCAAGATGGCTATCTTGAGATGGTGGAGAATCTAGAAGGGGAGGGAAACCTGGGGATGAAAAGCTGGAAAATTTGATTTCTCTTCTGAAAGATCATCTACTTCAGCAGTAGGATTAAAGAACTGTCTCTAGATCATTGTAGAAAAATTGCATATAACAGGTTCCTAGGTACACTGCTAATGTGAGCTCCATAACCTCCCTTGTTTAAGCCTTTTCCAGAATTGTAACTCTGCTTATAAGTTCTACTCTTCACTTCTGAGAGGTTGGTGGCACCCTTGTATATTCGTAAAGTGCACGGAGAAATACTAATTGCCACCTTCTTTAAAATGATCTTGTGCATATATGAAGATCTTTTCTACCTAACAGAGTTTCAGGCAGAAAAGAAAAATGTAAGGTTTATTATTTTCAGAAACACTAGTTTGAGCTACTGATCCTGTCCTTAGGACTTTGATTTCCCCTCAGAAGATTTTTAAGCCACAGGTCATAAGATCTTTGTGCTCTTTTATTTCTTACTTCTCTTTTTTATGTTCAGGACTTCTCCATAAGGTTCAGATTATTATGGAAATGCCCTAGAACATGCCAGCTAAAGAACAGAATCTAATTGCTTTTCTTTTAATAATGACGGAATAATGAAACTCATCCATCATCAATCCATTTCTGCAGGCAGTTTCTGCAGAGAGAACTTGCATGAGGACTGGACTGTGAAAGAAGCTTCTCAGCCTTGGCCTTCACCAAGGAATAGCTCAGGTTTGAAGGCCTTGAAGGCTCCATCCTTTCTGCAGTACAAGCAGGGTACATGGAGCCAAACTTGCTGTAGTTTATGACTTTACAGCATGTGCAGAGACTCCATTTCTTCAAACTGGAGTTGTTGCAATGGACAGATGGGCATCTTGCCCTGGAAGGTGTTTCACAAAAGGCATTTATTTCTGATTCCATCATCAGCTCTCCTGTGCTTCTGCTTCACATGAGCTTCACATTGTTTCTGGCCGCTTTTCTTTCCCCCTTCCTTGAAGAAATTTTCTGGTGGCCTGGTGTCTGAGCCCACACAGCTGAGGCAACGTGGCTGGTGTTATTCCTAGGGCTTCTGAAGGGCTGGAGATTCTACATCCTTTTCAGTGAAGAGGAGGGTGTTTCCATGTGTTTCAGTTGTGCACATTTGTGAGTTTATTTGGAATATGATCCACGGCTATGCAAGTCCATCTAGACTTTCATGTTGACTCACTGCATTGGGAAACTTTCAAGTTCTCAGTTTGTTTTTGGGCCTGCAGACACGGTAGCAGACAGGCCTTTGACCAGAAGTGGTGTCAGCCTGGTCATGTTACCTTCTCTGTAAGCTGAAGATACAGTATCTTTAGTAACTCTGACCAGCTCCGTATTGCACTGGTTTTGTTTTAGAGCTGGGGATGAGAGATTTGTTCCTGAGCTCACAGGAAACATTAATTCAGCCCCAGAACTTGGTGATCTACAGGTCCTGCTAGTCTACCCTCAGCTCCCAAAACAGTTAAGCTATATACTGGTTTCAGTGTCTTTTGTTCATCTGTTGATTATTGTGGTTGGGTTTCTGCCCTTCATGACTGTTTTCTGAAGACTACTGATATGAGTACAGCCATTCTAGACAGAAGAACAGGAAAAGCTTTTTAAAATAAGCCCATCTCTGACCCATGTGCTGATAAAAGGCTCAGGCAGTCACTGTGGAGAGTTGCAATAAAACATTATTATAAAGGTAGCAGCAGGAGACAATAGGACAAGGACAAAGGCACACAAGGGAGGAGGAGAACTGCTGTGCCTTCTCACTGCTGTATTGTGCAGCAGTGAAAGCCAGCAGCTGCAATGAGGTCTAGTGATGCTATTTGCTTTTCTGAAATTTTTTTCTCAACTTGCTTCTTATGACAAGCCCACTGGATTGTTACTGGACACTTTGAGGGCTGAGTTGGGGCGGAAGGTTGCCAGTAGAGGTCAGCCCTTGAACAAGAGTGCACACTTGTGGCTGGCAGTGCTCTGTGAGGGCCAGAGACACAGTGATGATGCAGGAGACCGGCTTCAGAGATACCTTAGGAACCCTCGCACTGGAGGGACCTGCAGTTCTGCCTAAGGAGGTTCAAGGTGGCCAATGGTGGCTAAAAGTGCTGATTCCAGGCTTGTGTTGCTCTGTGCTGCAGAGCAGCTATGACCCTGCAGAGCAGCTATGGCCCTGCAGAGCAGCGTGGGGTCCATCCAGGCCAGCAGTGGGTCTGACTCATAGACTGCTGCAGAGATTGCACACAGTGCTTCGACCTCTGAGGGCAGGCAGAAAGTCTGCCACAGCTCAGCCCTCCTCTCCAAGGCACTGAATTTGTCCTGGGGGTCTTTTCAGCAGTCTGAGATCAGGAGTTCAATCTTGCCTTCACCTGAAGGGTGGCCCAGTTACATCTAATGCCTTCTCAGAGGGATTTGCTCTGGTTTGCCATTCTGGTGAAAGCCAAGAACTCCAGTTTTTTCATTCCTCAGCTTCAGACCTGTGATGCTTTGGCACTTAGAGATGTGCACACGTACCATATGGACATGGTGTGTTCTTGTTCTCCTAATCACATCCTGGACTTCACTGCCTGGAAGGTTTTGCTACGCAGTGACTTACTGTCGAGTCAGGTGTTTGTGCTCAGGGCAAGGTGTTGCCTGAAGAAATAAAGGTCATTTCATCTGGTTAATATGGACAGCTCAGAATTGCTTAACATGGGTAAATCTAGTTTGCATAGTTCCCACTCAGGAGAGAGATGGTTCTTGAAGTGCTGTTTGAAATCCCAGCCCTTGCATATATTTAGCCTGTTCTCAGGAAGGATGAGCCAACAGAAGCAATGACTTAGTTGCGTCTGGTAGATCACAGTTTTACTAATGCTCCTATCCATTCTGGGACATAAATTCCAATACAAAAATACTGAATGCTAAAAAACTTGCTTCCAGTTTGGTTAAAAACACACATTAGTTGCAGTTTTTAAAATGGCATTTGGAGCCTTTTGAATACCTACAGACTGCATCAAACACACAACAAAACGAAGTGTGGAGATCACAGAAGATGCCACTTTTTGGGACTACGGAAAATGGAAGGACTGTTTATATATTCTTCTCTGGCCTTGTTCAGAGAAGAGGCCTGGGGAGGATGATATCTTCAAGGATGACAAAAGCACTTGTCCAAAGATGGAATAAACTTGAATCTGGGAGCTTTGAGGTCAAGTCTCTATGTATGCCCTTCAATGCATTTATTGGAGTTGTACCTGTGCTCCTGTCTTGTGACTCTACCCTCCTCTGCTTCCCAAAGAAATAGATTCAAAAATACAGGTGTCTAATCTCTGTTAGCAAGTCTTTAGTGTCTGGTCATCAAGCAGTGTGGTGGGGACAAACATACAGCCTTGGACTAGGGCCTGATTATTAATGTACAAATTCATGTCTCACACGCAGCCCCTAAACACTTGTTAGCATATGCATGTATGGCTGCTCACTGATGCATTCAAAGATCAATTTTTCCTTTGGTCTACTTCTGCTGGATGTCTGTTTCCTGACTGATGCCTAACAGCATCCCTCTAGATGGATTTGTCCAGGTAGTCTAGTGCAGACTTTGCTGTCTTGGACAGACGGGCTAGTAGTGCATTGAGATGCAGCCTTGGCTGCTTTGATGATCATGTCTCTCCCTTCTGATCACTTTAGCCAAATACGACCCACAGCAGAACCGCAATAAAGGTTCAATCAAGAGAAGGAAACGGATAGCATTGACCGAGGCTGAGTTTCAAATCTTTTATTATTTAGCTTTGCCAAACAGATAATGGAATCTGAAGTTGATTTGCTAAAATGTTTTGAAGTGGATACCACCCCTGCCTGAGACAAAGAGGACCTCAGTGGCAGCAGGGACCTTAGGCTATGGCAGCAGTTCAAAAGAACACTTTTAATTTTGTATGCAACAATGTAAACTTCAAAAATAGTAAACTATAACCTTTTTTCCCCCCCTTTTTACATAGCATGTGATCTATCACAGATAGAAATTTAATGGCGAACCAAAATCGCGTAAGTAAACATCCTGGTGCTTACAAGTTTCATAAAAAGTGTTACATTTGATGTAAATATCTTACATTTTTAACTCTTAACACTCACAATTATGGAGTAAAAGCAACTGGCGATTCACCCCCTTAGTCCATGCTCTCAGACTGTACATCAGCAACCACGCTCTTGCCAGCCCCTTTGATCATCTTCGGTCTGATTGTCCCACACATGACCAAGACTTCCCCTTCCTCACATTGGCATTAATCAAGCGCAGCTCCACACAGGGGTAAAACCTGTGAAGTGAGAAGAGAACCAGGTCTCCTGCGCTCGAACTTGCAGTCCCCTGGGGCCCCACGTTCCCACAGAAGCCACGGCGTGTACGGGAGGCACGTCCTGATGTCAGTGGGAATTTGGGGTCCTTGGGGCCACAAACCTGAGCCCTGCCTTTGCAAGTGCCTCGCAGCAGGACCTGGTTCTGCGTGGATAAAGACAAGAGTTCTGTAGAAGGCACTGGATTTCTCTTGCATGATTTTCAACGTGGACTACAGTCATATGCAGAATAAGGAGATTTGGGCTCTAGACTGCTTTCTCTCTAATGCTTTAGTGCAAGCATTTTTTGCGCTTGAATTTTCCCCATTTGCAGCGCAACATGCGCTCATCTACATAGAGTGATTTCTAAATCTTCCTTCCACTCTTCCCCCCATCTTCCCATCCCCGAAAAGATTCCCTTTTTTTGCTCCTTGAAAACTTTCAAAGTACAGCTCTGGTCAAAAATAAACATGTGATGTAGCATAGCATTTGTTTCTTTTAAATCACAGTGTGCAATGCATCATTCAGTACCTAATGTTCAAAATGTCTGCCCTGCTTTTCATGTAGTCATTCTTTAAAATAACCTATGCAAATATATTTTGACTATATATTACATTCATTTAAAAAGAGAAGAGAGGTTCTTGGTTTGCAGTTTTTTTCAGTGTACTACTTAAGTGAAAGGTCAGATGTGAAAAAAGTACAAGCAAACTGGACATGCCAAGACTTGATGCTTTAGATGGTGATCATATCAAAACTGTACAGGTATGTACACCATGTTGGACAGGTGTGCTTCTTCCCAAGAAAAGACCTTTGCATCATCATATATAATGTTAACCACAAAGTTTTGGTAAAAAGAGCATTTAATGAGCAAAGGATGACATGGAAGGGCGAGTTCTCCGGCTTTTATTAGGCAGTCCTGAAGCAATGTCTCCATTCCCTTCGGGAATTTCTTCCTTCTTCCGGACTTTGAGACGTGTGAGGAGCTTTATTACCCAGACATCCCACTCCTCTGGCAAGAGCAACAGGAGAAAGCCCAGACCAATAATGATGATGGCGATTACTCGGACACTATTGAAGACAATTTCACTCGTGTAGTGATCAACAACTGTGTGGGACATTGAATGGGTGTGATTACATAGGAAAAGGCATTAGGACAGTATCCCCTTCCCTCCCCTCACCTCCCCAGCTCTGAGGGCTGGCCTTGGAGGAGAACATGGCCATGGAGGCAGTGCCAATTTGCAAGGGCATTATTTCCTGCTGGTTGAACACATGGCCCGGTATGTCCCTGCCACCAACAGCACAAGAATTCCTGCTGAGGTCCAGGGACACAGAGAAAGGGGCATTTCCCTTCCCTGCACAGCAGCTCCTGATTGCAAATTTTTCTTGCCACCCTGAGTGTCCCGTGGAGTAAGGAACTCTTCCTGGGCTGAGCCGTGTGCACACTCTGGGGGGATCACACCTTCTGGTAGCCAAATCTGCCAGAGCAGTGCCCAGCTCTGTGTGCACTTAGTCAGCATGAAGCTGGGAGCTGTCACCTGCACTGTGGCACCAGCTGAGCATGCTGGGGTTTAGGAGCTGCTTTAGATTGAGGTTGTGTCTGCACTCCCCTGCCCAGCCCTCTCAGACTCTGCAGTCTCTTGGCTTTCACTAAATTTCAGAAAACTGTCAGAGTAATGTACCAGGCCATGCCCAAAACTGAATTGTCCAGTGCTCTCAATAAACACCTGCAATGTTATTTACCAAGGCAAGCAGAGTTACTAGTGCATATCTGTTCTAAAATGTAAGCAGTTTTATTTGTTTGAATTTAGTGTTGAGCCTGCCTTGAAGAAATCATTAAGAATTGATTTCTGCTTTATTCACGGGTTTTCATTCCAGCCCAGAGATGAATGTCTTCAAATCTACTTTGTTTTTCAGTATGCAGGCTTCTTCAGATAGTAATTTAAAAACCAATTCTAGGGATTATGAATATTCATGTAATATTACACAATACATATTTAACACATAAAGAATACATTTTTAATCAGTGTCATCTCTGTAAGTCTTTGAGAGAAGATGCAAAACATGTTTAATAAATCTATTTTCTTTTATCCCTGCTCTGTATTTGAAAGGCCAAGGATTTAATGTATTCATTAAGATGCAAAAGACAGAGAATCTTACCTGCATTCACTGGGACACTCAGTACAATTCCAAGAGAAATCAAGGTGGGGTAGGTAATAGCAATCCCAAAATTTAGTAGAATATTGAATGCTGATGAAGGAAAGAAAAATGTCCTTTAGTACAGTGAAATTAGTCAGAAGAAATGTCACTTGAAACACTTACGCTTTATTACTCTATTTGTTGTTCAAATAAAGGGTACATCAGCTTCTGTTGTTTTTCCTGAAGATACCAGAGGACAAAGGTCTGTCTGCTGCATGTCCACCTGCCTGGGACATTGCTGTTTCTGGGGAACTCTATATCCCTCTGGAGTCCAGTGGCAGGGTCAGGGTGGGTTTTGGGTACAGCCTGTCTCTCAGTGTCATTTGCTGTGATTCCCACTCTTTACACTGATCCAGTGATCCACTTGGGCCTGCTGAAAGACAAAACACTCTTCATCTGGGAGATTTCAGCTGAACAGCAGCTTTTGTCTGGGTGCTTTTTTGTAGAAAAGCTGCCTCCAGTTGCAGGTGGAAGATGCTGTAAGTCTAACCCTCTTCCAGGCAGGAACTTGCTAAATATAATTTCATACAATGAAATTATAATAAAATTACTATAGAATGATTATAATATCACTCCACTGTAATACCATACGCTGTTTGTGGAGTGTTTCGTGACAAATTAATAATTGCTTTGGATCAAATTCACCCTTGTTTTAAGGTGATTAGCTTTAGCAGAGTCAGGAGAGCCTTGCCAAAACTGAGCTTGTTGGGAGCTGGGGCTCCAACCAGTAATACCCATGTATTGCACACACCAGTGATCGCTTGCCCAGTTCTGCACCACTTCCTTACAGACACCTTCCACTGAGTCCCCTGATAAGTAACCTGGACGTACTTCTGGAGTCAAGCATTGTGACTGCTCAGGGTAAAAGGAGCTGGGACTCAAGACAGGGGTAGGGAAGCACTATTTCCAGTTGTAGGAGATGTGATTCCGTCATCCAGTTTAGGGACCAACTGTGGCGGCAAGTCAACACATCTAGTTTAACAATGAACAACATCACATTTCTGGTAACCATTAACCTTTAAAACTTAGATCGGCATCCGTCCCCAGCTGGGCTCCTTTGGTGGCACAGCAGTGGTAGCAGAAGAGAGAATTGCCACCTATCAAAATTTCCATCACTATGCAACACTACATTTTCAAAAGTCTCCTCCCCTTTAGGCGTAGCAATTAGCTGTTACTGCAGGCAGCAGAGGCATTGGAGTCTGGCCTTGACTGGCCTGGCCTAACCTCCTTGCTGTGGGGATGCTGATGAGCCCAAGATAATGCCCTCCCAGCAGGGCTGGTCCGTCACAGCCTGGGCAAGTGTCACCTGTCTCTGTGACACAGAGTTCACGAGGAGGACTTAGGACAAGCTTTACAGTTTAGTCCCACAGCACTTTCTAAAGAGAGCCACAGTATTTTGGTGTGGTAATAACAGCGGAAGCGAGGACTACATTGCCTTTAGGAATGGGCCCTCTCATAATATCTCAAGCTAATAATTAGTTTGAGAAGAAGGGAAAACAGCTCCAGTATGGGAGAGGTTTGCATCTTCCACCAGTGGCCAGTTTCTGGCACCCTCCTCCACCCCGAGCAGTGTGAGAGCCCCCCATCTACTCACTCAATAAGAGAATTGAAAATCCACAGAGGTTCCCCCAAGGAATGATGTCAAAAGAGCTCCAGTACTCCACTTTGGTAAAATAAAGGATGACGGGAATGCAGGTAACGAAGAGGACATTGAAGACAGCTAACACAGACAGGAATAAGGCAGCTTCTCCAAATTTAGCACTGCCCAAAAGAAGTTTGAATAAAACCTAAAAGAGGAAAATGCATGGGTTTAACTCTCTTGCACCACATCCCTGGAAGGCTGGTGTTCTGTTCTGGCACCTATGCAGTGATGCTTGCCAGACACTTGGGATGGCTGCTCGTGAAACTGTGGAGAGCGGCTTGTGTGGCCCAGCCTTCTCCCTCCCGGCACCCCCTGGAATACAGGCAGGGGCAGCTGCCAACTGAGTCCATGCAGAAAGGGGACTCAGCACCTTTGTCTGTGCGTGTCCTGAAAGGAAAGGTCACTAACCCTAGCTTAGACCCTTCAGTCTTTTTTCTGCACCCCTAGAAAACTTGACATTAAGAAGACTGTGGAGCAGGGCAGGGGGAGGAGACAAAACAATGTGCTATCTCCCTGCATGAGACATCACTGGTCCAGGCCTTTGGCTGCCACCTGAGCAGTGCTGTGGTGGTGGGCAAGCACAGTCCATGCTGGCTGGCTGTCGTTCCACCTTCTCCCTGGGAACTCATGTCCAGAAGGCAGATAGCAGAGCAGCAGCCCCACAGCCCAGAGCATAGATGCAGCCTCACTAATGAGACTGCAGGGAGGGATTTAAAAGCTTTGGTTTGTTAGTGGGAGAAGGAAAAAAAGACAGTAGAAATGAAGCAGCCCATCTGTGGCTGGGAGGTGCCTGTGGACAGGTCTTGTCTGGAGTTGGCATTGGCTTTTCACCACAGAGCTGCAGAGAGTCTGCTGGATACCATGGTCTGTGGATACAGTTTTCCTCTGCTACTGGCTGCAAACCAGGACAGCCAGTAGACTCTGACTTAGAGGTTTGTGCTGCACTGGCAGCCCCCCTCACCAGTGTCAGTCATCTCCTTTGCCTACACAGAGCAGGCAAGTCTGCAGGGCTGCCATGCCTGCAGGGCTCTGCCCACTCCCACCACTCCACAGCCATCACTGGCCAGTGCAGCTGTGTTTCTGCTCTGCAATATGGAGCAAAATGTCCCAAAAGCCACTTACTCCTCATTTTCCACCTGAGGACAGAGTGCTGTGTTGCCCCCGGCAGGGCCACCTCGACCTGTCCTCCTACCCCAGACACGGACAGCAGTGACGCTGCTGCACATGGTGAGAGCTGTCTGCCTGCGGGTCTGCCTGCCCCTTTGGCACACACAACTCATGGAAACTGAGCCAGACTGTGGAAAGCAAGAGCAGGGTGGCAGCAGCAGTGGCAGTGGCATGTGTTGCACAACAAGCTGCAGAGCTTCATTTGTCCTGGCATGCAGAGCACACTGCAGAGTAACACCCTGCTGGCACTGCCACCACCACCCTCCTGTGCACAGGCTCTGGTGGGGCAGCCCTGAGACTCCCATTCCCAGAAAGAGCAGCAGTGTCATGGGAAAGGGAACAGAACTAGGCTCTAGCCTTTCATTTTCTCTGGTTTGGAGGGCCACGTCTCTGGTCCTGCAAGGAAATGCTCTATGAGAAGAATGAGCTGTATGAAACTTCATGTTTCATAATGTAAGACATCATCTGATCTGAAAAAGTGAGCAGAAAGCATCACAGCACTGTGCTGAGGGGCACAGGCAGATGCTTCTCAGTTTGGCAAGTTTCCCTGGACTGCTGGTGTCAGGGCTGCAGGGCTCTCCTGGCCAGTTCCTGCTGGATGACTGGTAGAGTGCAATTCATTAGACCAGATGGAGATGTCTACACCTCCTCCTAATATACACATCCAAGCCAAGGTGGGTGAACCACACCCTACAAATGCTTATTCCGCACTGTGGACTGTGAGTCTGAGTGCCATGAGCAGCATAGAGACAAGTGCCCAGAAGTGTCTCAGTCTGAGTGAAATGGCTCTGCTCAGCAGAGAAGGCTGCATCTTACACGTAGTGCAGCTTATCCAGCTGCTCAGGATGAGGTCTTGATTCATAGGCATGTGCTTTGCATTTTAAGGATGTGATTGCTTCCATGATAAGCAATACTTTAAGCCCAACATAGGCTACATATATTACTGAAGGAGGACTGGCAAGGGGAAGTAATAAAGTGACTTAAAGAAGCTAAATCTCCGCAGGGTGCTTCCAGAAAGAGTGATTAAATCCAGAATCTATGGAAAAGCAGCCTCATTTTTCATGAAGGTGGGACATCTGTAAATCCTCCTGCTGGTGGAGGAGCACTGGAGAAGACTATTCCAAGGAAACAGGAGTTTTTATCCTAAATGAGAGCAGACATCAAAGCAAGTGAACACCTGAATGCAGCGCTGCAGAGCCAGTGTGTTTATGGCAGAGCTCTCAAAGGGCACATGGCACTGAACTGCATGGAGGTTTGCAAGTGAGACAGGAACAGCCAAAGTGAGTGGTGAAGGGGACAGGCATCCTTCTGGGGGGGGAGAGCTACGTGTGCTTACCTTGTAGAGAGCAGACATTGAGGCAGAGCCCACCACCAGGGCTATCCCAATAACGGAGTGGCTGTGAAACCCATCGGCGTACGTCATCATGACTATCCCTGCAATGGCAAATATAGCAGCCACGATCTGGTTGGAGACAAAGAAAGAAAGCAAGAAAGTGTTACTAGACAACCCCCACGATGGAGAAACAGGCAGGCAGATTTACATGTGAGTGCAGTACTTCTGCATCATCTGCTTATGTAGAAAATAGTAGCAAGCCCGGGCCAATACCCAGGGAGCAGATGCTGCCTGCCCTCGTGGTTTCCCTGGCTTCAGGGAAGCTGCAGGCAGAGCTGCAAAGGAGTGGCTGCTTCGGGCGTGTGTGGCAAGCCAGACCACAGGGCTCAGTGCCTCTGACTGAGCTGAAGTGGGGATTTAATCTCTGTCACTGAGCCTCCCCATCAGTGGGTCCCTGCAGCCTGTGCGTGACAATAATACACAAGTAATAATTCCCTGGAGCTTGCAGAAAAGGCTTTGAGTCCTGTTGAAGTTTTGGAGGAAAAAGGTTATAGAAATGAACAGGGGAATAAAACTCATGCAACGACTTTCCAGTCTAGACGAGTCATTGCAGAGAGTAGGAGGAGGTTTTTTCAGCCAGCTATGCACACCGCAATGCCTGAGGGGAGTCTCCCAAACGGAGGGAGCATTCACAAAGGCAGGGGACAGGCTGCCTCTGATTTACCAGGGTCAGCAAGAAACCCCTGATTTCTCTGGGATTGTCCTGCCAGATACCTTCAGCCTCTCAGGGTGTTAATTCTGGGGTGAATAGGGCTTTCTGTATGCTCATGCTTCCTGGCTCTGCAGGGGTGCGAGGTAGGCCCTGGTTAGACCACATGCCCTTTGACCATCACAGTCATGGTGATGCCTCCAAGATGACTGGAATATTAGTTTATTTTGATCCATATTAGTATGGATCCATATTAGTAAACTAATATTTGGGATATTAGTTTATTTTGATCCACAGCCTGCAGCTGCCTACACATCCACAAGCCTCCTCTCATGTTTCCTGCTTCCCAGCAGAGATACCAGGGCTACAGTGAAGATGCAGGGGGAGAGTCTTTGTGCCAAGCTCTGCTGCTGCCCAATGAGCAAGATGTGGTGAGGTAGCCCCTTTAGCAGCTGCAGGTCCCAATCCTGGCAGCACAGCAGCCTCTTCCCTGGGTTGAGCTGGGGCTGGTGCCAGGGGACACTGATAAACCAGACAATCATCCAGCAGATCCTTCCTGCACACTGACATCAACACCTTCAATTTCCCCTAACAGAAAAATGGCCCATTTTTGCAAACAAAACCTTATCAATTCCTCCACAGGTGTTGCTGTATAATGGCAGGGTGGCATAAGGCAGAATGCTGATCTATAACCTGATCAGGGTGGAGCCCAGCACAAGCTGCAGAGGCTGGGTATACACCTGCAGATTTGGAGAGGTTCAGATGCGCGTCTTGGCTTGCAGCCCGGTTGGCATCTGGTGTCTCCACACACAGCTGTGGGGCACCATTTCTAAAGTGAAGTTTCATGGTGGTGTTACTGGGCCCTATGGTCCAGAAGAGGCTTCTTTTAAAGGCAAGGAGAAAACCCCCCTGCATGGCTCTACAGCAGTGTGGGGCTGTTTCAGACAGGCAGTGCTGAAGGAGCTCAGCAGTTCTCTCACCAGTGTGCTGATGTTTGTCAAATAAAAATTCAGACACTCTGTGTGGGTTCAGAGTCACAAAAAATAAAGGTCATTGAATGAGACTAGCATGAGGCAGATGCAGAACAAGGAAAAAGAGATTTGCCTTCACCCTACACATAATTAAGTGAAGGAAAGCTTTGCTGTTGCACACTGTGGATGTGAAAAGTTTACAAAGATAAACTCATGGAAGAAAAAGATTCCATCAATGACTATTAGCTATAGAAACACTGCTTCCATCTCAGGAAGTCCTTGAGCCTCAAATTGTTGGAAGCTGGAAAGTCTCATGAGGAAATATCATTACAGGCTTTTCCTATTCAGACAGATTTGTCTAGGTGTCCCCTACAGGCACCTGCTGCAGGCAGGCTTCTGGGGCAGAGGCACCTTTGCTCTGACTCACTATGGCTCTTTGGAGAGCTGCAAGGTACATGGCTCAGGCTTATGTGAAAGACGGCAACTCTGTACCTTCCTCAACATCACCTGTCCTACAGACCAGTTGACAGAAAGTGGAAGATGCAGCATTTCCTGTAGCATCTGCTCCAGGTGTGGCTGTCCTCCCATGAGCTGCATGGGGCTTGTCCAGCCTCCACTGGAGAGCTGAGGAGAACCACAACCACACTCCAGGCTGCGGCATCCAGCTGGCACCTCCAGGTGCATCGGGGAAAGAAGCCTGCCTCAACCCCCGCAGGCAGCTGTAATGCCTCTGCACTGGAAGCTCGCGGGGTGCATTCATGAACTGCAGAATGAAAAGTGCCCAGCTTTGCTTTTAACATTGGGAGCTGATCAGCTTCAGAGCACCTTCCAAGAGACTCTGTCTCTGCCTGGTTGGAAGGGAAGACTACAGTCTGAGATTTGATAGGATATTTATTTCCAAGTCCCACAGGCAGATATGCTTGTCTATATGTTATGTACACAGGAGGCACTTGGAAGTGATGGCTCTCTTGGATCCTGTGCTGTTTTATTCACTGTAGCATGGAGGGAAACACCGAAGTCAAAGACCAAAGCAAATAAATGCAATCAGTAAATAGTTCTGCTGGGGCAGAGGTCTTTGTCTCTTCCATCAAGCATGTCACAAGTGTCAGATGAGTCTTGGCCTCACCTTCCAGGGGTGGCACACACACCTTCTCTGAAAGTCTTTCAGCCTGTCTATCAAGCACGTTGTTAGTGGTGGTGACAGGCTGCTCACACTCCACAGTGCCCATAGATGTCACAGCACTGCAGGGTTTGCAGAGGTAGTACTTCAGGCACTCACAGCTTCATTATGTGTGTGTCTTTTCTGACAGCTCATAGCCCAGCTGGTTGTTCTCTGGGCACAGTGAAGGGCAAGGGGGAAAAGCTCAACTTCATTATGGGAGATGAAGGCACTTAAAAGTACCTGAATGGCAAGGATAGGAACTTGTAGCTTGCCCTTACGTTTAAATTCCAGCCAAATTATGACTTATGTGCTTATAGAGTGAGTAGTTGCACTTCTGAAGGCCAAGTAGGATACTTGTACTTGCTTAAATCCCACTGAGTGGCTGCCTTTCTCACCTTGCCTCTGTCAGTGGACATGAACAGGGACACCCAAATGTGCAGTCAGAGCTTTGCTGTGCCATTATCAATCCTGCTGCACTGGTGTGGGGATGGAGCAGGAGCATGGAAAGGTGCTCGCTGCAGGGCAAGGCACTGTTCCCCTTGCAGCCTTGTCTGCCAAATACCCTCTCAAAAGGTGCTTCTAAAAGCAGCTCTGACTGTGTGGCCCCGAGGGACCACACACTTTGGGGCCAGGCTGTGTGGTGGCTGCAGCCCCTGGGTCACTCCCAGTGAAGCCCTAGCAGCTGTCCTTCCTCCTGGTTGCCAGTCCCAGCAAGAAGGCAGTGTGTTGGGGTCATCCTGAGGCTATCCCCCAGCAGTGATACTCTTGCTGCCGGTTGCTTTTCACATGGGCTGTACAGAAAAGAGAGGAAAGAGGGAAGAAAATTATTGTCTCCAAAGACTCCATGCTACGTCCCTCTGCAGACAGGAGTGCCCCAGCACTCCCACTGTGTCACACAAAGCTGGGCAGTAGAACTGCTGTGCTGCCATGTACCCTTCCAATCCCTAAGGACAAGCACCTCCTCACTCTCATATTGCCACATGTCAGGATGCCACAACTGCTTGAGTGAATAGCCCAGTCTGTCTGCAACCCGCTTCTCCCTGCACCCAGGTCCCTTGCTGGCCTGTCACCTGGGAAGGAGACAGCTGTGTTCCTTCCTGGGTTCAGGAAACAGCTCGTTCCTTCTCAGGGAGCCCCCCTGCCACAACCTCACCAATGCCAAGTGCCACAGTTAGGGGTTGGAACACATGGCAGGAGCATCACACAGCCACCACTGCCCCTGTTCTGCTTCTCTGCTCCATTGCTGCTTCCCCAAAGTAGTGCTGATAGGAAACAAAAGACAGCTGGACATGGCCGGGACCACACTTGGGTCTGCTTCTCTGCTCCTTCCACTCCTTCTGCCCCTTTGAGAAGGGATGTATCCAGAAAAGGATTCATGCCCCAGTGCATGTCCCCTGCCATGGCACAAAACAACCTGCCCAAGAAGCTGCTGGAAAGTCCCTGACCATCCTGGCTCTTCCATCATGGCCATGCACTCAGGAGAGCCCAAGAAGCACCTCTGCTCCAACATGTACGCGCCCATGTGGGTATCCCTACACACACAGGTTGGCTTCTTTCCCTCCACACCACAGCTGTATCCCACAGTGACAGATGGCACATTCAGACTGAGGAGCAAGCTGCAGGTGCAGACCGCAGTGGTCACCCCTCCATACGCCATCTCTCCTGATGTCCCACCAGTGCTACCGCTGACAGTGCCACAAGAGACATGAAGACACGAAAATACATTTTTTTATTTTCATTTATCAAAATGGCCAGCACATCCAGCTTTAATAACAATGAGACTACCCTACCTTCAGGATCATTTCAGGATACTGTTGCTTCTGCACTCAAAACTCACAGTTAATTTGTTTCCAGGGCAGGGCTACTTGGGCAGAGGGGTGGGCAGACACCAGCTGGCCACACCGAGCTTTTGGCAGGTACATTTTGCAGCTATCCCCTGAGCAGCCTCTTGGCTGCCACCACCGAAAGGCTGGCCAAGCTCTCCTGCCAAATCCTCCTGCCAGAGAGGAATACTTCCTGAAAAGTTAACTCTTGGCTGCTCCACGCAACAACCCCTTCTTAGCACTACCAGCACGGGTGGGTGAGCAGGGAGCTCCTCAAGTAGTGGGCAGGAGATAGGAATAATTAACAGTTATTGCTGTTGCTCTTGATTATTAATTAATATTAATTAGTGCAGCAAGGCAAGAGGGACCCACTGGCGCCTTATCCTTGCAGTTGCTCCTGGCCCTGGCAGGAGCTCCTTGGCCTCAGGGTGGTGAGTTACCCACCCACCCACTCTGCTGCCAGAGGACACCACGTGCTGAGGGCTGCTAGAATGGCAGCAGGGTCAGCAGGGAGCTGAGGGGTTTTCTGATAAACCCTCTGCACACTGCTGCTGCAGAGGCATTCGTGTGGGGTGCAGAACTAAAGGAGTAAGCAAACATTTGGGGTGCCACCAGGGCAGCAGCCCACAGCTGCTGGCCAGATGCGAGACCCTGTGGACACCGATCCTTCCTCAGTGACACATGCACACACACATTTCGGCCACAGGTGGGCGAGGGAAGCCCAGCTCTCCTCTCCTGTCCGCAGCTGCTGCTACCTGACATGGATGCAAAAGATAACTGTCTCACCCTTCAAGCCTGCTGTCACACGTAGAAAGGTGAGGGCCCTGTTAAATTCCCAGGCTGGGACCAGAAGGGCATTGTGTGTAGCCAGGGCTTGCAAAAGTACACAGTTAGAAACAACCAGGTCTGGTGGCACAGCCTGGGAATAGTCACTTGGAAGGCATTGGCAAAGGCTGACACACATCCACAACAACACGGAGATAGCACATATCCTTTGTGTTACACTCTGGAGCAAGTTACCTCTTTCCTGAAGCAGTATGCACAAAGGCACTGGGCTGGGGGAGCCAGGGGCTCCAGGAGCTCACAGGCACCTGGGAAGGCTGCAGGGAAGGATGCATCCCTGCTCCACAAGGACTTCTGTGCCTGCTCAGCTGTCTGCATGGGTGCTGCTTGACTCAGCTGGCAGGAGGCAAGGGGTAAAGGAAAGACACAAGGGTGACGGGGAAGAGGGGAGACAGAGATAAGGAGTCACTTACCCTCACTCCCATGAACCTGTCCCTCAGAACGATCCATGAAAGCAAGAACACAAAAGCTTTGTTGCAGCAGAACAACACGGAGACATCCGTAGTGTTAATTTTCTTTATTGCATGTAAGTA
Source organism: Aleadryas rufinucha (assembly GCA_013397815.1). NCBI lineage: Eukaryota > Metazoa > Chordata > Aves > Passeriformes > Aleadryas > Aleadryas rufinucha. Next base: position 270,466 of record VZTH01003515.1, on the reverse strand, counting down.
AAGGTAGTTTGTGAGTGTCCAAAGAACACCAAAGGGTGCTGCCTTGGTAAAAAACACCTTCAAAGTCAAGCCATTGTCTCCAAAAAATCGGCAGCACTCCCTAAAACAAGGAGAGAAAGGCAGTGTTATTACATAAGCCAGTCACAGTCTGCAGCAAATATATGGCTTTTTTTGCTCCTCTTCTTTTCCTTTGGGGAAAGAGAGGCACACACCTTAAAGAGGAGAAAAAAACCCAAGTATCAGCTTCTGCTGCAACAGCCTGCACCTGCACAGGGCACAAACAGGCAGGGGAGGGGAGGGGGCTGCAAAGAAAGAGCAAGGGGAGAGGTGACAACAGGGAGTGAAATCTCACTCTTTCCACCAGTCCCTTCACAGTGAACATCTTGAAGCTGTGTGGGGTCATCCTCCTCCCTTCACCCCTGTGGGCATCAGGATGCTGAGGGCCCAGGGTTGGCAGCAAAGCCCCTAGCTCCCTGCTCCTGCTGAAGCCCTGGGAAGCTGGTGCCCATCTGATCTGCTATGTGGGGCCTGGAAGAAGCCTTGCAGGAGCCTGGTTTGGGGTTTTCCCACCCAAGGCGTGGGACCTGGCTCAAATCTCCAGCAGCATCAGGGCAGGAGCAGGAAGGGGTGGCAGGCAGCTGCCTGCTCTCCCTGGGGTGAGAATATGGCATGATAGCACCTGGGGACACACTGGATCAGCTGGAGCAGCAGTGGGGAGTCAGGAGCTCATGTGTGCAGCCCAGGCTGGGGATGTTGTGAATCCCTGAGCAGGAGGCAGCCTGAGCAGGTTCAGCCCTGGCACAAAGAGCAGAAGCACCAGCAGTTTGTTTGTGTCCTGAATGTGGCAGTGGGCAGCAGGACACAGAAGGTGATGGGGTGCAGCTTGGCCCTGCTGGCAGGGCTGGGATGGGGCTGCAGGGGTGGGGGGGGAACCTGCCTGCAGCCTGTGCCTCCCTGGCAGCAGAGCTGGGAGCTGCCGGCTGCATGGAAATTCAGCGACACAAAGAAGGAATGAATCAGCCTGCGGGGCTGGGGCTGTGGCCAGCAGCCTGCAAGGTGTGTGGGGGGCAGCCAGCACAGTGCCCTGGCCTGCATTGCCATTGCTTACTTTCAAACCTGCAAACTCCCCAGGGCCCTGAAGTACTTTATTGGGGTGTTTTGACAAAACCTGAGCAGAATTAAATTTCCCACTGACAATGATGGACGAATAGGTTTTCACTGCTGTCATGAATTTCAGGCTGTTTGTTTCCTGAGACTGGGCATGTAAAGATCATTATTTGGACTCTGATGAAAGCATTGTTTTGATCCACTTTCCCAGAAGACAGGGCTGTACCAGATGAATATCTAAAAAAACCCCCATCCATTCTTTGAGGCTCATCAGATCTCCCCATCCACAAGTCTACATCAGCCTACAGCCTCTCTGCTACAGCAGGTACAAGACTGTAAGGTAGAGGAAACACATCTTTTGTGTTTATTGGGTTTTGTTGCCTGCCAGTCCCTTGTATCAAATCATAGCTATGCAGAACTTGCCTGTGTCTGGATGTGACGACCCTGTGCTTTGGCTGCTGTACATGGACACTTTCATTTGAGCTGCTGTTTCTGCATTTTGTCACTCAACGTCCCTTGTCCTCTGCAAAACTGCCTGCTGGCAGTGCCTGCCAAACCTGTAACTGCCTCTCCATATCAGTAGAAGAGCTGCTCATCTGCACCACAAACCACAGCCCGACTTCCCACCTGCTGGAGCTGTGCTGAGCTGTTCAGGGATGCTCATGACCCTGACCGATGCTGCCTGTGCTCAGCATGTGGCCTGGATCCATCCTCCCCTTCCACAAACGCTATATCCACTTCAAGTCTGGCCTTCAGTCCTGCACAGCACTGACTGTACCAGCCACTTGCCACAGGGGACACAGGGAGTGCAAAAGGAAGCAGAGACGCACTGCAAAAGCCAGTCCTAAACTTCATTAGAGGCTTAAACCTGTTTCCTAAGACACTGTGAGGGTTTGACTGCCAGGGTGTCATAGGCAGCCAGCCTCATGCTCTGAGAACAAAATACACAGGCACGGTTTAAATTAAATGACATGAAGCAAGATTAATATGAGAGGAACAAGAAGGCTGTATTCAAGTGAAAGGACAAAAACGGAATTTATGTTGGGATTCATCCTGGGGAAAAAAAGTTCCTCCTGCTAAAAATCTGTTCCCCACATATAGAATTGGCTATCACTATTTCATATACAGTAGAAACGTGCTTTTACTGTCTTGTGGGCCTGATTCTTGTTTAGTAAATACCACTGCATTCCTATGATATCACAGCCCAGATCCCTGAAGCATCCAGTGTAGTGCCATGATGCCCGAAAGGACAGACTTGCCCTGACATGGATCATGACCCTGAGCTGCAGTGCCCACTTGGGAGTCTCCTCTCTTTGCCCTATACAATAAAGCTTCCTTTTAGCTGTTTTGACTGGTTTCACCAAGCGTGAATTGCTTTTTGTAGGCTGGCTCCAGATTTCAGAGGAGACCTCCTTATGGCACAGATTTGCTTACCCAGCACAGTTGTAAGGAAGCTTCTCCCTGAGGACTCCTAGGGCTGTGGAGGGTGCTGCCAGCCCTGTTGTTCCAAATAGGGGCACTCCTGCAGATGGGTTAGATGGCTGCCTTGGACCTGGCGTCTTCAGCGAAGTACGAGGTGGGAGAATGTGGCATAGTTGTGCACCAGAATGACTACGTGCCATACAATAAACCTCTCACAATTAATTGTCTCCCCAGGTTTGCTACTGCTTACTGGGAAAACTGACTTTTCCTTGGTGCCATAGCACAGCTTGTGAAGCCACACCAGGAAGTGTTTGATAAAGAGAGCTGTCAATGAGTAACGGTAGATAAAGAGTTATGGGAAGCAAGGCAGGACTGTGGTATAACCTATGCTATAAGCTCAAAACAGTCAGGGATGACTCCAGAAAAAACAACCTTCAGCTTAAATATTTTGACAGAACATTTGAACACAGCTGTTCTTGCTGTCCACTAATTTCTGGGCCCAGCACAGACACAGGCACAATCCCCAATGTTAACCCTCACACAGTTAAAAGAGAAATTGTCATCTAAGACTGACCAAACCTATTCCTGGTCACATTATCAGAAATTCTATGCCTGCTGCTCTCACCTGCCTCCTCAACCTGAAAGCTGCTTTGGTGCTCTCTTGACAATACAGTTTTGCTTGCTGGGATCACCCTGCTTTGCCCACAGAACAGTGGGACTTTAGGCGTGGACAACAGCCAGAGAGGTTACAGGAAAAAGTTGATACAAAACTCAGGTGTACCCCGGCCCTGTGAATCCCCAGGTCATGCTGAGCAAGGCTCCTCTTTGGCAGAGAAGCCACCCTGCAGAGCCCCTCTGCTGAGGTGATCGCCCCCTTAATCTCTGTAATCCTCTATGTGAGGAGTAAATTCCTACAAGTATCAGGCTGTGTGCAGATAAGGTGGGAGCACACAGCAAGGAGCTGTGGCATGTAGGGTGTAATGCTGTATTTTTGAGATAAATGATCTTCCTGCATCATTTTCCTCAATTCTGCCATCATGAGCTGGCGCTCCATTGTAATCACAGCAATTGGTTTGAAATATAAATGCAAGGCATTAACAAAGGCAACAGCCAAGGTCTGTGTAAGACTGGAATGGAAATGCCAGAGGAAGGATACTGGAAGGGAAACGTACTGGCTCAACTGACGCAGCAGCAATACAGAAAAGTTTGCTTCCAGCCAGAAGTGCCACGTCCATGTTCAGACAATCTGAAGGCTCATGAGTGAAATAAACAGTGGGACTACACTGTGGGGAGGAGGTCTCCATGCAAACAGAAAGCACTGCAGCCTGGTTACACGTGGCCCTTGGGAAGTGTTTCCAGTGAGATGTGACACAGTGGATGCACTTGGCATGGGGTGTTGCTGAGGGCACTGCTGCAGCAAGCAGCCTTGCTGTGGGTTGGGGTAATGGGATGGTGCAGGTGAGAAAGAGGGGCAGAAACTCAGCCCGGTGACACTACTCTTCCTCAGGATGTCAACTGGTAGGGGTGGCATGTGGGAGCAGAAGCTGCTGCCTGGCTTTCAGGGCATGCCATTCATAGGAAGACAATAATAGAGGCAGATGGAAACTTGCTTGTAGGTATAAAATAAAGCAGTGGGCACCGCACAGCACCTCTGAACTCACCTTGCTGCTGCTCTAGCACAAGCCCCTCACCATAGCAGCTTCCATGCAGGGCTCAGCGAGTCCTGACCAGCACCCAGGCAGGGCTGTGCATGCCAGCCATCCTCTCTCCCAAATGGGGATTCTGGTCCCCTGCCACTTGTCACAGAGTGCTCTGTCAGTTTGGCCTGAAGTAGTGCCACTTGGAAACAGCATGTAGCTGCCACGGTACTACGGGAACTGGGGTAAAAGATACTACAGAAAAGCCTAAGGCACAGCCATCTTTCTATTGGTGTCTTAACTCTAAATTGTTTGCTGGTTTATTTAGCTTTCATGTACTGTATCTTGTGGTTCTTCATACCCCTTTTAGTGTGTATCTTCATTAACCCAGCAAATGGCAGATTAACTCTACTCCATTAGGCAAGTCTCCAGCACAATACTAGCAAAAGAACTCCATCACTGGAACCAAGCATCCCCAGTGAAGTAAATCAGAAGTCATCAGTGCCAAAATTCTATGCTAAGTAAGAGTTAATTATATTGAAAGCAGGTGTTGCAGTCAAATAAAACTTGCAAATAAAATATGATAGTAACATTCCACTTTTTCCCCACTGAGTTCACAATTATATGTTTAACACTATTCACCTTCCACTGCCTGTTTTGTCTTTAACCATTGCTAAGTAGCCGTGATGTTTCCCCACTTCTCTCTGAACCTCATGCAAATGAATTTATAAAATCTTGCCAACACTGGAAGGAGTGCTTTTTTCCCTATTTTGAAAAAAGAAAATCCCACCTATGAAGATGAAAGGTAGACAAGAACCAGAAAAAGTACGCACAGTGTGTCGCCCCAGGCCAGGGGTTTGGTCTCTTGATACTCCCTGCAGAACGAACCAATGCCAGAAAGGTTTGTAAGCCATTGAAACTGCCATTACATCTTTGGGAAATTTGCAACAAAGTAGAAAATTTCTGGGAGTAATACACATCCTAAGGGAATATTCTGCACAAGCCAGTTATTTCTCCTTTCCAGACTGTTAGCTTTTGCTAGAATTTTTTCATTGTCTCAGTGCTCATACTGGAGCTTTTTCCTCCAAACCAGGTTTGGATCTGCTGTTTCTCTTAGAGGGTAATATTTTTTCTTTGTAGACTGTGCTTCTTACTTTGACCTTTCAAGGTCTGTACCTGCAAATTGAATTTGGCTAAATTGCTTCTGATTTTCAGCAGAGTGAGCATCACCTCCCTGGAGCACAGCAAAGCCACCACTGTGCCAGTGAATCCGTCTTCTTGATTAGAGATTGGCAGGCAAAACATGTTTTGCTAATCCCTGCACCAATTAGGCCTGCACGGATAAATAATCTGCAGATGTGCAACAGTCTTACATTTTCTGTTCAATGTGCAAAAAAAAAAAAGACACGGACTAAAATGTCATGCCATGTCTTCTGGGAGGACTCACAAGCCAGTTGTAGTAAGCAAAAGCAAAGCAGACAGACAAGATGCCTTGACAGTGATAGGACAAAAGGAAACTAGACTCAAGTTTAATTTTTCCTGGTGAAAAAAACCCACGAGGACTTTTTTTGTAATTTCATCCTGTTAGGACCACAGCATCTCTCACGCATTAAGCTCACAGCTGGAGGTAAGTATGACTGCTGTACAGATAAAAAATGCAAGTTAACTCAATATATTCTTCAAGAATGGTCTCCAGGAAAGTAGAAGATGTGTTTTGCAGAAAAAAAGATAATGGCTCCAGCTCTGCTTCCTTTCCCTTTGAGCCAGCACTGACCAAAGGGTAGCCATGACAAAATCAGCCTCTGAGGTGGGTGGATTTCAAAGCAGTGCAAGAAAAGGGTGAGCTCATGAAACCCATTTTACAGATGTGCAAGCTGGGGCACAGAGAGGCAAAGTCCCTGGGTGCTTTAAAGTGGCATGATGAGGGCTGCCTGTTGATTGCACCTTCAGAGAGATGGGGATTTGCTTTTCCTGCATGTTTATTTTATAGCCAGCTCCTGTTACTTATCAAGACAGTCCCTGAGCGCCTTTTTCCTGAGTCACCACAGGTTCACATGCCAGCAGAACAGTTGCACGGAGGCTCCTGTGGTGTGTCCCAGATCATAAAACGCTGTGAATAAACCCGCTAGCCTCAGCACTTTGCAGAGAGATGCCCGGGACTCCTGCCATGGCTTTTATTGCCCTGCTGGTCTGAGGCTCCTACAACAAAACCTGTATAGCCCTGCCTGCAGCTTTCCTCAGGAGGATTGCTTCCCAATGCTGGGAGGGCATGAGCTTCTCCTCAGCTTCCATGGGGCAGACGTCTGAGACCTGCCCTGGGTGTGCTGGTGTGCCTTGCCTGCCCTGCTGCCTGCAGTGCCTATGGAGGAACACCACAGCCCATGGTCAAGATGTCTGTACTTATCCAGTCCAGTCTGTCTGTGCTGGGGACTGAACTAGGGCTGCAGACCCTGGCTCTTCAGTCTCTTGTTACACCCTTCCTAACGGGAACGGCAGCCCTGCAGCCCCGGAGGTAACATCAGCCCCAGTGACAGCACTGGTTTCTGGAGATGGATGCAAAGGGTTGCTTACCTAAAATACTCTAATGGTTTGTTAATGCCCAACATCACATGCATATTTTTCTGTAAGTATGATACTAAATGCAAGAAATTACCATAGAAGCCAATCAAGCATCCAGCTGCGACTTTTAAATGTCTGTGCCTGTGACTGACCATTACTTGTTTCTACACTTAGTTTGGGGCTGGTATTCTGCCTTTAAACTTTTATCTATTCTGGGAGTTTCCAGCTCATTTGCATTAAATATATTCTGATAGGCAATGGAATGAGAAAATTGTCTTCTCTTATATTAAACAAAAAATAAATTAAATAAAAAAATCTCCAGACTGACCATCTCTGAACTAGAGAGACAGAAGCAATTGGTTTTGCTCCGCACTACACATGTGCCAAACTAGATGTTTGCACAATAAATGCTCCCAGGAAATGCTTAGCTATGGATTTACATAATACACCAGAATGGCTCCAAAAGAAGCAAATAATACAAATCTTACAAACCACCTGAATACACATTTTCAAGACAAGTCTTAGCACAGACTCAGAAACCTTAATGAGAGACTGTTTAAACCAACATTTAAATAAAAGAAGTTTAAAAGAACAAGACCGAACCACATTTTGGAAAATACAGCAAGTATTCCTGGCAAGAAGAAGCTTTTAATGTGACAAGATGCCCTCAGCGATCAGGCAGCTGAAATTATCATGAATTATCCAACGTTTTCTGCTTTTACACCCAAGAGGCACCCAGAGCCTGCAGTACTTTATGCTCTTCTAGACAACCGGCATTATACAAATAAAATGTAAGACTGTTGCTATGTGCAAGCTCCAAACACCCACAGACCAGGCAGACATCACACTTGAACACAGAAATGAGCTTTTTAGTCACACTCAAAGATTGCTTTGTGGAGCACCTTGTTTCTGAGCCCATGAGAAATGAAACCCTTGACTTGATCTGGTGTAGCACTCGGGATTAGCCTCAAATTTTTGTTAGAGCCCACCAGAGCGGTGGCCAGGAGGTACTCAGACTGGATATTCCCCTCCACACCTGCAGTGCCTGAACCTGAGAGGGGCATGAGTGGAATGAAAGCTTCAAAGCTTCCTGGGAGTTACTGGTATGCCCACAGTGCAAGCAGAGGGACAGTTCCTGCTGGTGTTTGCTCAATGGGGTGTGATGAAGAGTATGGCGGGACCCACTGCCACACCTGAATGGAGTACAGGGAAAGGACTGTAATCTCCAACAGCACCACGTACAGCCAGGCACAGGCAGCCACGGCAGGGTGTAAGGAGCAGTTAATGATCTGTATTGAAGCTAATGACAGTCCTTGGGGAGCTACGGAACGAGCAGAGAAAATAGGCAGCAGCAAGTCATCAGACAGCATTTACTCAAGAGTTCAAAAAAGCTCAAGAATGAAACAGGGAATTCATAGCAGAGGTCTGTAATTCCCTTAAAAATAGCCTTGTTGCCCAAAGCAAATGTCACATTGATTCTTTAAATCCAATTTGTGCTGTGACTATGGCTGGCCATAAAATTTGAAGATGACCATAGCTAGTTAAAGACTGCTCTGCATTATCTCTTCCTCCTCCTGGGTTCATCAAGGAGCAACAAGGACAGGGAGTGCCCAGTTGAAGGAGCATGCTGGCACAGCCAGGTGTTGCAGGCACTAGCAAGTATTTTCATCCCAGGAGACTGGCTGGTGAGCAGGTGTCCTTAAGGCCTAAGCCCAGCAGGAATGCTCCTGCTTGTACCATGCACCTAAATGACTGCTGCCATCCTCAAAAGCAGGATGCTGACTGCTTGCAGCAACTTAGTGCTAATGAATTCAGACCTTCCTGAGGATCTCCCACTGCACCAGTCACATGGAAGTGGCCTGGGCCTGCTGGGTCTCCAGAGGACCATTCCCCTGAAGGCTCTTGCTCCTCACTTTTATCCTGTGCAGCTGCAATTAGAAAAACCCTTGAGGCTCTGCCTGCCTGAAGGGAAGGCCTCTCACCTCTGCAGGTGCAGCTTCTCCCAGACAGGGAGCAGCAAAGCACCACAGCGCCTCAGCATCACCAACCTCCCCAGCCACCTGGGCCCAGCTGGGGAGACACACTCCAGCTCTTGGGAAGGGCATCCCAGCTGTCAGCAGAGCTGCTCCAGGGCCTCTTTCCTTGCCCACTGCAGGTGGGTGTTGCACTAAGGAGCAGGGGCTGTGTTTTGGGTGGCTTGGGAGATGCACTGGCACTAAAGTCACAACTAAACTGTGTCCTGCATGGCTCAGTGTGAATGGGTTTGCTAATGCTGGCCTTTAGTTAATCAAACTGGTTTTTGGAAGAAAACCCGAACCACAAACCCACATTATTTTTAATGTAACCCAAGTGGATTAGGCAATTCCCTGCAGGTCCCAGCAGTTTGGAGAGGCACTTTAAGCAATGCTTCAGTACTTCATTTACTGAAAAGATGAAAAGCATGAAAAGCCTTCCAGAGAAAGCACTTGGAAAGGGCACCAGGAGGCTGAATTTGAGGTCCATAGTGATGATCTATCACAAATTTCCAGTATGATCTTGGACAAGTCCCCCAGCCAGCCTGTCCCCCCTGGCAGTGGAGTATGAGGGTACAGGCTCGCTGTTATTTCCCAGGGCTGTGTTGAGGTAAATGCAGTCAAGCATTTGTGCGGCATTCAGTGTGAGGTGAGGGACAGCATATACAAACTGAGGCAGAGAAAACCTAAACATTAGACTCCCAAGGCTTCGCCTGCCGGAGTCAACATCATCACTGCTCTCCGTCATCATCCAAAATTTCCATTGACGTCAGTGGATGTTCTGGGTGTGAAAGGCCTGCAGACTCTGAAACTGTGCAGCAATCGCTTGTGGATATCTTAAGCTTGGCCTGATGTGATTTATATCCAGCTTGTCCTCTTCAGCTGTGACCCGAACCGCTTAGTACCTTTTGGAATAGTCAGAATGAAACTTTTAGGAGAAACTGGCCAGCTGGCCTCCTGTAAATTGGATTTTTGTAGTGGTTGGCATAGGCAGACCAAAAAAGTATGCAAGAATAAAATGCTTTTCTAGTAGTTGCTGTCTTGGCTTCTGTGCTCTGCTGATATAGAAGCAGGGTGCCGACAGGTGGGGGAGCAGTGCTGCTGTGTCTTGGGAGAAGGAACAAGAGGCAAAACAAGGAGGAGAGAAATATCTCAGTGATAAAACTGGCTATGCAAACACCTTGAGACAGCTGTTACTGAAACACACATATATACCCTCACACACATATTTAATTTGCACCTTTATGCCTGTGGATTGTCAGAGAGACTTTGTGTGGAGATAGGGCTCCAGCTGGGCGAAGCCCTGTTAGCCCTTGCTGCTGGCACTGCCAGCCTTGGGCCAAGGGTATAAACTAACCAACTTCATAGCCTAAGTACTGATTGTTCAGTGTCATGATGGGATACTGGGGATAGCTGGGAACAGGAAGGCATGTGAGTCAGGAGATACCAAAAGACACACCATTAACTTGGCAGCTAGTCTATGAAAACAAAGAAAGTTATACAAAAAAAGCTGAGTTTGCTGACATAACAGAGTAGCTGACATTTACAATGCACAAATTGCCCCTAGATGCATTAAATAAACGGGATATAGAAAGGAAATAATCTTTTCTAAATACTTGTATTTGTGGTCATTTTTAGAGTACCTCCTCTCAAGAACAGGTGAATCTTTTCTATTTGAAGTTTGTTTGCCTTTTTAGTTGCACTGCTGATGACTATTTAACACAAAACCACAGCACTCTCTGCCCTGTACTCCCTAACTTTCTGTTCTTCAGTAAAGTCATCCCAATCCTGCACACAGCAGCACAGCAAGGAGAGGACCATGGAAGTGGAGTGAGGAGGTCTCAAGACTCTTTGATGGCATCTATACGCTCATCCCAGAGCCTGATTGAACAGCATCCTTCAGAGCACAGCAATCTTTGAAAAGCAGCCTGTGAAAGATTGAGAAATTCAGCAGTCACATGAGGTGAACGAGTACAGCTGATGAGTTTGGTGCCAAAAGGAGGGGGTGTCAGAAAATATGATGTCCATCGCTTCTGAGATTGAGATTTCTAAGCAGCTTTGCTTGTTTTGACCTTTCTCCCAACAGGCTAATCCTTCAGAAAATACTGATGTTGCTAGTTGCATTAAATTTGTGTAACACCTTAGTGTAAATGGTAAAAACAGAGCAATATGTAACAGAAATCGAAGGGCTTTCATCTCTGCTACTGGAACATTAAGGTCTCTCAAGTGGCATACAATACCTGAGAATGGCTTGAAATCAATTACCTGCTGTCCAAGAGAAACATGAAATTTTCTGCTCCCCATATAAGCACTTTGTTGTTTGAACAGTAAATATGCAAATTAAAAAATACTGACACCTACTGCATTTTTAATGGACCAGATAGCGCAGAAATTGAGCCATAGTACCTGAAACGCCAAGAGAATGGATTAGGCATGAAGGATTAGGCAGATATAACTCCAGTGAAGAGCTGTAGGAACCTGTGTGGTTTGGATTTTTGAGGGTAACATCTCCTCTACAATGCTGTTCTACAAATGTTGGTTGAGAAGTTGTACATGTTTATTTTCATTCAATTTGCAGTGAAACAAAATGCCCATTCACTGAATTAGAAGCTTCTGAAGAAGGGTACAGGTTAACAAAAAAAACCTTACAAAAATACTGAAGTAAGTTTTGAAATTTTTTGGTTTGAACAATTTAAGTGAAATTCGTCTTTTTATTTCCCAGGGAATATCAACTAAATCTATAGTGGAAAATAATGGAAGTGATCAAAATCAGCAGAAAATAATAATTAAAAAAATAGGCCAGATTGTATTGTACTTGAAAGGTGGTTTTATTTCCATTTCCCACCTGTGTATGCTCTTGGATTTTGCCTCTCATCCGTTTGGAATAAGGTTTCTTTTAAAATTTCAAAATGCATCCTAGAAAGCAAAGTCTATTAATGACCCGTTATACTATCCCTTAATACCTCTTCTATGTGACTACATGAAAGGCACTGCTGACCCAAGCTTCTCAGCCAAGAAATCACTTCCTTGAAGAGAGGGAGGGGATTTTCTCCCTCCGTAGCCTTACAATATAGTTTATAGTTATCTTCATACATAAGACCTGCGGGAGGAAATATTAAAAAGAAATAATAAAGCTGATCATGCACATGCCAGTTCAGGAGCCCTGTCATTAAGGAATTTTCTCCTCCCTACTTTTCAGAGTTATAAAGAAATCTGTAAAATTACATGTAGTATTATATGAGGATCCTATATAAAAGCAAAATCTTCTCTGAAGACTCTGAAGACTCTTCTCAAGACACAAGTGTACAGAGCAACAACTTCATTTTCTTTCTGAGCACGAGAGGCAGGTCTACAGGATAAATACAAGACAGTGTTGTCTTTCAGTCTTCTTGCACTCTGAGAGGTCGACATCTTCATAGTTCTTTCAAGCTCTTTTTATGTTTATGGATTGATGGGCCACTCATCGTTACATGGTTCAGAACCTGAATCTTAGTTTCATGATCCATAAATCTGCAGGCTGTGATCTTTTCCCCTTTATACACTCCAAAGAAGTGAGCACAATACTGAGTTTTGTGACAGATCCTCCCTCCAGAGAGGAAGCTGAGTTACCGCAGAGCAGTTCTAGGAACATGATTTTTGCCTGCTTTTGCAGCTCAGAAAATTTCCAGCTCCTTCCGTCAGCTCCTTGCAACTCCTCAGACATCCCAGGTGAAAAGCCCTTGATGTTTCAGAATTGTGGAAGTAGATAACCCTTGCCTCTCCTCCTCTGCTCAAGCCAGAAGCCTCCAATTCCAAAGAAACTACAACCGGTTAACTCCTTGAGAGGTGTCATTTGCATGGGAGAAAGGGCTACCTGTGGGCTGGGAAATCACAGGGTGGAAAAGGTATCTCCAGAGGTCTGCCATTAGCAGCCACATGCCCATCTGCATCTTCTCCAGCATGTGGCCACTGACACAGGAGAACTACGAAGCACTCCACAGACAGCGATGGATGCAGATGTCCTCCAACAGTGTCAGGAATGGCAAACTCCATCAGAGCCTTGCTTGATGATGCTGGTGTGAACTTGGGGTCCAGAAACAGGAGAAGTAATAAACAAATACCACAGATTCAAAGAGCTGCAATGCCCCTATTACACATATTGTTGCACTGGTCGGATCAATTCTTTAAACCAGGTGTCAGCTGCCATGGCTTTTAAGTCTTATGCTCATTTGAATTCCAGAATGGTGTAGCTTTATTTACCTCCCTGGTTCCTACTGGAAGTGTGGAGTGGCACATATGTGGGTCACCCTTGTGCCTCCACTGTTGGCTATTAGAGCAGACACATTTGGCACTGACTTTTCTTCCAGCTGCTGTCAATGTCCCACTCTGGACTTTTCAGCCAACACCCTCCTTAGACAGAAAATAAAGAACATAAATACCTAAATGGGGTTATTAGCCTTCAATTGCTTCATTCAGAATGGAGTAAAGCAAGTGGGATATTAAAAATAACAGAGAATACAAGAAAAGAGAGAGATCAGATAGAAATTGATTCATTCTACAAGTAAGCAAAAGAATTATGGCACTGAGGTGATTACCCTGCTTAGAGGTTATAAGAAATGAGGTCTATTTGAAGTGCCTGGAAACACCAGAAATGAGAACCGTGGTGCGGGATACTTAAGGTGGTTTCAGATGTGCCACATTTAAAAAACAGACTTGAAGATGAGACAGTGGATGTGACTAAAAATTGCTGGAAGCCATGAGAGTCCCTCTGAACAGGACGCTAACCATTATTATTTATGTGTTTGGATGGAATACACAGCTGTTCTTCAGAGGCCAGGCGGAAATTTGTTTTGAATCTGAAGCCTTCCACAGATACAATGCTTCAGAGTGCTCATCTGTGTGTTTTAAAATGTTACATTATTTATATAAAATATTTTATATTTTTAAGGTTTTCCTCCTACATGATAAGAGGTGACGAAGCAACAAAAGTCTTTGGCCAGAGTCTGGTGCCACAGAAGTAGGAAAATACAAAGCAGTTGCATCTTGTCATTGCTGTGCATGTGTGGGGGGAAATGTCAGTGTAGTTTGGATAAGGCTGTTACAGCACACACTGCTCTCCTTCCTAGTGACATCTTTTATGTACTTGATCTTTTTCTTTTATATTTTTATTGCCTACTAAACGGTTTCTTTTGGCTCTGCTTTGTGTGAACCTCAGTGCAAAGAAAACAGTTCTGTTCAGAGAAGCACTCTGCAAACTGCCCTGAGGAGGAGTGAGCTGGTGCCTCGATACCATATAATGCACCATCCTGATCTTGGCTGTGAATCCACAGACTAGGATTTCAACCCAGTCATTGCTGAATGCACCGAATTACTTTGTGAAAGGCTGAAAAACAGTAAGGAGCCCTTATTTGTAATGGTAATAACAGGAACTTTTCGGCACAAGATGCAGAACTCCTGAGTTAATGAACTGGAAAACCCATCTGCTGGTCCAAATGACGTACTTGTCTTTTTGGGAACAAAATTTTTGAAAGACTAATACAGCAGAAACCATCCCTTCCTTCTCTGCCCATTCTGTGTCAGTGAGACATTCACTCAGAGGTGCCTGTGAAGAGATGGACCTGGACCACACAGGAATTACCAGCCTGGGCCTAGCCAAGCCCTGTCCTATCTCTGGCAGCTGCTGACAGTGGAGGCACCAGGGACATGGCACACATGAAGAAACCCATCCCCCAGGACAAGCTGTCACTTTCTTGTCTTTCTCTTCCTGCTCTCCTGCTTAACCCACCTTGGACGCATTAGCCATGTACCTTCACTCAGCCTGTAACAAAATTGTAGCTCTCAGCAGTTCAGGAGCAGCGAAAATTAATTAAAATTTCATTAATTAAAGCACTCAAGCACTTAGGTGTAAGTGCAGAGGCAAAGTACTTCTCTATTGCCTTTATGAATCACTGTTGTAAGCTCCTGATTATCTGCACAGCTCAGTTTGGACTTTGCCATCCTCTAGGAATGCACTGCATCTGCTTGGTCTGACAAATTTGGGACTTCTTCCTGTGACAAGAAACCATCCACACTGCATATTGCGATGGTGCAGGGTGATTGGGATTCACTTAGACTACATCTCTGGAGAGAAAACAGTATCATTACCTTCTGGGAATTAGCTCAGCAGATAGAGGAAGAATACAGATTATTCAGGGTGAAGGTACACTGTCTAGTGACAGCTCCTGGAAGACTTGCAAGGAGAGCCCTTGCTTTCAAGCGACAAAGACTGACTGCTGACAATAAACTCAAGGTGACTCAGAAACATGGTATCTGGATTTGTCTCAGAAATGTGACTGTGACATTTGAAAGTGTCAAATAAAAATGACAGCTTTTAACATGGATTTCCCTTAATCGGAATAGATCATGCATTTCATGCTGGAAATGTTCTGGCTGTTATCTGCTTCTGTGCTATTACATTTTGATGTGCCTCTGGTAACGGCTTTAATAAAATGTCTGGAATAGAGCCTGTTAAAGAGTTTTCTTAGATTTAGATGCTCGGATACCATGGGATTGACTGTACAACAGATTAACATCCTTTATGATAGAAGATTTCTAAAATAAAATGTAAGAATATTAGGGAAGACCCTCCTGTACTACAACCTGATTTAAAGTCACAAAAGTAATTTCTGTTCTTTGACTATTTATGACTAGAGGAGTAAAGCTCCTTCTAATCTACATCAGTGAAGCATGCAGCATATCCATTCTTATAGCACTCACTTTCAGCTAAAATGAAATAGCTGCAATTTATGGCATCTTCCTGGATTTAATGGGTAGAGGGAGTAACAGGGAATGTGGGACTGTGGTTTTCTGAGCGAGACTGTAAGGGCTGTGCAATGAGCGTCCCTCCTGCTTGGTGGTTCTGAAAGCTGAGCAGCAGTGAGGAGAGCCAAGTGTTTGCCAGATACGAAATTACCGGGCTCATTTGTCTTCCACCTTCTACTCTTGTGACATGATTATTCCTTCCTTCATTTTGGAAAATGACCTTGTGATCCTTGCTTCCAGCATCACACTATTTCCAGAGCAGCTGCACAGAGAGCAGTGAAAAATCTGCTCCCTGCTATTACAGAGTAAAAGCACTATAAGAGGAGGAAGCACAGGGTGTCCTTGCAGCAGGAGCCAGCTCCTGCTGAAACCTTGCAGCTTGCCACCTAGGAGATAAGTGGACCTTATCTAGCCATGATTGATGCCTGCCCTGTGGGTGTGCCTGCTCTGTCTTCATTTTAATAACACATTTTTAAGGCCCGTGACAGACTATAATTGTAAAATGGCTTTTCTGGCCCTCTCCCAGATGTGTGGCTCCAGAGGCCAACATCAGAACGTGCTACATAATTTGGATCAGATACCCTTTGGTCACAGTTATGGCTAGTGTAATTGCAGCCACGTACAGTGGATTGCCTGGGAAATGAAAATGGTTGGGTTTAGAGCAGAAAGCATGCAAGGAGGAGGCACAGTGCTGTTCTGAGAGTGGTTAAAAGCAGAGGAGACAAGCATAGTTAGCTGGCCTGTTTCAGTGTGCCTGTGAATCCTTACACATGCATAGCAGGGGGTGTTGAAAAATTTAACAGAATTACTGCTGGGGATTTATCACAGCCTACATACTCTGTAAGAACTTACCTCAGTTTAAGTTCAGACATAGATTAATTTAACCAAATAACTTTATCTGGAAAAGCATGTTTACATCTTTCTAGGACTCTCAGATTTCTTTCAACCTTGTATTTCATAAATTCCTTTTGGTTAAGTCAGCCCAGCCAGGCTGAGCTCAGTGCTGCAAGTTTTCTGGGGGAGCTTCGCAGTGAGACTCGTCATTTGCCTGCTTCTCACATAGGGTTTCCTCTTTCACTGTCATTGGTAAGATCTGGACACCTTATATCATACTGTGACATGAACTAGGGGAGATTGAGGCGTTATGTTGGCAGAAAGCAAATCTCAGGCAGAAGAGGAACCAGGCCTTTTGAAAGGCCTGGGGTTATTTGCATCTACAAGGATATTTGTAATTCTTTGCCTTCCTGTTCACCTGCGAGGTTCTGCTACTGCATCACATGTTGTGTTACTTAGGTTCATGGTGAGGTCCATGAAGAGGTGAGAAAAGCATGTCCCCGATGTCCTCATCCTTCTGTCCAGCCTTAGAGTCAAAGAATCACAGAATCACTAAGGTCAAAAAAGGCGCCTCTAAGATTACCAAGTCCAACCATCAACTTAGCACCATCACCATGTTCACAATTAAACCATGTCCTCAAGTGCCACAGCCACACATTTTTTGAGTATTTCCATGGATGGTGAGTCTACTACTTCAATGGGAAGCCTGTTCCAATGTCTGATAACCATTTTCATGAAGAAATTTTTCCTAACACCTGATCTAAACCTCCTCTGGCACAACTGGAGGCCATTTCATTTCCTTCTGTCACTTGTTACCTGGTAGAAGAGACTGACATCACCTCACTACAACCTTTCAGGTAATTGTAGAGAGCGATAAGGTCCCCCCCAAACCTCCTTTTCTCCAGGCTAAACAACCCCAGCTCCCTCAGCTGCTCCTTATAAGACTTGTCCTCCAGACTCTTCCCCAGCTTCATTGCCCTTCTCCGGACACGGCCTTCCCTTGGCAAGTACTGTAGGACCAAAGCCTCTCCACAGGGTGCCAAACAGCAGCCGAAGAAGTCAGCACTCACCAGTTAAATGAAAAATAGCAGATTTTAGCAGATCTGTACCTCAGCCTTGATGGCAGACTCTGTGGCACAGGTGCTGTGTTTGCTTCTCTGCTGAAAAAGCACCAAGCACAAGCTGGTCCAGATCGGGATTTGCTGGATGCTAATTTCATACAAATATTAAGCAATAGTGATACTTGCATGGCTGTGTGAGCTAGGAAAAGGAGACATGAGCTTAGATAATGGAGATTTAATACAGCATGTCGCTAGGAGAGGAAGGGAATTAGAAGTCAATAAATAGAGAACAAAAATACAATAATTAACTGTTCAGCAACGAAGATGTATATGGGCTTGAGTTAAGCCATGGAGCCCTGAGCCCTGAGCCTGGGAGAAGAAGTAAGACATCAAAGATTAAGGCTAAGTCTCCTTATTGCTCATGGCATCTGAAGAACATGTAAGATGATGGATGCGTTAATTAGCTCACTGCATCTCAGGAGCTGAAATAGTTGGTAGGTGGGCTGAGCCACAAACTAAAATAATCCTAGCATGTGAGAGAGGATGAGCAGGCAACTTCAACGTTATATGGGAGATAGAAGTGAATAATGTCAACTGTCCAACAAGAAAACATGGAATAATATCTTCAAAATACATAGTAAAAGACTAATCTGTCAATAATACTTGCTCTTCGATATGAATTTTATTTTATTGCTATAAAATAAATAGCAATAAAATATAAAATAAATATTATTATAATATAAAATAAATAGCTTGTTCAGTAAAAATATATTTAGCCTTTTCTCTTCATTATCAAAAATGTTCTCTTCATTATCAATAATGTACGTAACAAGGATGAATATACCAAGTTTACAATACGTGGTCAATGCATTCTTAGAAAGGAGTTTTCACTAATTATAGAGTATAATTTGTGAAATAACAAATAAACTATTATTTCAGTAACTCCCCATATCCATTTTTACTCATGTTCACTGCTAGAATGGGATAATTGTGTTTTGTGTGAGGCTGATATTGAAACTTAGAGCATCCCTAGAGATCTTGGACAATTGAGGTTTACATGTGTTAGGAAATGGCTTGCAATCACATTTAATGTATGCATAAATCATCCTAAAAAGTAAACCAACAGACACAAACAATTTGGTGTTGGTGAGATTGATTAAATTTCTCATCAAGATAATACAAAAAGAATTTGACAAAGAATCCACAGACAGCACAAATGAGCAAACTGCAAGAAATGACTGGATTACTCCACCTTCACACTGAAATCCTAGGAGGATCATACCAAATTAAAAACATCAATTCATATTCAGGTACTGATGCACTGCCTTTTCCAGTGGGCTGAAGATTGTCACTACCCACAGACTTCAAAAGGAATTATGGGTGATCACTTTGGATCTTAAAATAGATATAGGAAGGTTAAGTACGGTGTCTCTCACACAGGGCATCAGCCATGGTGGGATTCCAGTCCAGGCGAGAGTCAAAAAACTTTTCTGAAGCGGAGTTTTGCCTTTTGGAAGGCTTGTAGGCAGGTGAGTGCTGGGGGTGGCTTGTGCTCTTCCTGGGGCCTCAGCTCTGTCTGTAGGCAGGGAGGAAGGGACTTTGGGAGCAGCACCAGGCAGCGCTTTGCAGACAGATGCTTGAGAATAAGCAGCCTTCTTCCTCCTGCGAGAAGGCAGGTGTCAGCTCCCTCAGCAAACAAACTCGGGCCTGCACCTGGAGACCATGCTTTTCTATCCAGACCCCCGGGGTAAGATACTTGTTGCACAAGGGAATTTTTCCACCCCAGTCAAGAGCATGACCCCACGTTGATCCTAGAGCTAGAAAGCACAAAGTCTGTGGCTTCACTTTCCTTTCAACAGTTTGCAGTTTACAGGAGAGCTCCTGATCTGCAGGATGTTCTATGAAGCCCGTCAGAAGTAAAACAGCCTGTCACCCCCCTGGGAAATCCCTGTTCTTGCAGGATAAAGGGGCTCAGCATGTAGCTGATATCAAATGGTGCCTATATACACACGTACACACACACACATACGTACATATATACACACACACGCACACATAGGTACAACACCACAAGGAGAAACTTCCAACAGCTTTTCCTACTGGTTCACCACTCCTTCCAACTGAATCATTACAGTTCCACCACAGCCTTCAGTAAGAATAGAGAATCCAGCATTAGAACCTCAAAAATGCTACCCAAAATATCCTGACACCTCACTAAATCTCAGCAACAGAGTAATTCAGAGACACAGTGCCCTGTGATATCCTTATCTGTCATTCCCTTCCCCCCCTCCCTCCAAGGTACCTAACACAAAATCTGGCTCATTTTTCTGTAAATGTGCACTAGGGAATCTGCTAAATTTGGTTCTATCAATACTGCACCTACACAACTAGAATAAAGAGCTTCAGTGTTTGAACTCAGCCCTTTCTCAAAACTTAATGCGCTGTGATGAAACAGAGAGAAAGGGAGGTTACTCAATAAGCTTAAGCCCTTGAGAGACAGAAAAATGTACTGAACAGTAGTTCATATTGTTACTAATTTTAGTGGTGTCTGACTTTCTTTACAGATTGTTTCCCAGGAAGAGTGACAAAAGCAGCAATGTGGTTTCAGCTATCTCTTCAGAAACCTTGCAGAGGCAATGCCTGTTTTGCTACCCTACTTTCTTCTGGATCCCTAGCAGTGAGG
This sequence comes from Aleadryas rufinucha, assembly GCA_013397815.1. NCBI lineage: Eukaryota > Metazoa > Chordata > Aves > Passeriformes > Aleadryas > Aleadryas rufinucha. The sequence continues at coordinate 250,371 of VZTH01003515.1, read as the reverse complement.
GTGCTGCTCCTCTGGCAGGCCCCTGCTACCACAGGGAAGGGATCTGAAGCACCTCGCCGAGGCAGGTGGGCAAAGCACTCTGAGATGCGCAGGGCTCCAAGTGGCTGGGGGCACCAGCTTAGTTATCTCCTAGGGTTGCTGGCTACTTTCCCAGCACTGGAGAGCTGGTCAGCTTTGCCATGGCCATGTTTGGGCTACCCAGGAGGTACAGCCTGATGAAATCTCACAACACCACCAAGGATTTATGAGCTGAAGAGCTGCATAGCTAGCTGGCCACGGGGGGGCTATTTTGCTGAAGGGATCCCATAGCAGGAATGACAGTTCCTGTTCATGCAGAAAGACCAGTGGCATGCAGTGGCAGAAAGCAGGTGGACCTGGAATTTAGCTGGAGACACTTTCCATCTCATTGTAAATCATCTGCTCTTGTTGGTTGTGTAGTGGTGGGCTGGAATGAACAGCTCTAGCCACTCTGTGAGCAGGGGAGAGGCATGAGCTGTGTTGTGAAGACTGTAACACAGCTACTGGGAATCACTCAGGCACACTGAGGACTACGGGGACATCAGCATGATTTGTACCAAGTCTAATGGAAAAATCAACTAATTCATTCTCGGAGAAGTGTATGATAACAAAGTTGCATTAACAAATCTTGTCTGGTCAGTGCTATTTACATCTTCAATTGCCAGAAAAGGGGAGAGCATCAGAACACAGAGGCAGCTATAAACCGAGTCCCTGTGGAGGAGGGATTGACCAGGTAAGCAGGCACTTAAACCAGGACATGTCTTTCAGCTGTCTGCCTTTTATCGAGCATGGAGGGATTGTGCTCAAAGGCTTGGGTGAGCTGAGTGGTGCTAAGGAGCTTATCTGCTGGAGTAGGTTAGATCAGCCATGATAAACTGAATTAAGATTGCTTGCATCTCACCTGCTGCTGCCAGTGCCACCATATCTTCGGCCTGTCTGTGTTTGTGGGGATGGATCTGCTTAGGGCTTACCTCTGGCAGAGAAGAGAGGCTCCTGAGGAGGGAAAAATGTCTGCTGGAAGCCACACATAGATGTTCATGGCTGTTTGGAGGATGGGGCACGTGTCTCAGCCTTTTTGTGGCTCTGACCCTCTGACAAGCTTTGCTCCTCAGGAAGCAGTGACATTCAGTGTCACTGAAAATCAGCACTGGAACTCCTAAATCTTAGTAATTAGTCAAATTAATTATTAAAGACACAGAAAATAACACTGGCAAGGAATCAGCAGAGTTTTCTGATTATTCTCTTTCCATTTGGTTCACAAATATTGCTGGGGAGCTAGAAGCCAGTTTCAGGTAACTTACACTAGTCCAGATTCTCATCTTCACCCACCCTAGAGCTGTGCCAATGTGAGATATTTTTGGTTTGAAAAGAGTGTAAATGAACTGAGAGTTTGGCTCACGGGTGAGGATTGGATAACATGATGACAGAAGGGCTTTATAAACATTTATTATTCAAAATCTCTTCTGCAAATGTGAACACGCCTAGGCAATTATCTTGCTTTAGCCGCAGATGGGCAATTTTGATGCAATTATTATGCACCTTCAGTACTACAAAGCTTTCAGTGCCATTTCTTTTGAAAATGTCTGAATTAAACAGAATGACAAAACTAATGAACTATTGCATCTTTTTCCTGTCAGCTGCACAACGTCTAGTAGATGCCATCAGCATGCTTCATGTGGAGGAACTGCATGGTCATGGCTGTTAGCCCAAAGGCATGCAAACACGGAGCTTTTTGCTGAAGACAAACCCATCTGTAGCCTTCAGTAGCTGAGTTACTTGAGGAAGGATAATTTGTTGTTGCACACTGAGATCACGACATGAGATGGGTACCAAGACTTTATTTGTCATCTCTCTCTCAAATATCCCTAATCAGATGTTTCTACACGTCCCCAAAACCTGTGGTTATTTACTGTTTGGAGCTAGACAAAAGCTTTTTGAGACTCCAGATACCAGCAGCATAATAGTGGAAAGTGTCTGAAGCTACACTGACAAAGAGAACAGTTTGTTTTTAGCACAATTGCCATGGAGGAAACACACTTGTCTCCATTTTCTCGAAACCACTTGTCTCTGGTTTCTTGCAGCGAACACATCCAGGAAGCCAGCTGTTTTTTGGTTTTTTTTTGTTTTAATCCTTAAAACAAAGCAAAGCTCAAGAAGTATAAAGCAGCAGACAAGTTAGTTTGCAAACTGCCAGCCAAATGTAAAGTCCACAATTAGCTATATGTGTAAGTGGCATGATTTTCAAGAGGAATTTCCTCATTATGACTCCTGTTCACCTGAGAATAACACCAATTCACTGCTCACTTTTGAAAAGACCACAAGAAGGTATCTTTAGCAGTTTGGCAAATTTTATTTGTACATTCATTCTTGTTAAGAAACAAATCAGTTAACATGAAATAACTCTTGGTGATATGATTATATCTTCCCTATGTGGTTCTGAGGGACTTATCTGGACCTCTATAACTTGGATGGCTGCTGAGCCAAACCAGGCCCTGGTATATGCCATGCTAAGAGCCTGCATCCAGCCACAGGACTCTATACATGAGCAGTACTAGAAGAAACACACTGTCCCCTGAATTCACATAGGCTTTATTGATCCAGCCTAGCTCATAGAGGAGCTGTAAGTACTATCACTCATGCAAATGTTACATTTCAGCAGAGCTCAGGCACCTTGCTTCCACGACACACCACATTTGGCCCACCATCTCTGATTCCCAAGCATGCAGTAACCACTCTTTAAGGCTCTTCTTGGTTTTCACGCTCCTGACAGCTCACTAGCACACAGAGAGAAACCACCTTCCTTGTTTCAAATACCTCCCTTACTCTGCTTGATGTCACTTAGCTCTTTCCTCACCTTCCTCAATCCATGGTTTAGCTGATCTTTATCATACTCCCATCCAGTTATCTGTCTTACATGATCAAGAGTACAACTCTAATAAAAATCCATGTGGAACTTGGTAAGGCAGAAGATTATGGCATAGGAACTACTGGAACTACAGAAGAGCATGGTTTTGTAAATTGTCTGAAAAATCTACGAAATCAATAGAACTCTTTGTTAAATGCTGTAACACTTTCAGAGGGTTGGCCTTAACTGTTAAAAATTTCATGAGCAAGGGCAGGTCTGCATGCATGTTAACAGAAAGCAGCTGATCATGTGTCTGTATGTCACTGTATCCTCTTCTGGCACACTATTTTTCAAGGCTAAGTTTTCTATTTCAGTTCTCCAGAATCAAAAGTCATTTTTTAAAAGTAATGTGGAGGAACAGGGTGAATTTCAGTCTGGTCAAAGCCTGAGTTCCCCTCTGCAAGATGAAATACATCTAAATAGTTATTAACTTGATATTTTTAATATACACTCAGCAAAACCCTTTCTGATAGAAATTAGGAAGAAATTAGTTGCTGTGAGGGTGGTGAGGCACTAGAACAGGTTGCCCAGAGAAGCTGTGATGCCTCATCCCGAGAAGTGTTCAAGGTCAGGTTGGATGGGGCTTTGAGCAATCTGGTCTAGTGGGAGGTGTCCCCGCCCATGGTGGGGGAGCTGGAACTGGATGATCTTTAAGATCCCTGCCATTCTATGATGAAATCAGTGTTCTCTCATGGGGCTCAGTGGAGTTATTCCAGATAGGATGAAGTGCTGCCTGTACTCACCACATTTAATACAGAGAACTTCATGAAATACTGAAAATGCTAGGTAAAAATTTGTTTGGTTATTAAAAATAAGTAAATCCCTCATTTTAGTGGCTTAATATCATTTCTTTTTATATTTCAAGGTTAATAAAAAATAAATCACATGCTCAGGGTTTGAATCAACAAATCTTTGCCTGAGGACAGAAAAATATTTAAGGTGGCTCTGGCAAAAAGAGGCAAACAGAAGCAGGACAGGTACCATTCATGACAATACGTTCTGGTACGTGTAATTTTGGGATATCCTAGAGACAGCACAATAAAAGATGCAATAAAGCACACCTAAATTTAATAACAGTTATGCCTCATGCAGTGTCTGCAGATCACTAATCATTAACAAAATTAAAAGGTAGATATGTTGTGGCTCTGCACTGAGCAGGCTGGACTAGAGATGCCTCCCCAGGTCCCCAGCAGCTAGAATTATGCCATGATTCTATGACCTGATGTTCAGGGTATCGCTGTGAGATGGTCTAACAAGACCACCACTTGTTAGATGGAAAAAATATCAGACAGCATTACAGAGCTGTAGTTTCATTTATCTTCCACTCAGTCTTAAGAGGTACTAAAAGTAGAGGTGAAATTCTTGCTATTTTCCAGTGTCCTATTTTTCATATTGGAAAAATTATCTTTCTGTACTTGGAAATCTATAGGTACTCCAGCTGAAGGTATAATAAGCCAGACTAGTGAAGAAAGTTGTAGTTCCAGTGCAGAAAAAGCAAGATACAATTTTCAGTTGGCCTGGCTGGCCTCTATAATTGATACAGTGAACAGAATTAAGTTTAAAAAATGCAGTATTTTGGTGAAGCAAAACATTCTTTTAGATGCAACGCAAGCGCAAATGCCAGATGATGTAGAGGAAAAAGACAGAGAGTCCTCCTCTAGCAAATGGACCTGGATTCATACCATCCAAAGTGCCTCATCTTAGCCATGTACTACATGAAGGTTAATAATATGTCACTGAAGGCGAACTCATGGGTACTTGAAGGGACTTGAGATCCCTGAGGCTTAAAAGTTGTGGATGCTGAAAGATATGGGGGATGCCATCCTTCACATAAGGCTTCCAGAGGCACACTCCCCCGTGGGAATCTGAGTGTTTCACTGAGGCAGTGGAAGGTTTTTGAAGATACAAAGGGAACATTGCAGCAGTCTCTTAAGTGCTTGTGAAATGAGAAGCTTCAGTAATGAGTAAACAGCTCCCCAGCTCCAGAGAGAAGGGACACAATTTATAAAGTAACAAACCACAAGCAACCAACACCAGCTCTAGGTGGGGAACAGCTCAGTGGGAGGTACAAAAACAGGGAACAGACGAGGCAGCCACAGTAGACTTAGTGTAGGCTTGCTTAGCCAAGAGACCCAAATGGTATGCCAATGACCCTCAAGCCATAAAGTAAATGAGGCTCTTTCCTTTAAACTGGCTGAGTTGTAGCCCTGACCCCAGGGACTGGCAAACAAACCAACAGGAGGGTTGTTTCTTTTCTACAACCAGGCTGAAGAGAAGTGGTCTTCACTAACTGCGACCTAAAGCAGGTGAACAAGGTAACAAAACCAGATGTTGTTTGCCTTCCCTATTTTTGGATCCAATTCTCTGGCAAAAAGCTACTATTTGGAAAGGTGTTTTAGCACTGGAAAACACAGACTGGTTGTACATGAGTGTGTATATATGAACCTGTCTGCCCATCACCTCATACCTTAACATTATTTCCCTCCAAAACCCGTTATGGATGTTCACAGACAACATTTTGCAGTTGCTTGACAGGGTTTTTCAGTTTTTGATGCCCTGTTCATACACCCCTGTTGCTGCCAACTTTCACCTTTGTCTATTTGTCCCTTTTTACCTGTTATAGCTTTGTCTGACAGGAAAGGGTGGCCAGCTCCTGGAGACCTGGACTGAACAGGATCCTCGGCCAGGTACATGTGCATTTATATGAGGCTGTCTTTTCATACAAACACAAACAATCCTGGGAAATCTGGACACAGTCCATAACCACTAGGCAGCTGGACAAATAGGTTTTTTCCACTTCTGTAGTACTGCCAGCCTCCAACACTTCTCACTGTATCATCAGTCTTTATTGAGAGCTGTTAATTATAGCTACAAAGTCTGTTGCCATACATGCACTTTCCTTTTTTAAAGCAGCTTTAAAGGTAGATGCCTTCAAGATATTTTGACACAGATCTGGGCTGGAAAAAACAAAAGCAGAATTCCTTATCACTCCTTCCTGGGTTTTGTTGTTATTTTTGTTGCTGCTGTAAACATCACAGAGAATCTATCTAGGACAGTCCCCATTTAATGAGTTTGTGCTCTGGCGGTCAAGGTACTTGGTGTGGTGACCACGGTAAACAACATTCTGCAAAAAGGCCAGCTGTGAAACCTTCTTCCATGTTATGGAAAAACAGCAAATACATGCTCACCTCAGCTTTCTGCTTCTTTCTCTATGCAGTAAACATGATCACACACACTTTTCCCAGTCCTTCTTTTTTCCTTTGCCAGCCATAAAATGCAGCTACTTTTCTGTTTGTGAGTGCAGGTCATGCCTGGAGGCAGGAAAGGGAGGAGGTGACCTGAGGGCCCTTCAGCCTGGCTTGCTTTTGTCCCATGGTCTCAGTGAGCCCATGGGCTGTTATTTTCTCAGAGAGGTCAGATCATCTTGAGTAGGACTAGCATAGGTGGATTTGCTTGAGGTCTCCTGAGAAAAGCCCTAGCAGTGGGGGAGCTTGGCAGCTTGCTTAACTAATCAGAGGCAGTGTTAATGAAATGCAGTTTAACTACTGACCAGAGAGAGATCATTCAGTGCTGCAAGACACAACATTTTTTTCCAAGCAAAAGCCATTACGTTTCATAGCACATGCCCTGTCTGCAGGTAACAAGAACAATTATTTCTCTTTCTAGTCCTTGCCTCAAGCACTGTTACCTCATAGGAGGCAGATAATGTAATTATTTTGAAGCATCTGTTCAAGCCGCAGCAGAGGAGACAAAAGTAATGGAACAACAAGACAAAATTACAGGACATTACTTAATTCAATCATCCTTGGAATGATTTTGCAAACCAGGCTCAAGATTAAAGAATGTGGGTTTCTCCTGATCAGGCAGTACCCAATTTTTATTCTAGATTAGCACTTCAGAGAAGTCCAAAAGCCCAGAAGAGCTGATTCTCAACAGATGAAGGCTCTTCAGATTAAGGGAAAGCTTTTCACAGGACATGAATGTTAAGCTCTTTTCAGAACATCGTGGTCTTTAAAATAAATACAAACTCCAAGTATAATTTGTGAGGTTAAATTAGAAAGGATGGTTTCCTAAAGGACCCATCACCATCTTCTCACAACAGCTAAGACATGAGTTCTCAGAGACGGTGTTCTACCTGAATAGAAGGAATTAGCAAATTAGTCAAACAGAATTTTGAAAGAAATCTCTAAAAGGTATTTCCAGGAGGTTTAGAAAGGGAGGTAAACATATAAATGCTACCTTACGTACCTGAGCCCACCATGCAGGGTTACCATTGTGAGAGCTGCCTCCAGAGAAGTTAGGACTTAGGCATTAATTTTGTGGCTTTCTGCCAGCCACTCACATCAAGAGTCTGATGTAGGTACCATGCATTTGAGGGAGAGAAAAACTATCACCTTCACCATGGTCCAGGAACAGTTTTTTAAGCTTTTCAGTGGAAGACACTGAGAGGAGCAGTGTTTCAATTCTAGTTAGGTGCCTAACTCTGGGATGGCAGAGGGCTCCCACTAGCAGCGAGCTTGACCACAGCCTTTCTCTTTCTACTCACCCTTTCCTGCTGCTTACCTTACATGCCTCATGTTTGTGTTTCTGCTGTAGGTTTTGCTCTCCCTGTGAATTCTGTGGGGAAAACAGACATTCAGCTCCAAGCTGGCAGTGCTGGAATATGCAGTGTGACACTGAGAACCCAGCTGTGCCACATTTCCTCCCTAAACCAACCCCTGGTACTGTCTTCAGAGGAGACTGATGTGAACAGGAGGCTACTCTAGAAAAACTCTGGAGCTGGTATTTTCTCAGGAACAGGCAGCCTGTAGAGCATATTTTTGACAGCTGGCTGAGAAATTTTTGTTTCAGGAGGCATAGAGACCAAGAGACCATGACATTAATCATCTAAGAAAACAAGTGTCCCCAAAGAAGCGGCTGAAATGACGACTCACACGATCATCTGGCAGTAGAGCAGCACAGCTGTATTATGTCAAGGCAGCAGTGAGAAGCCACCTCCAGAACCCCTGTGGGGTGACAGCACACCCATCCCACGTCCAATGGGGAGACACTTTCCTCTTCAAAAGGCAAGAAACAGCAGCTACTGCAGGTTTCATCAGGAAGTGGTAACTACTTGAGAAATGGAAGTTGACAACAGCATCACCCTGAGCTCTGTGGCTTGGGCTTCAGCTGAGCTAAGCCCAAATGAGTGCTCCATGACCGAGCTTGATGCCATACGGATAACAGGTTGGACACTGGACACATGCCCACCAGCACTGCCACTACCACAAACATCACACTGTTCCAGCAGAAGGCTTCACTACTACTGTTACTTGCTAATTGTACAATTTGGCCTTGTCTTCAGCTAGAACCTCTGGCAGAAAAGTGCATATTCACTGAAAACAGTCAGAGAAGTGATACAGTGGTCCATCAATAACACAACACCGCCAGCAGCTCAGATATCTGTGGGAGAGATGAAGATGACTACGAGTATCATAAACCTCTTGTACAATATCCACATCTTCTTTTAATTAATTGCTTTGATACCAAGCACAAAGGTGAGTCCTGACAGACGACTGTAGAGATCAAACTGATCTCTTGCTGTTGAGATCAAACTGATTTAATCTGGAGTTGCTCCTAACTGGTCTCTGTCGAACTTGGGTAAGAATCAGATGCTCTGTCTTTTAATTTCAATGATTTATTTTGTTCCTTGGTTGTTTTTTTTGTTATTATTTTTATTTTCCCCAAGAAGCTAATGTGAACTTGAAATGTAAAATGATTTTATTTTGAGGAACACAAAGTAAATACGTATTATTTTAAGGATAATGTTCTGAATTAGACTAATAGAGTTTATAAACTGAAGTTTTTTGAAAGAAAACATGCTTCACTGGGTGACATTTGCTAAAAACACTTGCATTTGTCATGACTTGATGCTTCCACAACTTATTTATGACTCTCTTAATGCTGTCTGCTCTGGTGGTGAAGCTCCCATCTAAGTAGCAATATAAATCAGTAGGATGCCAAAAGTTAACCACACTGCAACATTTTAATGCTGCTGGATAAGAGAGACTCATGAACACAAACCAGTGAAAAATCGATAGTAAAACAGCATCCAGTCACGCCAAATGGCTCTGACCTTTTTTCCCCTTAGAGTTTCATCGTGGCCAGGGGTTTGGTTACCAGTGGGGTTCTCTGCCTGCTGCAGAAAAGGAGGGCAGTACCCACGGTGCAGTGAATTACACTTCATATGAGTCAGGACCATCTAATGGACTCAACTCCTTGTATTACTGGGGGTGATGGCTAGTGTCTCACCTTCTCCGTGGTAGCAGAAATACCTGTGAAACATATTAAGAAACTGGCCCACATTCTCCTGGACCTCAAGTGAAGCTATGGCACTGACACTTTGTGGCCCCTGAAGAACCAAATCTCAATTCTGAGCCCACAGGCATATAGACCAAAAATGGCTTTTGTGAAGTCCATGTTGGTAAGTCAGAGTAAGTGAGATCTACTATGTTAGTCCTCTACCATTGTTGCATCAGTATTTTGGTTCAAAGACATAACAATACTTTGGTGTTACTTGCAACTTTTTCTTTATTTTCAAAGAAAAATCTTCAGATTCTGCAAGATTAGTGGCAGATAATTTGGGGGCAATATAGAGACAAAACTATGAATCAGTGAGAAAGAACATTCTAAAACATGTTCAATTGTGGTTGCAGATCAGTGCAGGGACTGCACTGTGATGATTTCTTCATTTGCCCAACACATCAGGTGCATTAAATGTTTCAGAAGAGATTTAGTTCTAGCTTCTGTTGTGTTCTTTAGTCCTAAAGCTTTATGAAATAAAAATCAAGATCTAAATGATAAACTAATAAATAAATAAATAATCCTGCAAACCATTCTTGAAAGTCTCTCTCTTTCCTTCTCAAAAAAATCATTAGCTAAGACCATACCATCAAAATAAACAAGCTTTCTGAGGTATTTTTCTAAAATGTGAACAAACGCCTCTATTATTCCTCCCAGTTGGAACACAGAGGGTGAATCTTTATAAAAGGCGTGTTTCATTCTGCCTAGAGATACACAAAGCTAAGCAATATCTTGCAGAGATTTTAATTTAATCTTTCATGTAGCCAGGGAGTTTTAAGCCCTAGTGCTTTTAATTTATGTTACCTCATAAATTAATAATGTAGGTATGATGGAGGATAGCCCATCAGATTAAATGTGTCATTTTATAAAGCAGTTTGGAAGCAAAAAAGTATGAAGTACTCTTAAATGATGCATTAGGTGCACAAATCATTACATGTGTTATTTCTGGACTGGACAATGGTTGAAATGAATAGTAATTTAGTTACAGTAATTTTATTTTAAGCTAGTGAGCACTTGCACAAGAAGAGTGATGCTCTTGCATCAAGGAGAGTGATGCTGACCCTGGCATGCTCTTCTGCGGCCTTCCAGAGCTCTCCGTATCACTCCCATGCACACAGTCCTGTGCCACAACATCCGTGGTAGCAACCATGGGAGAAGTTCTCCCTGAGCAGTCTACACTTGGGCACAACCCTGACAGCATTTGATGAAGCTGCACAGGGAGTATAGAGCAGTTGGAAGTGAATGTATGAGTTCTGGTTTGCTATGAAGAGTGACTCTCTCCCCATGGTGTGGACACACTGATAGTCTACTTCAGCTTAAACAGCAAGTTCCTTACCATGCAATATGGTTCAAACATAAATCCTTAATAGTTCACATTGTGGTCTAATACTCAAAATCTTATAAAGAAACTGAATAACCCTGCTCTTACATTCATGTCACTACAAAAGTTTGGTGGCAAATTTACTACTATTATACATGCTATAAAAAGGAAAAAAAAATCTGGTTTTCTGTCATAAATCAGCTAAAAACTGGTTTATGTCCAAGATAGGTATGTTCTTCTTGTGAGACTACAAAACATAAAAATTCATGTATTTACAGCATAGCATACATACTGGTACAACACAACAGGAATTTAAAAACTGTCATAAATCATATAATCTATCTAGCGGGGACTATACATCTATTCACTGTTGCTACATTTTATGATCCCCCTTTTGTGTATTCTTCCTGGTGGTTGCTATTTTTTACATACCCTTTAACTGTATAGGGAGGTACCCAAAGCACACCTGCTGGCTCTGGTGCCCTCGAGAAGGGGTGGTGTGAAAGCACTGCCTGTGCCAGGTGGAGGGGAGGCTGAGCTGCCCAGCCCTGCTGAGGTGGCTGGGCAGGTGTCCTTGGGGAGCTCTGCTGCCAAAAAACATTAGGTACCTGTGGATTTTAGCAGCCTGTGTAGGCAAGATCTGAGAACCCCTTCCTTTTCTACCTCACTGCTAAGGTGGCTTAGACATCATATTTCCACCTTCTCCCACTACCGCCTTTTAATTTATCTTGTTCCAAATTCCTGCCAGAGAGCTCAGATAATATGTAAAATATAGATGAAAGTGAAGGATAAAAGAAGCAGAAAGTGATTATGCCAGTTTCTTTATAGTTCTAGGTCAGAACTGTCTTCTTTTAACTTCCCAGAATTCCATGAAATGTCTCCCTAACATGTCCAACCATGCCTGGACTGCAAGCTTTCCTGAAGATGGTGATGCCTCACATGGAGCTGCAAAGTCCCTGTGTATCTCTTTCTCTATATATTTGCACACAAATATAATATGGAAAAAGGAGGAATAATTAAGAGGGGAGGCTGGACCGCAGTGCTCGTGTTTACTGACGTATAGGCATGTGACATCTCAGCTGTAATGGAGCAAGCAGATGAGCAGTAAATCTTTTCACAGTTACTCTTCATGCGGCACCACCAAAAGGCCTCAGTGTAGATAGTGGACGTGCTGAGGCAGACACTGTGTAAACACATGGTAAGGGAGAGTCCTCCCTCCTCCCTAAAGGACTGTCTCATCCAAAAGAACAGGGAGTACAAGGAAATCAGAGGTCTGCAGTGACTTGCTCCAAACCACAGAACAAATCTGCAGCAAAGCTACGAGCCACAGCCGCATCTCCAAATGCACACATCTTCCCTGACACCCAGAAAAACGTAAGTTAACCATATTCAGTCTGCCTGTCAGACACACAAATGCACACTCTTTATGAAGCCTGGGCAAGCCTACTGCTAATGATGTCCCCCTGCATCCCGAACAGGCTGCAGGGCTTGCACCTGCTCTTCAATTCAGCCCTCATTTAATTAATGAAAGACATAAAACTACCAACTGTATCAATTTACTGCAGCAACAACGAGTACAATGCTCTGGGGTTTTAACCCCAAGGACCTGGCAAACCACAACCACTCACCCCAGAATTCAGCAGTATTTAAAACATTATCTGAGAGCAGCTGGAAACAAAAATACTTAAAACCAAAGAAACAAAAAGGTAGTTGCTTTTAGGCAAACATTTGTTGCTGTTTTTAGATTAAACTGTAGCTTTCTGTAACCTCCACACTCCTCTTATCTCTGAAGCAACCACATTTGCCGTGAACAAATACAACCTGAAGACTGAAGTGCAGGAAACATGGCACTTATGAAAATGCCTTTAAAACTTCTGGATTCTGCTCTAGAACCTGCAGTGAATGGTCATATCCTTTATCAGCAGACCCCACATTATTTAAAAGATGAAGCAACCATAATGATGGCTAAGCAGTAAAATTTCTTAACCCTAGTCATCTGAGGTAGAGCATTTCCTGAGTAACCTGGTTTCTTAGATTTTTCTTGTAGTAAGTTTCCACCTTGCTGCTGCGCAGCTGGGAGCTGAGAATTGTGTACTTCTTACTGTTTACTTTTCTGAGCTACTTCATTAAAAGTCTATGAGCCCCACTGTGTAACAGAAGGGGAAAACGTTGTTCACATCCTTCCACGTATCAGGGAAGCTCTCTGACATGGGACATCTTGATGGCTGAGTCATCCCATCTGTCCCAGACACCTCTCAGGCCAAAATGAGCGGAGCAGAGCTGAGGGAGCGCTCAGTGAGAGGCAGTCCTTCAAGCAGACACAGCATCCTCAGCCTCTCACAGAGGATGGGCACTCAGGACTTCCATGAGCAACTCGGGCTTTGTGGGTTTGGCTTGCTATAAAGACAAGGTGTGCTGAAGACAAAGTGCTGCCTTTGGTTATGACTGCGCTTCCTCCCGGAAATAAACACAACAGCTCAAGTTTAACTGGGATCAGAGCTTGGCCTTTGATGTCAAGGGCGTAGTGCCAGGAAAATACTGCAGTACTTTTTACTCAGCTATGCAAGGCTCTGCTCTAGTCCTGAGCTCGGAAAAGAAAAGCTTACTTAGCTTACTCAGAGACTGACAGAGAAGTCTGCCATGGGTTGGGGAAAAAGATACTAATAAAAAAAAATTATGTTTGCAGAAAACTCTTGATAAATAATTGCAGAAAATGCAGGCTTTCATTACATGACTTGCATGTCTTAGAAATATATCTGGATTTCTTACTGCTGGAATGAAATCATATTAGGACTTATAACAGCACCTAGCATAGGACACACAATGTGGACGGCTCAGACCGTCCTTTAACAAACCTGGAGACGAAAGCAAACACAAGTTTGATTTAACTGACTGATTTGAACAAAATGTCTGAAATGTAGAGCAGCATGCAAGAGCCACAGGATTAAAAACAAAAGCTCCCATACCTGTATCTTTGCTTTGGAGACTGCTTTTCAGCTGACTTAAAAACATGTCCAAGATAATACAAAGGAAAGAATAAAAAGTTCCAGTTTGTTGCAAACCACGTTAGAGTGAAGGGTGCATCGAATTTCTTAAAGGTCAGTTTTGCTAGCTGGGTTGACCCCGACCAAGAGGAGCAGACACCCAGGACCACGGCCACACCCCAGAAAATCTTCTTGAGTTGCGTGACGGAGCATTTCCAGCAGCAGCGGTTCACCCTTCCACTGCCTTCTGCCCCAGCTTGCATCTGTGCTTCGGCTGGGGCTGGAGACTCCCGGGAGCGCTCATCCCCTGCGGAGACAAAAACACATGCCTTACTAAGGAAACCCATCCCGCATTTTAGTTTTCAAATCTTAGGCCCTTCTGAAGTCACGTGGAGCTTTACGAGCAAAGGAACCCACCAGATCTTGCCACAAAATGTCCTTTGTTTTTAGATCATTGCAAAGCCTCTGGTTGAACTGAGGCATAATTAGAATGGAAATAACAATTATCACCTCTGGATTTAGAAGCTGTTGGGTAAAATGGAAGTGAAAATTACATGTTGCTTTGATGTACATAGAAAGGCTTAACACACCACTTAAACTCGTGCTGTTAGGATGTGTAAATGAATGAAAAATATGGTATTGAGTTTAATAAAGCAGCAAAGGGGATTATAACAGCACTTGAAATTGTTATTGTCTTGGAAAATGCAGAAATGGCCAGTTTATGGAATATGGTGTTTCTTAAAAGAGAGGGAGGGCAACATATTTCATCTTGAAGTTAAGCAAAATCACTGCAACATAAATAGCGTGATTAATACTGAATTGGATCACCAGGCATTTTAGTGATCCCTGGAAAAACAGCTCTCCTGTGGCTGTAGCCAGATGGCAAAAACTAGACCAACCCACAGGCTGCCCTGAAGTCCATCTCTGACCAGGCAATTCTAATGTTTTTTAGTTCGAGTCCTGCATAAACTGAGATTGGACTGGAGTTTTGTCCCGTTATAACTAGGCCTAGCATGCTGCTGGAAATTTTTCTCCTGAAAAACCTTGCCCCTTCAATCCTCAAATAGGAATTGTTACAGCCCTGCTATCCTACAGCTCTAAGTCGATAATGTATCTAGCTTGTGAATGAATGAGCAAAGAGAGGTGAGGTGGTTGAGTTCTCACAGAGATCAAAACATGCTGGTAAACCTCAGCAGCAGGCCACTGCCTTTAGGGCTTTCTACCTGCCTTTCTTAAATTCACCCCATACAACATCTGCTGAAGTTTTCAGTCACCCACACACAACACTCAGCAGTGATGTCTCTTAGAGGATGACAGCAGTTTAGTTGGTCCATTCACCTAAAGCAGGAAGTAACAGTAGTTCATGTTGAAATCCAGCAATCTACAACTTCAAAAATGTCCAGAATTTACTGCACACATTGAAAGATGAAAACATGTAAGTAAAGCCAGGACAGTGAGAGACTGTATTATTGCCAAACATTTACATACATTCCAGGCAGACTAAGAGAGGTCCACATACAAAAAAAAAAAGTTCTTCCTTATCCTGGTGTGAATTAGTATTTGGAATGGAAAATCTCCTACTTCAAGTTAACCTAAGTTTGTATTTACATGACCTAATACATCATGAAAGAAAATGTTTCTTTCTAGGGAAAGGACTATTTAGTTATTTCTCTACAGGTAAGATATGTGTGATCTGAGCTAAAAGTACCATTAGTTTGCCTGGTAAAGTTGTATTTTTTAACAAAGGACTGTGGCCTCTGATGGCCTGATATCTAAAAAGAACGTACAGCAGCAAAGATATAAACATCTAGCCTTTTTGTGTGGCATTCAGAGATACAGGGATGTTTGTGATGTCTCCACTTATTTCAGTTTTCAATAGAAGATTGTGTGGGCAGCCTCCCACATAACAAGAGATGCACCAGCAAGCCAATGAATTGTCCAAAGTTAATGTAACCTTGTATTAAACACATAATGGAAAGGTTACAAGCCTACTACCTGCCAAATGTTTGAATTGAAAAAAAGACTGCCTGTGAACACTTGGCTCATTCAAAATAATTCTAATGCATTTTCTTAGTAATACTTTGCTTGTAACTAATGCTTCTTGCCTCCCTTGCTGCACAGACCAGTGCCCAGGGTTCAGTTTATACCAAACAATGGTACACTCATTTCTTTTAACCTCACCATGTAACGGGCAGTTGCCAGCACTCTCTTTGCTGTCTACCACACAAATCCTGCAATGATTACCAAATTTTTCCTTTTCACTCAAGATTTTCTTCTGGGCATTGTCACTGCAACACCAAACACTTCACACACCCTAACAAACTCCAGCATCCTTCTTCCCATGGACCACTGGGATTTCTAGGCACAGAAAAAACAAATTCAGGAAGCCAGCATGCCAAACGAGAGCTTAAGAGGAGTTTGTGCCTCTGTGTCAATGCAACTGCACTCAGAGTTTACGTTTTTGAAACTACTTGGACACGAAAGCAAAAATGGTCCTCCTCCTGGAAGACAGCCAGTGGGGTATCTGCCATTCCCATCTTTCTGCAGATACTCCCCTGGGAAACAGGAAACCAGGATTTAAACCACTCCCGCTGAAAATATTTAACATTAGGAATATGCCTAAAGCCATGGGGGTATTTTAAGATGAGTAGGTGCTCTGAATCACAACACTGAAGCTGTGTTATTTTTTCTAAAATGAGAATCAATCACAACTCTATTGTCTGATGCACCAGACACTCAACATCTGGTAATGTAGTGTTGATAGACAGCCCACTACAGACACTGTGGTGAAGATCTTCTCCCCAGGAAGGGCTGAAGCCACCTGCCCAGGTCTCCATTGTACTGTGCATGTACACAAGAGTCAGCAGTTCATCTGGACAGCTTGCATGAGTATCACTGCCTTCTACGCTGTTCCACAGCAATTACTCCCTAAAGCTGAAATTTACTGATGTTTTCTCTGCTACATGGGCAAAATTACTTGTCCAGGTATATTTCATTTTATGTGAAACACACCAACAGAAACATTTGCTTTCCGCAATAAACAATACTGCATGTATAACTTCTAAAGTGACCTTGCACCTGAAAGGTTCACTTTCTAGGGATGCTCATTCTCTTGATGCTTTTACATGCTGGAGGGACTAAAAACTTATCCCAGGCACAATGGATTTCATAATGATAGGGGTAAAAATCACTGTCTGATGATTAACCGTTACAAGCTGAGACTTGTAATATCTCTCAGTATCTGTAGTATCTGTCAGTGGAATTACACTGCGTCCTCATGATTGCTTGTGCTGCTGGAGGGCTAAATGCCAAATGGGCACAGACTTCTCCAGTGGATGCACTACTGACCTGGAGGATACCTGGGATATAATCTGCCCCAAAAAAACAGATTGTCTTTGGAAATGGTGGACACTACAGATGATATACACCCATGTGGCCTCATCCTCTCATTTACCATGGAAAGCACTTGCCTGCCAGCTGGCAAACACAAACCCCAGAGCTGTAGTTTGCCTTGTCAAGTCCCTGTGTCTCTGCCGGGGACATTTTCCTCACCTAAACCACAGGTGCACAGTGGGGGTGACATTAAACACACATGTGGCTGAGAAGTTCCTCTCTAACACTGCACAAGGGCACAAGGGTCAGCTGGCAACAGAATGCACATGAATTTAAAAATGGCAAAATGTCTTTTCAGAATCAATGAGGCAGGACATTGAAGAATTTTATTTCTTCAGACTTTTAATGGGTTTCTTCCATTGCTCCTTGCAGCAGACTGCTCTGTATGCTACTATATCCTCCAAAAGAACAAATTAAGATACTGAGGTAGAGGAAAAAGTGCCTATCTTGCTTTACTAATTTTGGGTTTTCATTGTCCCTTTTGTTCATTCATTTTCCTTTTTCATGAATCCCAAATGGAACCATTCCTTCTCCCTCCCTTTCAGTCCAACCTCTCTCCCGTGGCATTCAGAAACGAAGGATGGAAATTGTCTCTAAAGCTACTGCCAATGCCATTAACCATGGAGATCCCCAGCCCCAGAAAACAGCTGTCCTTCTGTTTCCTCTGTTATGTCTAAGATCCCCCTCTGTTGACTCTAGATACCTGTAGCAGGGCCATCTATACCCGAGCTACTTACTTCACAGTCTCAGCTAAAGGCCATGAAGCAAAAGAGGCATGGGAAGGCACTACACCTTTAAAGCTTTAAAGGTAACACCTTTAAATGGGCTGTCCAGGCCTCTTCTAAAGCCTGTACAAGAGTCTTAAGACTCCTGTGCACAGCTAGACAGCTATAGGCTTACTGTAGGACCACACTGTGCCTCAATGTGTATGTTAAAAATATGATACTGATAAAAACCAAGGGTGGCATTCATCTTCTTAGTTTGAGACATCTGCCGTGCCAACTTGTGTATCTGAGACAGTGATTTACACTTTCTGCATAGTTAGTAGACAGAAAAAAGACATTTCCATAGCACGATTTATCTCCTCCTAAAGGAGATGATTAAAACGAGCCAGATGAATCACTCTCTCTGAGCGCTTGTTTCTCTCCGCCAGCTCTAAACAGTCTGGGGCGACAAGCTGGAAGTAGGTGTCTCTGGTGTGGGTGTCTGAAGCTGGGTGAGATGAGTCCCACCTCTCCACCACTGCTGTCAGGAACAGAGAGTAAAGCCACCACAGACAGCGCTGGTGGACTCAGAGATGTGCAGTGCCACACGGACATATTTAGCTGTCATCAGCGACCTGCTTCAGCTGTTGTCAGCTAGTCAGCAACTCAGGGAAGAAGTATTACACAAGTGCTGGGTGCCCTTTCCAACCCTTCAGAGTGAGAAAGTGACCCTTACGGACTAAGGTCCTGCCTATTAGGGACCAAAACATGTACCTAATGATAATGCACAACTCTTTCAGGTTCCCCAGGCTAGGAATGTGCTTCAGAGTAAGCATATTCTTAAACAGTTTTTAAAATCAGGCTTCTGGAAAAAATTCTGGTAAAAAGAACAACCCTCAGAGGTCTCTCTGACAATTACAAATGAGACATCCTGAAGGTATTTCCATTTTGCCAGCCTGTCAAATGTTTTGTAACTGCTTGAGCATTGCGCAGAACAAGTTTGTAAAGCTTGCAAAAATACATGCTTATCATAAAGAGGGGAGAAGGAGCTGAGGCAAGTCCTGTAAGACAGTGCCTGATCTTCAGCATGGTTAGAGCTCTAGAAACCTGTGACATGCAGGGGGATCAGAGCTGGGTACTACCCAAGGTATATTCTCACAGCCTTGAACTGTGTGACTTCGTCACCCAGTATCAGTGGGAGACAATTAGTTCCAACATACCTGAGAACACACACAATGGCTTCTGATGGTGGTCTTCTGGACATCCAACAGTATTTGCCTCAGTAGCAGACTCACAAACTGCTCAAATTTTGTTTTAATCCCGTTCCTGCCTATCACAGTTTTTACCCCATTCCTACCCACTAACCATGCATTATTTAGGTGTTCAAGATTTTCGAGCTAAGCTGTTAAAAACCAGCTCAGGCATCATCCTGTGAAGATGAAATACCAAATTCATGAAGTGATTTACATCTCTAATTACCACTGTAGTTGTCTAAACCTTAAATGTTAATATTTGTTCAGATCTGTTGCCTAGGCATTTTCTTTGCAGTCAGTCAGGTTAAAGAGTGAGGTCTCAGGTACTCACTTGTGGCCTGCCAGGCCACCCAGTACCAAGTGCAGCTTTCTTGTGCCATTGTCAGTGATGGCCTCTCCTTTCACAGGTCATCCTGGTGTCTGGTTTTGAGAAACTGTTAATGTTTCATTTTGGGAGCCAGTAATCTCCATGTATCAGCCTTCCTGCACAGACATAATGAGAGCACACACAGCCTAACTTCTGCATCAAGGGACATTCCCTCATTTTCCAAATTAGGTCTAGCTTTGCCAAAGCTGCTTGTAGCAGCTGTAACCTCCTCTCAATCCCACTAGAGCTCATCAGATGCCAAAGAATCTGTTCCTGGGCATGCCAAAGGACCAAGACTTCTAACACTCATGTGCCTCTCTTACACCCAGACTCTCTGAGGATTCAAAGACACATTTGAGTTTCCATCTCTCATTTTAGGAGTCATCTCTAAGAAATATTTCCATTCTGTACTTGAAGTGGTCACTGGAACAAGCTAGGGCCTCACTTTTTCTCCTCTGGGCAAATGACCTCCTGAATTTATGCGTTCCTATTAAGTAAGGATGTTTTCTATTCTGAGCCAACCAGTTTTGCTGATATCTGGGTTCTCCTGGCCTTGGACGGCCTGTGGACATGCTCTTTTGCAGACAGATTTCCTGCTCCTAGCAGAGGGGTGGAAGGCTGCTCTATGCACTAAGCTACTGAAGAGGGGCACACACTCCACCTCCACTTTTTAAAGGAAAGGTTTCAGCCACTAAGCTGCCAACTCAGCTCTGAAACAGTGATAAGTGCTAAAGAGAGTGAGCAATAGTCAGAATGGGCATCTTGGATGGCATAAAGGACAGCATAATCTGGGCAAACTGGATGATTCATCCTGCAGCCTCACCAGTGTTCTCTGGTGGTGGTCAACAGGCACATCGATAAAGGAGATGCAGGTACCCTTTCCAGGTTTTGAAGAGGCTCCCGATAAAATCCCACTCCAAAGGGCCTTACAGAAAATGGGCAGACAGGGAAAGTGCTGGAATGGATAAAAGGCTCAGTACAGGATAGGAAACCAACAATGAGTATTCACAGCAATGGGGGAAGTGGCCAAAGCTCTGCAGAGGTTTGCTGTGGGAACTGCAGTTTTCACCATTAACCACAGGTAACCTGAGCAAGGGAGGGAGCCACAAGGTGACAAAGTTTCCTAACGATGTGAGGTTAGGCAGGTCAGCAAGGGCAGTGGCCAGCTGCAGGGGATGACAGACTGTGTGACTGGGTCACGCATGGGCAGATGGAGAAATGTGCTGATAAAGAGGTGCAGGTGGGAGTAAACAACCCACATGCTGCTCACGGTGATGGGCTCTGGCCATTGCCATGAGGGATTATGAGCTCTTCACAGGCTGCTCCATGGAAAAGGGCAACTCAGTGTTCAAGAGCAGCAAAAAAAGCAAAGTAACTGCCAAAAATTACTAGGAACAAAGCAGAAAAAAAAGAAATATTTTCCTACATCTGGGGAAGCTGCAGCTGTCAGCACACCCACACTGCGAGAGATGAATGTCAGGCTAGAAAATACATGTTCCTGTTCAATTCCACCAAGTTGGAGGCAGGACCCGATGGACTTCTGGTCAGGCCCCATATGGCAGCTGCGTGTGATTTTTGAGGAAGCAGCTCTCGGGTTCCTACAGGAAAGCTGTGAGTCCCTGTGGGTGGCTGGTGGGTGGGACTGTAACACAGCATTGGAATGACTTTGGGTTTGCTCACATTTCCCCAGTTTTCCAACCATAAAGATGAAGGTCTAGAAGATCAGTACTCTATTTCTTATTGAATATCAATTAACGCATCATAATGGAAAAATGACAAAATCTAAAAAAACTTTATTAAATCAGTTTTTAAATTAGAATATTTGGTCAACACAGCATTGCATGTATGGATTTGTAGATGCTATTTGAGAAAAGTTTAAGTGCTTTCTTTAAATACTTTGCTCTTACAGTAAGAGATAAAAATAATTTTACTTAATTTGATCATGAAATAGCATGACTAAATTAAGAATAAATTAATACAGAAAATAGTTTTAAAGTCCACAATAGAATTATTTAAAAGCACAAACCCAGGGTATTAACCTATTAGGTCAGAAGGTCTGAATTTGCTTGAGGCTGCAGAATAAGGGATGTAGGTACATGAATATAGGGAAAATTGCAAGAACACAAATTCAAACCAAGAAATAAACATTCTGAGTTCAGACTCTCTTCTGCTACTGAAATTCATAGTATAAAAAAACTAATTTTAAAAGTAAAGTGTTATGATAATCTACGCAGAATATTCAAACTTGTCTGATCTTCTCACCTTAATTTCAGCAGGGTAGAAAACAGGACTTCTGGTTCATTGAAAATCATGGTAATTTTCATCTGTGGATATCTGTCCCATATTACTGATATCACCAGATCATCCATATTAGGTTGATTTATATCAAATAGGCCTAAGTTTCTTATAGTAGGTACACTCATATCCTAAAGTATTACTCACAGATATAGTGGGTTTTACCACTAATGGTTATTATATATTAATTCCTGTTTTATCCTGTGCTAAATACTATATTTAAACTTACTAAGAACTGAAATTAAATAATCTCCAGATATTTTTTGAAGATATGCCAAATTCTCCTCCCTAGCATACATATGCCTTTTTGCCTCTGTCAAATGTGCCAGCAAAGCTTGCTGCAAAATATATATTCTAATTCCTGTAAATGACATAAAGAGAACTGAAAAGTTATCAACTTCATACTGCAGCAATTTGGACTTTAATCTATTTAATTTATCTTCAGAGGCAACTGCCTTGAAATTCTATTAAAAGTGCTGCATTAGAATGGGCTCATTATGACACTCTACTTCGAATTTTATGAGGTGAGGAGTTCCCTTAAATACTGTCCTTCTTACTATTAATCAGAATTCATGACTGGAGTCCACAGTGAAAACTGAAGATGCTGGGTGCTTTTTACAGTAGCAGCATTGTGGGCCTGGAAAGCAACCATCATAAAAGCATGCAAACAGTAACCCTGATTATAAGTTACATATTCTTAATATTATTCTGCATTCCATTCTTGAATAAAAATTGGACTGAATCTTACAGTGAGTTACTCGGTGAGGTCACTGGGAGTTTCATCACTTACTCTGACGAGTTATGGAAGCAGAACTTCTATTAGAACAAAAATCACATATGTGACCAAAACTGTATTCTTGGCAAATTTTGATCAGTCTTTTCAAATTTCAGACTGAACAAACGGTTGAGAGATGGGAACAAACCAGGCTGGATTCTCTGCAGGAAACTACTGTAATAATTATCTAGGCATTTGAGTGCTACATGTCTTTCTTCAGTAATCGTTTTATCTCCAAGGGAATTCAATTACTTATATACTAATATAAAGAGCATATTTATATCAGTGCATATATACTGGAAGGTAAGTGAATTCATGCTAACTGTGGAGGCTCTGCTAAATGCACTTTATCAAAAACAAGACAGTGTTCTGTCTTATGGAGCTTTCAAAAACTCAGAGCTGCATGGCTTTCAGGTAAGCACAGTTTTAGACAGAAGACTCTGCTGTAGCCCATTGGTTTCTTCCATAGTGAATTCCATCTCCACCTGATTTTTCTCCTAGAAGCTAAACGCTTAACCTGCTATTGAACCTCAAACACAATGCTTTTCTTAGGTCCTAAGTTCAGATCAATATAGTTGGAGCATCTGTTCCCTGTCAACCAATAACCAGATACTAGTATGGACTTGACATGGACTTGAGCATGCTCACAGTGGTTAGAGGAATGCACATATATCCATAGAAGTCCCCACATGATTTACTCAATGATCGACTGGAAGAAAGAAGAGATGCCTCCAGCAGCAAACTCATCAAAAGCTGAGTCTCCTTTAAAAAAATACACATTTGGCTAGGCCCATGTGGGCACTAAGGTACTCAGTATAACTCCAAGCAAAAATACATTACATGCAAAAATTCTAGTTTCTATTTTCTCTCTGATACTTGCCTCATCCTCTTTGCAGTGAGAAAAGCTTTTGCAACCCACTATTCCTCACTTGTTTCAGTCAGCTACAGAAGACAGACTCATGCCTTTTTCAGTCACAAATAAAGTATTACCCTTGCTGAGAGCTGCACTAGGGAATTTGAGGTGATTGTGGAAAAGGCATTTCTAGCTCTTACCTCCTCACTTCTGTACTCTCCATGACTGAATGACAAGGCTTACGGGGCTCACACTTGTCTGGGTTTTTTCAGTTGAGGAGGCTTGCAGTCAGAAGTAATGATACTGAACAAAATGTTTACCTAATACTTCCAGAGGAGTCAATGTACAACCTTTGTATAACCAAAGGGTCCTTGATCTCATGTCAAAATTCATGCCTCGAGTAGGGCTCACAAAATTCCAGGCTGGGTACCCCTGCATTATGTCCAGACAGAGCAGATCCATGTGTTTGGAACCAGGCAACTAACATGGGAGGTGGTACCTGATTTCTCCAATAGATGGTGGGCAGCTCTGCCTAGAAGCAAGCCAGCTCTGCACTGCTAAAAACACCTTGTTTCCTGTTGCCTTTGATCTTACACCGCAATGGCTGTCAGCAGAGCTCAGTGAAGACTACAAAGTAAATCTACTCTTTCATTGGCCAAATTCCTGCTTCCGCAGGATGCTATCCAGGTCTGCAGTGGCATCTCACGGTTTATAATTAACAAAGATTAACTGGGCTGTGGACTAAAGGTTGGCAGTGGTGCTCCAGCCAAGCGGAGAGAGCTGCTTACTACAGAAGTGAATGTGCTGTACTGAGTACAGTGTGCTAGGAAAGAACAACATAAATAATCCTATATATGAGCCTTGTTGCTGGGAAATTGCTGGGGAATACATGTTGAACTGACTTAGACTTGTATGTTGAACTAGGAGTCTTTTTGGAACTCTGGCTCTTACACTGAGCTGCTACAAATCCTACTGTTTACAATTGTCGGCCATTAGGAAAGAGGGACAAAATTTCTTTTACAAGACTTAAAAAATTAAAATAGAGGAGTGAATAATGCATTCTGGTGACTTCATATTTATTTTTTACTGGTTCTTGTTCCAACTTCTCATGGGAGAAATCTATAATTAAATAGGTGGATTAGTAATATGCTTATTTTTTGAAAGCAAATGCCTAAATTGATTCAAGATGACTACAAAATGCACCTTACTTCATTTAGGAAAAAGTGGGTGAAATGTAATGGTCTGTGATCTATGGAAGGACTGAGAAGATGATCCAATGGATGCTGTCATTCTTAAGTTCTGTCATTGTAAATGAAACTACTGTTTGTCCACCGTGTGTACGTACTGTCTCATTTCAGCCACTAAAGTAAGGAAGCTTAGATAAATCTTTAATAACTTATCTTTCTGCTTTGTGATGCATCGAAACTCCTGCTCTGGCATGAGTTTAGTAACATCAAAATGGTCTTATTTTATTTTTGTATCATTTGTGGAGGGGACACAGTGCAGAAGTAATGAGTCACCTCCAAACCTGTACCTTATGAGTTTGCACAGGCGAGATGGTAGCTGAAACAACCAGCAGGACACGATCAAAGATGAGCTGGAGGGACTCCCCAGTGAGTAAGCTAGCACAGCTAAGAGCAGCTCATTTTGAGGCTGTTTAAAGCCTAAGAAAGCATGGTGCCATTTGGGAAGTGAGCCAGGTGTTATGCAACAAGAAACTCCTCACGCCTTTGGAACAAGATCTTGGCTATCTGCTCGAATATGCTGTTGTGCTAACTGAAAATACTGCAAGGAATACAAAAATTGGGCAGAAGCTGCCTTGGACCAAAGCCAGAGTGTAATTACTGCCCATGTGTACTTAACACTCAGTACCCACAGTAAGCATGGAAGAGGGTACTGCTTTTCCGTCAGCTGAGTAAGCGAGATTATTGTTATCCTGCGGTAACAGGGTGCGTGCTGGTAGGTCCGGTGGAGAAGCAGACACACAGCAAACCTAAACCCCCATTCATGTGTACTTGTCACCATCACCTTCACCAGTTCCGGTCAGGAGAGGGAGAAAACCGCTACCACAGCTAAGGAGAAAGAACCAGGTGGGTTAAAGTGCCCTGACTGCTCACACTGAACACTGTCCCCTGTGCAGAGAGGCAGCCTGAACAAAAGTGAACACTTGGCAAGTTAACCTCTCCATGCAGAAGCCAACACACATTCCTTGCCGAGGCCACTTCAGTGGGGAAGCACACCCAAACCAACAGCCCTGGCTGAGCCACCGAAACAGCAGCCTCTGCTGCTCGTCAGCTGCTCTGTTTTCTAGGATGCACGAGCACTGTGTAAGGTCTGTCATGTATGGATTTCACAGGAAAAAGACCAGTGGCCACCAAATCTTGCTTCTACAGATGTGAAATCCTGGGTGAGATGTTCACAGGGTCTGCCCTAGTGCTCAGTGGTACAAACATCTCCTGACTACCAAAACCTTTGGAAGCCACCAGCAGAACACTGCTAATAGTTACACGGTATTTATCCAGAAATATATTTATGCAGCATTTGAGCTTATTTCCCAAAAAGGAAGCTTTAGTCACTGATTTCAATAAACGAAGTCTTCTCTGACCCCTATTGCATCCATTCATGGCCCTCCCATGGCCAGAAAGATATATGTGGGATGTTTGAGGGTCCATTCCTATCTGCTGTAGGTCTTTTCTCGCCTGCTCTGTGAAAAGATGTGCTGCTTGTTTTTAGGCAAGTTGCTTCATTCTGCAGTTTCTCAGCTGCTCCATCTGCAAAATGAGGATAATAAGAATCTCATCTCTTAAAGAAGCCGACTGCTACTCAGGGAAGTTCTTGTTGTGCTTGGGATCTTTAGTTCGTGCTTGCTAAAGAAGTGAAAAAGATATTAAAGCGATTACAGTGTTGATATGGTTGTGATTAATTCCCTGCAGGCATGCAAATATACTAAAGGCCAAATTTATTTCTCATTCGTACTTATACAAATTCTCTGCAACTCCAGTGATGCAGGCAAGGTTACTCCAGCTGAACATGTGGCAGCATCTGGTTCCACAGCAACTCAGTTTAGATAATTCATAGTGCAATAACTGACAGAAGAGAGGTGTTATTTGCCCTGTAAGAAACTTCAAATATCACCAGTCACTCATTCCTGATAGAACAGTGCAGAGGAAATGTGCTATATGGGGGGGCTGCAATAGCATTTCCTTGGTGCTGAAAGCCTGGGAATAAGCAGCTCCAAGTAGGGGCTAATTAAGTGGAGGATGTGTTTTCTCTGGTATGGTGATTGCTCTACAGCTCTTTGTCAGAGCTGATGTTACCCGTCTCTGGAAGACCCCAAGATGCAGAGCAAGAATGGAAGTATTTACCTTCCCAAGGAAGAGAAGTCAGTCCTCAAAGTACACTGTGCTTTCATGTACAAATAGGGTGAAACCAGTCAATTGGCTGGGCTGAGAGGAATGGCCATGGCAGTGTGGACAGAAATTGGTGAGAAAAACAACAGAAGGAAGAACAAGCACAAATCAGGCACCAAGCCTACATTTCTCAAAATATGAAGGGTGTGCAATGGTACCAGGCACAGAAAACACATGGTATGGTTACTGCCTGCCTGAGCAATGCATGGAGACACAGTTGTCTTGAAAAGTGCTGGTACAGCAGGCTCCGAGCATACTGATGATTCAATCTCTGAAATAATTCGAAATGGCAGTCACGCTTCTGAACACACAAAGTCCTTATCTTCCTTTTAAAGCAAAGAAGCCACTGCACCGGCAGGAAAATAGAAGGAATGCTGGAGGGCTTTACAGCAATGCATATCAATGAAAGGCTCCTCTTGGCTAACCCTCCTAGAATGAAACATATTCCTAGTGGTTCTGCCAAAGATCCTTGAAGTGCTCTGATGGTGATTGATACGGCAGAAAATAATCGTAACTATGAAGCAGATGAAAGTTTTTGCTGTCTTGCTCTTGTAGCATTATCTGTACCTTCGCAAAGCACTTGGACTTCCAGAGGAAGACGAATCTTTGCTGAAGGTACAGCAGCCAGGCCAAGGGAAGTCAGCAGTCCACACTGTGCCAGCTGTCTCCCTTTATTTTTGCCTTTAACTACATCTTGGCTTTTTTTTTTTAAATATGGCTTTAACACCAGCTGGCAAAATTAGTCAATGTTAGTCTGAAAGGAAATGTTGTCAATTGATTTGGAAAAGGAAGCTCTCAAACAGAGCCAGTCTGTTTCGTTAAAGAGAAGGAAAGAAACTCCGGGCTCTATCATACACCATCAAAGCAATTCAGATTTTTGCCACTGATGCTAAGGGAAAACGGAATCTGAAGTAAAGAAGGAAAAGTCCAACTAGGTCAACAAAGTCCCTGGTGGGCAGCAATAGGGTATCTGAGAGCTGGTATGCAGAGCAGACATGGAAATGCTTGAAAGGATTCAATTTTATGGCACAGTGAAAGATTGCTCTGCTTCTGTTTCTATGTAAGGTAGGTAATAAACTGTATTTGAACTGGTAAAAGAGGAATGAGATGACCCACATTTCAAAGCTGGAACCTGGTAGGTTATTATTATTTATGATTCATAAAGCTTGTGCAGTGCACCAAAAGAAAGGGAGGCGAGCTCCTTGCCCAGAGGAACCTCCAGTGTGAACCTCAAGAGAAACACTCTACTGTGCACGGGGTCAACTCCAAGGGCTTTTTAAAATCCTAATTACAGTGTAATGAAGGCCAGGCCTGCTCTTTCCATCAGAAAACTGGGATCCCTTTTCCTATCTCTGCAGTAGGTAATTTTTATGTTATGGGAATGCAACAGCTGAATATTCTATGAACTGAAATAAGAACCTTCAGGTACCCCTTACTTTTCACTCTTACTTGCTGATTTTAGTTCCTTTTCTCCTCTTGCACATTTCTGTATTTTCTCACTGTCTGCTCCACAGAGCTTTTGCAACCGTTTTTTTCTTTTCCTCTATTCATTTCTCAGTTTTTCAATATTCGTTTTTTCTTTTTCATGAGCTTTTTCCAGAGTCTCACATTCACATTTTACCTCTTACTGTTCAATCATTCCCTTTTTTTAGCTGTTCTTCCTCTTTGCCTCACCTTGCTCATCCCTTTTCTGCCTCTCCTACCTCCATGTACCCTGGCCAACCTTTTTCTTTCACCAACTCCATTCTCTCAACCAGCAACCAAATACCCCAGTGCTATCCCCCAAACCAGCAGCTTTCGCTTTGCTCTTCCTTCAGGAACTGGGCTCTGTATCCATCCTTCAGACGGGCTCCTCTTCCTGACCTGCACCCTGCATTTGCATCTCTAAGACATGGCTTACAGGTTTCTACCCAAGATAACAGCTCCTCACCCCAGACCTCAGGTTTCTCTGTGGAACCCTCCTAAGCACATCAGTGTCCTTTTCAAGGTCCCCTACCATGATCCCCGAAAGTCTTCAAAGGTCCCTGTGATCCCTAAAGGTCTGCCAACCCCCACTGCTCTTTGGCTCTTATGTCCCTCCTGGCCATAAGACTGCAACTCCACGGCTACCATGCAGCTGGATTGGCAAATAGAGGTGAGAACAGATGGTTGGAACACGGGGCTGCGTTCTTCACATCGGGAGAGCAAATCTGCCGAGCAGCTTCCTTCCCTCCTGCCAAGGGTCCTGCATGGCGGGTCCTTGTCCACGGCTTTGGGGGCTGCTCTTGAGCCCCGAGAGGAGCTCCGGAGAGGTGCTCTACCTCTGGAGCACGGGCGAGGAAAGACCCGGAGCTGAGCAGGGCGGTGGACAGGGGTAAGTCCCGGCGATGCCCGGCGGCGGGGGAGCTGCGCGCCCCGTGGGTCCCCACCGCCCGCTCCCAAGTCGCGCAGGCCCCCGCCGCCGGGCATCGCCCC
>VZTH01003515.1:0-220690 GCA_013397815.1 Aleadryas rufinucha | reverse complement strand
CCCGGACGCGGCGGCGAGAGGCGCTGCGGAGCCCCCGGACGGCGCCGGCCCCGGCCCCGCGGTCCGGCTCCGGCGGAGGTCGCAGGGAGCCGGGACCGTAATGCGGCTGCGGACACCGCTCCCGCTCCCACGGGTGCGCCAGGGCTCCCCGGAGCGAGCCGGGCTCCCGGCCCCGGCCGTGGCTGCTGGCGCTGGGCTACTGCACCGCACGGAAAGGGCTCCTGGCTCATCACGCTCTGCTTAGTTCTCTTCGCACTGTGTGAGGGGAAAGGAGAATTTACACTCTCCGAACCAATTCATTATTTACTCAGTATTATCCCTCTTTTGTTTTCCTTCAAGTCCAGCCACTATTCTGTGTCAATTTTCATCCATGCCTTTAGTAATTTCTACCATCCTCGCCACAGCCCTTCTGTTCCTGCTGTATCCTTTTGGAGGGAGACCAAAACTCGAACCAGCAGCCAAGATGAGATACTCCATGGATTTACCAATAATACTCCAATACCGGCAGCCACATACTCTACAGCTTCCTTAACACAGTTAACAACTTCTTTTTGAGGCACGAAACAAAGTATGTCCATACCTACACACGTTAAATAAAATGTCATACGTCACAACTGGATGCTGCTTGTATGTAGCAACCTTTCATGGTGTTTTTGGTTTTTTCAGCAATAATTTTAAGATCCCCAGTCATGACATACCAACAACATGTGATAGAGCTACCCCTCTTACAGAGCACAAAAATCTAATTGGTATTAATTAACAAGACTTAATGCAAGTGGATTCAGGAGAGAACACATCATAATGAATGAGTATGAAAGATGTAAAAAAGATTTATATCACTGTAAGCAAAGCACCAGAATTCACAAGACGCTGAGCACAATGACCTCAGCACCCTTTGCTCCTTGTGATTTTTTTCTGTGGATATGAAAACACTCTGCAGATCTACCAGGTTCCAAACCAAGATGCGTCAGCAGACAAGACGCAAATACTCAACATTTCTTAAGATCTGGTCAAATTAAAATGAGTGTACTTTGCAAACAAGACTGGGCAGCCATCAATACTCCACAAACATTCCAAAGTATTCTTTAATTATATAAATAGTAGCTATTGAAAATCAGTCCTGACAGACTTTTCAGGAAACCGTGGGAAAACACCACCTTACTTCTGCTGGCTAGAAAGTTCTTTATATTTAAGAGGCGAGCTTTCTCAAGGGGTCAGGTCCACACTATTAGTTTGCATGGATCTCATCGGTTGATCTGCAGTCTGATGAAGCTTCAGGGTGTTTTGCACTTCCTATGCCTCTTCTGTGCAGCCTTTGGGATGAACTTTATACAAAAATCATTAGGCTACTTTCAAAGTGATTCTTCTGAAAAGAATATTCATGTACTCAGTGCTAAGACCACAAAATATCAGCTTGGTCAAATGAAACAATCCTGGTTTTCACGGTTATTTCCATGACTTTTTACTAGAATTGTCTGACCAATTCAGCTTCCTGGGATGTTACAGATAGTAGGCATGTTGAGAACCATGGGTCCATCATGTTTCATTGCACTCTTTAGTCTCAGAGTCAAATTAGTTTCTGGTTTTTGAAAGAAGTTACATAAAGAGAGGCAGATTTCACCTCAGATGGTTCTGTCCATGAAATATTTTGTGATGTTGCAGTGCCTGTTATCTGAGGATTTCAAAGCAAATTATAAAATATTAACTCATTTTACACTGCCTCTGGGAAGAAACTTCAGGCTCACTGGTAGATAAAACACAGCCACAGAATTTAAGAGACCCCCTTAGATTCAGATGACCAGTAACACCAGAATCTGGAGAACTCTGTCTGGCTTCTGCTGTGAACAGATCTTCCAGGATCATCTCAGCCTCTGCTATATAAGGAGGAAAACAAAAAATCAGCATTTTACATCCAAATGTCATCAATTTTTTCCCAGAGGTAAATGGCTGTGCAAGGATAATCAGACTTCTCTTCTGTTTATACTTACAATCAATGGGATGGTCATAAGAATTAAAAGGATTTTTATTAAAAAGTCTTTGTTGCTGAGCACTTATATTCTTTCCTTCTAAAAGGCTTACGGTCTCTTATTTGTTAAAGGAAAGACCATGGTAAGTACATTATTTTACTTGGAGGATGGTGCTGCTTCCCTAGAAAATCCCATTGAAAACAAATGGGGTTTTGGATGACATGTTACTTTAACCCTGCACATGTATAATATTGCAGGGTTTGTAGTGATGCCTTTTCTTGGTCTTAAAATCAAGTGCCAAACATGGTTAGTAGGGGAAAAAGGGATTTTACCTTGGTATTTATTTTAAAGATCCTTGGTGCACTCCGTCCAGGTGGAGCACGCTGGAATGCACATCCAAATGCACCCCCGTGAGCACCCCCAAAATGCACACCCACAACAGTTTGGGTATAAAATTATAGGCCTTACCAATTAACATATCTATCAAAGATTCCCCAATGAGAGGCTGAGTGAACTCCCCTCCCCAAGGAACTTTCCCCCCCTGGACAGGCCTATCTTAGTTTACAAAATGTGTTCCAGAGAAGCCCTTGGTGTCTGAGGCTTCTAAGATGTTTGGTCTCCTGGCTTAACAGAATATTGGGTCTATGCTATTTATCAAACCTGAAGAATTAGAAGTATGTGGGCTAAAAGGCCCTGAAGAATACATAAAAGTTATACAAAAGAGTATATAGAGGGGGTATATATATAAAAAGCAAAAAAAGCATCATGGCATCAGTAGAGTCATTAACATGTTTCAGGCTCACAATGTTTTATTTACGCCTGGAACTCTAGACGTCAAAGATGTGTATGGCAGTAACTCTCTCCTGTGGCTGGCTGGCCCCCTCTGCAGCTGGTGCTGTGGGAGAGCTGAGGCATCTTGTCCTCCTTCCTCCTCTGATGATGCCTTGCATGACCACAGCACTCAAGCTTCCACTCCTCAGTGTTCAGTTTAGTCACCCAGAGAAGCTTCCAAAGCCATCGAGGACATTGAGTATCCAGCTAAGACTGGTTTCAAACTGGGGAGAGGACACCTAACCACTTGTGGGCTCTTGGAAACTTTTTGCCCAATGTGTATGTGAGGTACACAGCTCTGCCCAACTCCAATCCCAGAGCATTTAACAGGCTCTGATTTCTCTCGCTGCCCTTACAGGCACACACACTTACATCAGAGATCCACACTAGGCCCCTGTCTTACACTGTGCATAAAAATACCAGCCACATATCACAATAACAAAAAAGTTGTGTTTATTTAATGAAGACTAGGGTGTCTGAGGACTGTGTTCCAGGGACTCTTCTGTGAAAGCTGCATTTGGCAGCAGGCTTGTTACTTTCTGTAGCTGCAGCATCCCCACCTCCCTAGGCTTTAACACATTTGCTGCTGGATTACATTTAATTTCATTTACAGTAAGCATCTTACAGTATAAGCAATGCAAAATTGATTCACACAAGGTAAAATTTCAAGTCAAATTTATGGCTTTTTACCTTTATAACACCACTCCTGTATTCAAGAGGCAATGGAGGTGAAACTGGTGGATGTCTGGGCTGTGGACAGCTTACAAATGTAAGAGAGAAATTCTAAAACCCTGGAAACTGGAGAAGGCAGATTTTCATGCCCAATCTAGAGCAAGGATGCTTCATGTGAAAAAGTAAAGGTCAGATTAAAAATTCAGGATAAGGCAGAATTTGGCCAGTTTGAAGAATGTGTAGTTTGATGGAACTAGTTTTGTTACAGTTGGTTAGCCTTCTTCATTTTAGGTTAAAAAATTATAGCCATTGTATTGGTTTTGTACATATAAACCTATATACAAGTGTGCTAACACTCAGCATTGCACTGCTTTTAAACCTATGTATCATAACCACTTTCCTGAAAGACACTTTATTCACACAGGAAAGTAGATTCGAGACAAAACTAAATTCTCATAGTTATGTGTGCTACAACCTTTGACTTTTATCCTATTAGCTAGTTTGTTTAACCAACATGAAACACGCCCTGTTGGTAACAGGCACAGTTGGTATTTCCCCAGTCCAGACATTTTCATGTTTAGTGTACTCATTAATAGGACATTTATTAATTTATGTGCTTGCCTTACCACTGAGGGCAATAATTGTTGCGCTTAGCAACCTTAAAGGAAATGGAGTGTGGACTTTTACTCATGTAGCCAATTTCCTAATAGGCTGCATCTCATACCAAAATGAATTCATGTGCCAGGAGTCAAACACATATACAAAACCAACACTGGCCACAGCCTGCCAGGAAAAAAAAAATCATCATTTCCTCTAGCACATTTGAAGTAATTTGGTGAATATTCTCCACAAATAATTATTAGTCTCTTTGTGAGGAGCTTGTTTTACTTGAATGCTGTGTTACTTTTGGTTGGCTACAATAACTTTCTAATCTATTTCCCAGCTCAAAAAACACAGATGTCAAAAGCACATTTCCAACACAAATATTAGTAATTTTGGAAGTGATGGTTGCTGTCCTGCAATCATTCTGAAATCTGCACTGAGATGCTCTGTCTGGTGACCATGCACCATTATTCTGTTTGCAGCCTCCTACATTCACAACCTCCACTCAGAACAAATTCACATTTTTGTCAAATTTACATACAGTTTTTCTCTGCAATATTAACCTAGCTGTAAGGACAATGTCTTTCCAATTTTCCCTCTTCCAAAATAGTTCAGTTACTTTTAGTATCAGGTCTTGAATTCACAGAACAAGGCTGTGAAGGGAAGCAGAAAGGAAGAGGAGGGATTCAAGCCTCCCTGGCCAAAGGTGTTCACCAGATTGCACTACGCGGACACTGCTGTAGAGTCACCACTATACCTGAATGCCTTCTCTTCAGATCTGATCAGAATAGAGTGCTACAGATACCAGTTAAATGTGAGGTGTCCATAAGGGCTGCAGATTGTCTGTATGACAATATAACCAACACTTCCTAGACACAGATGCAAAGTCCTGGTGAGAATATCTTCCTCGCATTTTTTTTAACCTTCTGTTTATAACTGCTGTAAGCATTACTGGAGGAGACGGCACTGATGGATTTTATTTCCAAGTCTCATAAAATATTAACTATTTCCAATATTTTATGAGAAGCTCTCCTGGTTTTGTGCATAAAGAACAGCTGCATTTCAAATAACACCGGTGAATTCCACAAAATTTAAGAAAAAAGCTAGATTTAATCTCAGAGTTTTAACACCCTCCTGGGTTTATCTGGCAATTGCTTTTCCTTGCATATTTGTATATGGGACACTGTCTGACTACACGACCTAAATCACCTCAAATCATAAAAAAATACACTGTTACACCATCAACATCAACAATGCAGTAACCATTACTTCTTAACCCTTTAATTATCTAGGATACATACAGTATTAAAAATAACTGGCCATCACCTTTACATTCTTCACCACCAGCCTACTCCTGGCCAGTTGTTTTCGTAAAGCACTTGAGTGCAAAATGCATTTCAATGTAGTTGTGCACGTTTTCTGCCATCATAAACAGTGTGTAAGCTGAGTTAAACCTCTACTCCTGAAACACCCCAGCTTAGGAGGACTTGACTCTTCTAATAAAGATGCAAAGGCCAGGAGACCATGTTAGACAGTAGCTCACACTCTGAGCACTGTAAGAAAAGTAGGTGAAAAACATCTGAAGTTGGAATATATGAAAACAGAATTAAAATATCTAAAACCTAAAAACAGGATTAAAGAAAAACATCTATTGTTCAGACTCTGACTCAGAAAGAAAAGAAATAAATTCAATCTGTGAGGCAACCTTTTGTCCTCAAAGAAAAGGTTCTTTCAGAACTGTCTGAGCAAATAAGCACATGCCCCTGGCCTCAAACATCCAAGAACAGACCATAAGAACTGAAGACAGAACCACATCTTTTTTCTTCTCACCTGAATATTTACAGAATTCTGCACTGCCCTCCCAATTTGTAGCAGGCAGGACAGGAACAAGAGATGAGATGAAAAAGGGGCTTCCAAAGATCTTTCAGAAAATAACAGTGAAGACACTTCCAAAGAGATTCAAGTCATCCTTTTTCCAGACAGTGCTCTAGAATGAAAATTACAGAATCTGTCCGATTTAAGTTTTACTGCCAGCTGCCTGAACCATAGATTAGGTAGGATTTAAGCACTCCCAATGGCCTGTGAAATGGAGAGGGTTTCAACCTACATAAATAACTTGCCAGATATTTGCCAGGAAGAAAATTGCTGCCTATCTAAAATACAAAGATGTTTAAGAGCCAGCAGATCCAGACTGATTCCTGTGTTGCCCTTTCACCAGGAAGACTGATTTTAAACACTTAAAATAACTACATTCTTTCCTGTTCTCCTGTGTATACTCTGCACTTTGTCTTTCTTCTTATTTTTTATTGTCAGTATTTCTTTGGTTCTTTTTTCCTTTGCATTGTCTTTTCTCTTTCATGTCTTTCCTTAGTCAAATTCCTCCCAGTGCCAATACTGAAAAGCTTGCAATATGAACTGAATGCCACATTCACTTACAATGTTACACAGACAAACAGAGAAAAAAAAATCAACTGTGCCTTCTTTTTTAACTGTTTATGTCCATCACAACCCTTAATAGTTAGTACTGGGATTTTTGGAAGTGTCCTGGACTTCACAATTTACAGCTTCAAAGTAAATTTGCTATAGCTGTCCTGAGGCTGTGCACCTTTCAAGCTCTCCTACCCTTTGCTCTATGATTTAAGTTTCTGCCTGTGCACAATAATGGTGCTATTAGAGAATTCAAGAATGAGGATTAGAAATAATGTCTCAGGCACAGCCTCTCCCCGGGTTTTCCAATTCTGCCCTGCTTCCTCACAGGAGCTCCAAGTGAGGTTCAGCAAGGTGGGCTTCTGGGTTAATTCTCAGGAAGCAGCAAGTCAGATCTCTGGAAGCAAACAGGTTAATTTTCTTGGGAACTCTCACTGAAATGAGAGTAAGCTTTAAGAAAGCAAGTAGCTGTGCTGATTGCTCTCAGAGAGACCAATCAGTTTGGCACACTGAGTTCCCCCTTCAAGCATAGATTTTATTTAAAAGAAATTATATAGGATGAGCCTTTTAGCACCACGTGCTTTGTAATTATATCCTCCCTATCCTGCTATCCTAATCACTCCAGTCTCCCACTCTCACTGAAGCCAATTGTTTTTCTTGAGCCCACTGGCTGTTTCTCTTTTNTTGGGGGGGGGGCTTTTCCTCTTGCTTCATGCAGCTGCCATTAAGGCATATATTAATACAGCTGGGTCCCAGCTATCTTATTATGAGACAGTAATATAAGCCTGTTTCCAAGATGAATATCTGCCTTCAGACACTGGGAAAAGGAAAAGGGAGAGAATGCTGTGGTGGAAATGGCTTTTATAAAATCTAAAAGTACTTACTAGTGTGTGCAATGAGCAGCGGCAGTGCAATCCTCCCATTCCATTTTAGGCTCTGCCATCATCATGGCACCGGGCCTGAGTTAAGCTGCTGCCACCAATTACTCACAAGTGCCCTGGGACAAAACCTGGCTACTTTCTTAATGTGCTTTTGAGATCCTATGCTGAAAAGCCCTGAGAACATCCAAGCATTATTGTTATTCAACACTCAGAGTATATCTAACAGGCTTAATATTCATAATCTATTACCCTTATTTAATGCAGAGAATGCCTTTTATTATTAGTGCAGAGGGTGAATATATTATTACTGCTGTTTATCACTACTGCAAGAATAATTAAAATCTTTGGGTCACATGTTAAATAAGAGTTTTTGAAATGACAGTGAATCAGTGCTTTGTAGACCAAGAAGTACCTCCCTTAATACTCTAGATGTTTATAAATTGAGTCATAATCTTATATATCTTTACAGAGTGAATTATTTTAACCTCACAAGTGCATTGCTGAACAATTAAATGTCAGATGAATGCCTACAGCAAAGGTATAGTGGCTGTTATTCATGGGCAACACCACAGAGAAAAAGTAAGACCTTTGTGCTGGTTCAAGGCCATGGGAGTTTTAATTAAAAGAGCAGGGTTAAAGACAGAAAACTAGCTTAAGGTTGTGGCTGGAAAGTTAAGAGGGCTGCTCTGTCCCTTTGGAATGAAGGTACTTTGTATGAAGGACCATGAATCAGGAGATTCCTAACAATGCAAATCTAGAATAATTCCACAGATTTAAGTGTAGCCACATCAGATAAATGCATGGGCAGCAAAGAGTGTCATCTACCCCAAACATGTTGAATTAAATTCAGTCTTTTACTCCGACTGTAACATTGTGTTTGTAGTAGCCTTCAAGGGAGGGCTGAGACTGAGGAAAATGGGAAGCTTTTTCCAACAGTTTACTTTGGATAAACAAGACAGAATTGTAATATTATATTTTCTATTTGATGAATTTAATCTAAAATAAACAAAACGTTGCATGTTTAATTCTTCAGATTGGAAACTCAGCTTAGCTCTAAAATATTTTGTACATACTGGTCAGATATTGCTGAGAAAGTTTAACACATTGCCTTATGTTTCAGCAGATACAGAGGAACCACAGCCTTAGGATCTGTGAAGGAGGTCAGGAAAGAAACAGGAAGAAAATGATGGTTTCTCTTAGTCACTCGCATGCTTCTCCCTGTTTTCAGCTGGGACTGTACTATGGCACATAAATTTGCTACAGTAATTAACTACATTTACTACCTTATTTTTTGCCTACCCACGCAGGCACAAGGTATGTGTGCTGTATATGGAGGTTCTGTATGATACACAACTTTTATCCTTTGTCCGCCTGATCCCTGCCAACATTTAGGAGTTTGCAATTTACATAGTGTTTCAAAAAGCAGCGGTTTCTACAACCTCCCTTGGGATGGGAACATCCATTGGTAGATCTTGTCCTTTTTTTCTTGCAGTACGACACAAAAGAAGTTATAGTGGGTTCATGCTGTCTCTAGCTAGCCAGGAACTGCTAAATCTATACAGATCTTGTATAGGCATGACGATTTTTTTTAAGTGGTGGAGTAGAAACTCAAATTCCATGCTCACAATGGCTGTGAGTACCAAAGATGTGTCATTCTATGCTATAAGCCCTGACTTTCACACAATAACAGGACAGCTCTTTATAAAGCCTTCCTGCTGCTTATCATTAATCCCCCAACTTCCAGACTGGATTTGGTTAATGCTTTTGGGGAATGAATCTGGATGATTAATTAACAGTACCAGGGATATCTGTAATAAGATTACGCACATGGCTTTACATTTCCATGACTCAGTTGATTTTCTTTTGAACTAATGGGAACTTTGTTATTGCACTCAATGCACTCAGTGTTGGAACTGTCATTGCTGATGAAACAGTAATAATAAAACAGCTAAAAGGAAACCAAATCTGAAATGTAGACAAACAAAAAATATTAGCTTATAGAGTAGTAGGAGGGAGGGTCATAATAAGCTAGGAATCCACAGGAAAACTAAAAGAGGGCAAAGCATTAGGTAGAAATATCCAAAATAAGGAAAGAAAGTGAGGACCGCTAGGCGATAAGCCAAAGACAGGTGGACGATCATTCAGGCAAGCATCAGACCACAAATACAAAACACAATTGGAATACGAAATAATAAGAATGTTAGGTTAATTCAGAAAGACTGAAGCAACTACCTACTGTGAGGATAGTCCATGTGCTTTGGAGAGAGCAGGGGAATTCATCAGATCCTGTTCCTTTCAAGTAAAGTAAAAAATACACTACCAAAACCAGAGTTTTCTGTTAAAAGAAGGCTACTTGTCCTACAATGTGTTAGGGGTTAATGAGTCCTTGTGCGAAGAGACTTCTGACTCGTTCTTTTGCTGCTGTTTAATCCCTTCAGTATGGTCACCAGGGAGAATCCTTTGGAGAATCCAGCTGATTTGTATCCTTCCTGTGACACAAAGCAGATTTGTCAGCTATGGCCACAAGAGTGTTCACTGTGTGGCACTCATAGATATGAAGTAGGAGTAATGGGAAGACAACTGCCCTCCATCAGAGGCTCCCTTGACTGGTACACAATGGTCTCAGCATAACCCTGGGGCAGCATCAGCTTCTGGTGTCACTTACAGAGGAGGATGAGGCCTGCTCTGATCTTTGCTAGAACTGGACAGATGCCTGGATGATGGTAGGATAAGGGAGCTGAGGGCAAGAGACAGCCTATCCATCTCCCTCTCAACTGCACTGAACCTCTTTTGACAGGCTCCAGCCTCTGCACTCATGGCAGAAACTTTCTGCTGAGATCTGGAACAAGGAAACTCCCCATGAGTTGACCATTTGTGCTCTTCTTCCCTCTCCCACTCACAGCAGATGAAGGTCCGGATCTCAGGTTAAATTTCCACCGAGCTGAGAAGCAGCAGGAAAGCAGATTTATACCTTGCATGTTATTTCCACCAGCATCCCCCCAAGTGTATATAAAACATTACTATAATTCTGTCCTAGGGTTATGCTGATATTAATAAACCGCTTGAATTTTGCTCTAAGTAATTAAAATCACAAGTACTTTTAGTTGCAGTTACAGGCAGGAGGTGAACACAGCTGGGGCTTTATTATTTAGATATGTGTAATAATTCAGGCAGCAGCATGTATTTCTTCAACTGCTTTTCTTTCACATTACAGCCTAAAGCCTTCACTGATGCAATACACAGTCCCTCAATGCTTCCAAACATAAATCTAGATCCCATACCACCGGATGGTACTAAATAGCACAAAAACCAAGCAATTTTTTCCTGATTGACTCAGTATAAAACACCTTGCAAATAACTTATAGCTATTTCATGTAATAACTCACTGAAAAGAAATAACTTTTCAGTGTCAATTTACACCTGGCTTGGATATTGGCATTTCCAATGCAAAATGCAATTACAAACTGAGTATTGCTCATTGAGATGTAAAAAAATAAAGCTTTAGACTCAGTCCAGGCTCTCTGGCTCTCTAAGACACCACTAGGAATCAGCCAGCACTTCATCAGAAGTAAGCATAAGACCTGCTGTTTGCTCAGTCTTTCCCCCACTAATGGCATTTCCCTAGGACTGACTTTCTAGAGCAGATTAAAATGACAGCAACAACAGACACATAGAGAAAAGAAGGGAAAATCAGTAAGCAGATGCATTTATAGGAGACTGGAAGGTTATAAGGCCTCTCAGGCCCTATTTGCTGAAGCCTTTAATCACTGTATAGGGCATAGCTAGTGCATTTAAAGGAACTTCAGAAACCCTAATCGAAAAAGCATATATACTCCCATGACACAAGATTATACATGGGATCAACAAGTTTTTTCTTAGTTTCTTTTTGTCCATCAGAAAATTTTATCTTGTGCTCTTTTCCTGATTGTTTGGATGAACAAGGGAGGTTGCAGAGTTATGCCTGGAAGGCTTGTGTGAGATAGATGAAAGCATAAAAACACAGCTTTAAATCTACAAGGATTTAAGACCATTGCATGACTAAGCTTGAGATAAGTTTTTACCAGTCAAACAGGAGAAAAGACTCCT
Source organism: Aleadryas rufinucha (assembly GCA_013397815.1). NCBI lineage: Eukaryota > Metazoa > Chordata > Aves > Passeriformes > Aleadryas > Aleadryas rufinucha. Next base: position 209,223 of record VZTH01003515.1, on the reverse strand, counting down.
GGGCTTGTTAACCAGGATCTCAGAATAATTTTTTCATCCTTATATTTAAGAGCTACTCTTATAATCACTGTGTGAAATAAGGTCATAGAAGGCTTATTTGTGGGAGAGATTTTTTTGAATGATACTTTTGTGTCCGACAAAGCAAACAGCATCAGCTGAAGAAAACAACCCAAAGGCAGAAAACAGGCAGAAGCATACAAAACTTATTAGGGCAATTAAGGCAACAGCAAGTAAGGACATGAAATACTAATAGGGCAAATATTGGGAGTGCAAGTTCACTTTGCTGAGAAAAAAGCAACAGAGCTCAGTCCAAAACAGCATCCAAACAGATATTCACAGACAGCTTGCATCCATTTCATTATTTTACGAGTGCAAAGATTTACTTGAAAATTACTTCAAAAAATATGAATGTTTCAGTTATCTGGACAGGATCCAGATGCAGATCCCTTAAGCCAACCTCCTTCCCTTAACTGCAGAGGCACTATAGAGAAATCCTCCAAACTACAACTCTAGCTTTTAGGGGAATGCATTTAGATGAAAACTGGCCCTTAATTTCTATGCTTCAGTCCGTGTCATACAGTAATAATAATAATAATAATGCTTCATCTAAGTTAATGCTATATATTTAAAAGAGTTTTGACCTTGCTCTTCCTCCTCTGTCAGTGTATAATGTACATAAAAATCAGAAAATAAGCTGTTTACATTTTAGTCAATCTACACCGCCCACATCAAGCTTCACCCAATTTAACTGCCAGTTGTTGTCTGACTGCAAACTGTCTAAATTCGTAAGGAGCAGGAGTGGTTTAAGTTCTTTTACTTAAAAAGGAGCCTTCTTTATCTTGTATATGATCATACAGCTTCTCCAACAGATGTTATTTTTCAATGAAGCCAACACCTAGATATCGGCACTCTATCTGATCATTTTAAGTACTTTAGCATTGAGTAAAGCTATTCGTTTTTATCTCGCTACATCCTTATCTCCCCTCTATCTTATCAAACGTAACTTTGTTGTATGTAATTGCTAATCCTAAACAGTTCACCCTTAAATAGTAGCATCATGTGTTTATCATGTTCTCTAATCATTGAATACTGCCAGAACTAGCGATGAGCATCTTGCATTAATTGGAAAAGCCTTTACATCTGGTGTGGATATCCCTTTTCTTCCTATCATCCCCTTCCTGGGTCACTGCAGTGGAAAAAAAAACAACCTTGTATATGTTATTTCACAGTGATTTTTACTCCTCCTACTATTAATTGGGTTTTTTGGGTTTGTTGATTTTTTTTTTAACGGGAAAAGTCTTTAACTGAAGAGACACCCCATCCCATTGCATTACCAGTAAAATGACTACATTTCAGTGTGCAGAGCTGTACAACAAGTTCAGCCAGATTGGTCTCACTTCCAGATAGTTTGTAGCTTCAAAATTGTTTTATCTGCTTCAAGGAAAGTCACTCAAACTCGCTGAAGTTTGTAAGTAAATGGCATCACACTGCCATTTAAAGCCTTGCTTTAAATGGCAGTGTGATGTCACTATATACTGGCAACAACCAAGGCCATTATGTTCTGCCTTTCATACCTACGTTTCATTCCTTTTATCCCATCAGCATGAGGTTTGGGAAAGCTCTTTAATCTGCTGTATTTTTTCCATGTTTCACCTGGAGAAATTATGTTTTCTTTTTTATTTCCAAGTTGAAACAAGTACAATGCATCCGGTATGACAAAATTGCTACCCAAAGGGACTGCCAATGATTGCCTGACCAGTGCTGAGAATGTTTGGCTTCTCGTATTCTGGTATTGTTTTGAGGGAATTTTTTGTTTGTTTGTTTGTTTGCTGGGTTGGGGTTTTGTTTTTTTGGGGGGTGGGAGGAGTGTTGTTTGGGTTTGTTTTGTTTTGTTTTGTGTTTTGTTTTGGTTTTGTTTGTGGGTTTTTTAATAGTTGCACAACTTTGAGATGAATGGTACTGAAGAGAAACAGAAATCATTAATGCTTCCCTTTTCACTTATCTACTGACATTCTGATATTCTCCTGCCTGCTTATATACTGCACGTGAACATTAAAAAAACTCATTTTAAAAAGAGATTAACAGAAAAGTGGTACCCACGAATGTGCCAAATGGGGGAAGGGAGCTTCTTTGCAGGTTGAAGAATGCCAAATCCTCAAAAATTTGCCAGTAACAGAGGAGAATATGAGCAGGATATCTGCTGCTGGAATAGGACGATCTTAAAGAAGAAATAGATCATTTATAAAATGTTAATGATTACAGAAATTCCATAATTAGAATCACTGCTACTTCTGTTGCAGATAATACAGATGGATGAAACGGAACAGAGAAGGTCCTCCAGGCTTGCAGGAAATTTTTTTGCTGATCAGCACTGAGGAAGATTAGGAGAATCCAAAGCCTAAGTAAGGGAGAAGCTGAATAAGAAGGAGGAGTCAAGTATGTCTGGATGAGAAAGGCAAAGCAACTGTGGATAATACATAAGAGACAAGAGTGTGTCAGAATGGTTTAATATAAATCTCAACCAAGGGCCTATTTTAATTCGTTCTCATTTTTCTTTTTAGATGTTCCTTCCTCAGTACATATTTTAATGTGAAGGAGCCTTAGGAATCTGCCATGGATCCCAAGAATGACTTGGAATGAGTCTCACACTCAAAAGAACAAAGGAAAGTGAGCATAGCACAAAATCATTTCTATTATAGTCATATAAAATAGCATATTGTAGGCCATACACTTTTATCTGTCACATCACTAACATGCCATGATTCCTGACAAAAGTCATGTATATTAGCAGGCTCTGTCTCATCAGCTGAAGCCAGAGCAATGGCAATAGGAGGACTGCTTTCAAGTATTACACCTTTTGATACATATGCATTATAAGTTTTTCTGCTGTCTTGCATGGTTCATAATTTCATGCTTAGTATGCTTGCTGTTGACATTACCCATCAGCACGTTTCAGTTTCAGGCTCCATACAATGAAAAACTGCCCAGGCATATAATCAAAACACCAAATAATGAAGCTCCAACTTAACCAACATGAGCACATCTTCAGAGAGCTGTAGCTGCTTACAAAGTGATTTGCTGAGTGGCTTTAAGTAGATATTTAAAGCTAAAAATGTGCATCAGTGCTTTACTGATGCTGATTCGCCTCCTTCCCTCCATGTCATATATTTAACCCTCGACGCGCACATTTCCTGTTCTTTCATTTGATGTTGCTGGGACTGCATTGAACTCTACCCAAACTTTACCCTACTCTACACTTTTTTTTTCTTTTTTCTTCAGCATCCTCTCCTGAGTCCTGCTGAACTTAGAGTCTCAGTATATTTTTCATTGCAGGAGTCCTACAGGTTGGTTTTGCCCCATGTGAAAAACATGACTCTCAGTTTCTCAGCTGCTGCCTATCTGTTTTACTGGCTAAGTAATCCAAAAAATTTCTCTTTTTTTTCTTGTTTTATGAGAACATTCAAACAGGAGAAGCCTGAAACATGATCCCTCAACCATTTTTTATTTTCCCTGCAGTCGCTTTGCTCTCTCCTATTTAACCCTTTTGTAAATGAAATAACTCCGTCTTTCCACCTTCTCTTCATTCTCAATCTTCTCTGTGAACGGTCTTTTCCCTCCTCATGTTTTCTCCTGTTCCTGCTGAAGTTGGTCCATGAGAAGTTGCTCAAAACTGAGGACAACAGATAAATTTAATGTAATAAATTAGGGATTTATACTTATGGGAAATTACGCTACTTCAGTGTGGAACCCAGAAAGACTGGGAGGGTAGTGTTTCTTTAAATGTAGTGGTCTGATTTAATGTGATTAATCTTGCCAACAACTCTGACAGAAGTCAGAGGAAGAAAAGAAGAAACTGAAAATACAAAGTCACGTTTAATCTTTTGAATGTTAAGGGAGACAGAGAACTGGCTACATGTCTGTCTTTCTTGTAAGAGAATTCGTGAGACCAAAATGCTGTACAGGTATTGCTTTTCATAATGCATAAATCACATTTACCTACAGAGAGGAGGAATATTCACATTACAGCCATTCTGTCTGGGACAGAAAGAGACTGCAATGTAATTAGCAGGAGGATATGGCTGTTGTAAAAGGTCACCTCTCCTATGAGGAGAGACTTTGCACAGTCCAACCTAGACAGGCTTGAACAATATTACAAGAACATTCATTATATCCATTATAATGTCTCAAGCACATTTGCAGCCAACCCAGGCTGCAAATACAATACATTTCCCTAAATGGATTAATAGGAAAGCAGAGGTCCTAGAATTGCTCTGACATATAATTTATACACACTGTAATCCTGACAACTGTTAAGTATTAGAGAAAATCCAAGACGGAGACAGTGCGAGGAGAGCCCACAATTTATTACACTCTACAATGCAGCAAGCTGATCTGTTGATTAGCCCTCAGCTGTAACAGATAAGAGATGTCTCAGAAAAAGTTTAGAAGACAGCTAGAATTTTTCACATATAAATATATATGATTTTATCTTGTCTTCCTTTTTTAACACTCTTATTTATAACTGTGTTTTCATATTTATGGTCAAGAATGTAGCCTATTGCTTTGCCAGACAACACTTGTTTTCATTCACTTTACGCCTGCCCATCATTTAAATCTCCTGAGACAGATAAATTACTTCCTCAGAAGCAAAAGGATGAAATAAAGCAGTACTACAGTCAGGCTCTGGATGCCAGCAGACTAAGTCACAGCTTGGACTTCCAAACAGCAGCAGCTGAGGGAAGTGTGCACTGCTGTGGGTGAAGTTCTGAAGGTGGAAGCCCATTTGTGACAGAGCACAGGTGCCCCCAGCTCCCCAGGCCAAGCACGGGTGTTCTGCACAGGCACAAGCCTCTTGCAAGGCATTTGGGCAGAGGAGATGCGTGCACCCAGACATCTGGGAGCTCTGCAAGTACAAGGTCTTGCTCAGCCGTCCTGGGTGAAGACCTCAAGACTCCTGCAGCATTTGGCAGTGCTTTTAGGCAGAAGTTGACTGAGTACTTTCCTCTCTGCTACTTCTGTGGATGCATACTCTGGTTTCTCTTCAGCTCATATAAAGATAAAGATGTGTTCAAAGAATTTCAGTGAAGCAGAAAGGCTCTGTTTTCCCTTTTGGAAGCTCAGTTTGCTACTTGAATGAGGAGATGTTCTGGCTTTCCTGAGCATATCTGTACAAGCCTACAAGTCAACTGCGTGAACTATGTCCATTAACCCTCCAGGAGTAAGGTATCTGCAGCCTGGTCTTGAAGGTAAGATCCAAACTCCACAGGAGTCAACATAGAGGCAGGCTCTTGCTGATATCTCTGGAAAACTTACTCCTGGCTTAGGCAACTCTGGGTAACTTACCAAGTGCACAGTTGTTCTATTCTGCTGAAGTCCATGGAATTGTAGAAGAAAAGAAGTCCCAGAGAAGGAAGCATTCAGTGAATCACTACCTTTTCAGCAATGAACTGAACCATCAGGAGTGCTGGAAAGTGTACAAGGTTTTCAGTGGAGATTGAAAGAACCAGAGCAAAGGATTTAGACCGGGCACACCTCATCTGTGAACAGCTACTAGATATCTGGTTTCCAGATAAAATAACATTATGGGAAGTATAGAAAAATTGTGTAGGTATTCAGAACATTATACTTATAACCTGTACATATAACATCTTAAAATGCATTGTAAAATAATCTTCACGTAGACACACTATTTATGGAAAACTCACTGTCATTTTGAGCTGAAGGCAAGAGAGAAAAAAAATCCTGAAAATTTTATTTTAGTAATTCTAGTGATTCAACATCTAATTTTATTCGCTTCCTTACAACGTCCTTGCATTCATATATAACTGGTGCATGATAATAAACAAATAAGAGAAGATTATTATTAGAACCCATGATATACTGTATAGGGACTTATTTTGCAATTAAGATATGGCCTATCTCAAATATTTCTCTTCAGTTTGAACCTCCCTATAAAGGCAGCAGAAACTGCTGCTCTGCTTTTTATAAAACATCTTTGTTAAAGCACTACAAGCGGATTCTAAGTCACCAAAATGCTTTAGACTTTCACAAAAAGTGTGAAAGGGCTTTTCCTCCTCACTCACCCATTTTTGCCTGGTTGTTGCAATCACCGTGAGATTGCTCTGATTTGGCTCTGTTATGCCTTTTAAAGCTGAGACAAGACATCCTGCTTGCAGTATTATTCAGTATATTTGGCATTTGCTGCAGTCGTGTGTGGCTGTTGTTAGTGTGAAGCCACATAAGTAGTGACAATGCTGTGATAGGAACAAACCCCCGATGGAAAGTGGGGGGAGGATGGTGCATGGAGAGAGTACTGGTAAGAACATCGTCTGTACTGCTGTACATGTGTGTGTGCTGTCTCTGAACAACTCAAAGCAAACAGAAAGCTGAGAATCTGTTAGTACATGAATAGTAAATATTTCAGATACATGATTTATAAATATGATACAGTTCTGGAAATGTAGTTACCATGAGTAACTAGCACAGTTATTATTTCACAAAATGCAGCGACCAATCAAACTTGAAAGAATGTGCTAATTAAGAAACACAGTGGGGAGAAAGAAAGGCCCGACTTGCTATATTAGCATAATTTTATTTCAGAGCTTGGTGCCAGATAGGAAGGTAAAAGGCTGCTTCATCACAGTCATTTGCTTATAAGCACAAAATTTACCTGATGGTGGGCGGCAAGACTGAAATGACAGAAGATGGGAATCCATCCTAAAAAGAGGAGCAGGGTAGATTCAAAAAGGTAGGAGAGCTCCCACAGCAAATCAGAGTGGCAAACTAGGTTGCCTGTTGTGCTAGGTAGTTTTGAAGACTCACTCCATGGGCAGAGGATTGCTGCCAAAAGGACACTTGGCTACCACTGCCAAGTCCACACTCAGAGCCCTGGCTGCCATGCAGATGGGGTACTCTGACAGTGCAGGCTGCTGTTTTCCACTTCTCGTTTTGGTTTTGTTTTACATTATTGGAACACCACCCTTCACTAGAATAAATTTGGGGGGCTTGTATTTTAGGTTAATATTTGAAACAGATTTGAGACAACTTAATGCCCCTGGGTTCTCTTACCTCCTGGGTAGTCAAGAACTCAGACCAAAAGGGGTGTGCAGAAACCCACTGTGTCTGCAGCTTGGTATCTATGAAGAGACCCAGAGGCCCTGGAGGTGCTTATGGCCAAGTGTTAGGGAGAAATAAGCCCTGCCTCACAGGCAAGGAATTGTTCATTTACCACCCTGGGTGACCCTCAGGTTAACAAAAATGTCTTTGCATGGAAAGATAGCATGTACTCCAGAAACCTAGAAAAGGGGAGAAACCTGTAAGGCTGGAAGATAAATGAGTAATCTCTCCTTACAAGAGTAGAGAGAAGCAGAGTTTAGTTATTCTGAGCTGTACAGGGTACATCGGTTAGTTTGAAAGTAGGCTACGTAGCAGCAAAGTGTAGAAGTACTTCCATTGCTGACAGTATTAAAAACAGATCAAAAGACAAACATTGTAAATTGGGATTTGAGTTTTAGTTGTTCTGAAGAGCAGTTAGCAGTAGAAATTACCTCGCTACTGACTCCCCAGACAATCTTTTCATGCAGAGAGAATGATCCGAAGGTAATTACCACCAGTGGAAAAAGCTCCTGGGTAAAATTTGTGTCTGCACTGAAGTGAAGATGAAATGCTTTAGTTGTGGGGGAAAGGATTTCATCCAATGCACATCCTGTGAAAGGGTTACACCCAGTGAGCACTTCAGACAAGAATAACACATCTTCATTCTGTTCCCCATGCATTCCCCTTTGTTTTCTATCAGATATCATCAGGAGCTTCCCTTGAACATCTTGCAAATAAGGAGCTTTCTTAGGAGCGACAGGACATGCACATCTGCAGTATGCTCACACTAAGTATGTGAGAAAACAATCTGAAATGTGCAGCCTTTCCTTCCACTCCTTCAAATAAGGACAAATAAGGACATCTTTGTATATTTAAAAATAACGCATTTCTAGAAGCAGTATGAAGTAAAAGTAACTTTAGTAGCCCCATTCATAAGTTTGACAACTTTGGTAAGGTACGAAGACTATGTAACATGAAAAAAATATGTGGGATAGGAGCAAACTCCTCAAACTGCCTAAGATCAGCTAACAATATATTTTGCCTCATACTATTCAATGTCTAAGCAGATAACAAAGATTTCAAGAAGGAAGTATTTCAGCTGGGGTATGAAATCTATAGGATAAAAACTATCAAATACTGCCCTGGGTTACATTTGTGATATTTTAAATACACTATGGTATCCTTTTCTGTCATAATTTTCTTAATTCTACAGTTCCCAAAATGCATGTGTTCCTAAACCAGGTTCTGCTTTTAGGAATGAGTGCCCTTGACTTTTAATTTCTGTGGCACTTGAGTGCAACTATGTCAAACCCTCAATGTTTAATAAGTGTCCTTCATCTTGTTTCACATCTCCAGGCCATGGTACACTGCCAAGTCCAGAATTCAAGTGCATCTCTAACTTTTCTTATCCAGTGCTACTGAGTCATAGCAAAGTGATTATTAAAATACATATTTGTGCCCTATTATTAATCCATTTCAGGAGAAAATCACAATCTAAAATTTTGTTTTACCTCTACAGAGCAGACACAGTTTTAATGGCAGACATTTGAGATTGTCTTCTGCCTTGCACATAATCAACAATCCTTTCCAGGTAATTTCCACTTAAAAATCTTTAGTATGAGTAATTGTATTTCATGTAATTGTGTTAAAATCTTTCCTGCCAAGATCCCCTGTGACTTTATAGTTCAGGAAGAAAACAACATGTTTTTCTTGTAAATTTACTGAGTACTTATACACTCTCCATATGTGTTTTGAGCTGAAACCTCTGCAGACCTTGTGGGGAAGACATATGGACAGACTGAAGGAAGTTGGCTCCCTTTTAGGCTTTCTGTATTTTGGAGAGGAGGGGGAAGAGGAAACTTCCTTTGTGAAAGTGAATAATTTGTCCTGACATGTTAAAGTTCACGGAAACCCTAAAACCCTGTTATATTACATTAAAGCTTTGCCCAGCAATGTCAAGCCTGTTTTTATTTTATTCTCCTTGAACAATTAACTTACACTGACCTGGATTTTTAAACATTGCCAACAAATCATCAGGCAGAACCACTGGTGTGTCTCTTGGATGTGGTCTATGATGTTAGCCTGCACAGGAGCTGAACCAAGTAAGTCTCCCTCTCTCATCCTGCAAGGATGATGCAAAAGATGCCTTACTACAAAAGGAAGGGGCTTCTTTTCCAGATGAAAAAGCTCACACATGAGAAATGCTGCCACACATATCAGTCCTTCTGCTGCAAAAAGAATCCAACTTACTGAAATGCCACAAGTCTCCCTGTCAAAAATACAAAGCTTATTTGCCAGTGATACCCTCCTACTCTGCTGCAGCCCACAAGATGCTTAAAATAACTAACCAAAGGTAAGCTTCAAAGCCTTCTGCCTTGAGCTTCAGTTTCAAACAAAGCAACTGAAATTTAAACAGAGGAAGTGACTGTTGTTCTGTTCATTTCACCCTTCAACCAGAAATAAATATAAATCCCTTATTCCTTAACTATTTCATGGAACTTCGAACCAGGTGAGTGTTCATGAAAGTGCAAAGCATTGTTAAAAGTTACAACAGTGCAGTAACTTTCAGCATGAAAACACCTAGTGCTTGGGGTGGCCCTGCCATCTCTGGTCACCTTGCAAGTACGAGAAAGGTGCCAAAATATTTTCTAATGCACCTCTGTATTTTCTTTGTAACATTACTACACGAGTACTTAACACTGGAGGCTGTAAATCCTGAACAAACTTCTAGCATTCGCTACTGCCTTCAGTTACAGTCAGCCTGGCAGGCTTTACCTTCCAGTAATTAGAATGAGCCATGAGAGAGACAAGGAAGCATCTGCATGACTGCTCATAACACGTAACTTCGTCACGCTGGTGGATTTATGCATTACAGTTCCCTATGTCCTGTCTTTTGCCTGCCCTTTCTGGCCTTCATCCCTGATTTTTGACCCAGTCAACAAGTCAGGCAGGCTCCCGCTTGTCTTTCCTTGGAAAGTTTCTTTTGTACCCTGGCAAGTCATGATCTGTATTATGTGTTTGCTGGGTGACCCCTTTCTGCCTCAGCCAAATAAACAAACAGGATTCCCCTTCATTCCTGTCCCATTCTTCTACCACATTTCTGTCCCTTAATTCCAAGTCAACGATTTTTCAGCTTGACCCTCCCTTCCTCCAATCCTTCTGAGGTTGTTAAGGGCTGAAAAGCCCCTTATATCTCATTTCCTTATTGAAATTATATGAAAATTTCCTTATACCTCAGCCATATAGATGCACTGCTGACTGTGCTGGGAAGCACTCTGGGGTAGCAGATGTTAAAACTGAGACTATTAAATATTCTGGTTATGAAGCGGCATGAGTGAATTTGAAGAAATGAGCTTCTAGCTCTTCTGTAAGTGACTTGAGAAGAGTTAACTGCAGTTTGGGTAGCACAAAGGAACATGTTCAAAGATAGAAACCCTGAAATGTCAAAGAACAGAGTTATCAAAACAGATCATTGTTAACAAATGACTGTTTATTGCTAACACAAAGCAAGTGTACGATCTGAAGCTGGATTCCTTCTGTAAGTGTTTACTGGAGGAAGAGACAAAAATAGACATTTGTATCCTATCAGTTGTTCATAACACTCACAACTGCTTCCATATGGCCACTACTCTACTGTTTTACTTCCAATTACTTTCAATTCCAATTGCTTTCAATGTGAATTCCAACTTCGGTCTTTAACAACAATCCTTTGAGTAAAACACTGTCTCAGTATTACTGTAGGTACATCCTATTCCCAGTCTAATTGTTCAGAGGAAAATTAATTTGAGATAGTGACCACAATAAACTTCATGCAATTGAAGCTCTCAAAATATCATTCATGTCTGGACAATATTTGACATATCACAGTTGATTTTTAAATCTATTGGTGATTGTATTGCTTAGTTTGGGTTTGTCACTCCAGTTTTCCTGTCTAAATTCATGCCAGTATCTGTGCATCTTTGGAGATGACTTGGCACCTCTTTTCTGGTAGGAATCAAATCAGTAATGCACAGTGCACAGAAGCAAAACCACACTGCAGTACATGATCTGATGAAAGCACCACAGAGAGGAGGAACTGAAATTATTCAGACAGTTCAGAATACTGTTTTCAAAAAATATTCACCAGGACGTTTCATCCATAACTAGTTTCTGTTACCATGGTTTTTCTTCCTGCACATGTTCAAGCAGATAAAAAATGGGCATCAAGTGCACATGCCAGCTGAAAGTCTCCTTCCCTTGCTTCTGTGCAACACAAAAATAGTATTTCTGAGAGCTAGGCTGTCTGCTCTCCCTTGCCTAATAGTGGGAAAGTCAAAGGTAGGAAATAAACCTTTGCTGCTCTCTTTGGCATTCACTGTCAGTCATACAGATACGACATTACAAAGCCACATATGCCAGCATCCATTAAGTGCCTTTACTGTAAATAACACTTTTTTTCATTGGCAGGCAATCTCGCCCCACGGGAAGTGCCACGAATGCAATAGTGTGTAACTGAAATAACATTTGCCATGCCATCTGAGAAAAGGCTTCAGCTTGGAACTTATTAACAACCTAAGGATGAAACAAAACACTTAAACTGCAATTTGAGGGGTAGGTAAATATCTAAAAGACTTTGATGGGAAGGCAGGGGAGAAGGAGCTTATCACCATTCAGCCTTCTGTGTGAGAAAGAAAAAGAGAACTTAAACAACACTGCCTGGCTACAATGAAATGCAAGGTAACGTAAGGAAAAGATCAGCTATCCAGAGGCACAGTGTGAGTTCTCAACTCTTTAAAACACATAGACCCAGAAGTTAAAAATCACAGCACTGCACAGGTGGAGCACAAGGCTGTTTTCCCTCTGTGCAAGGTACTGAGGGCTTGCTGGAACCTCAGAGCAAGGGCAGGCTTGGTCAGTGCCAGGGCCAGGTATGCCATGCTAACTGGGAGAACTACAACAGGAGAGGCATTGCAGCAGTGAGGTCTTCTGCACGAGCTAGAAATGGGAGCAGGAGCCTCTGGGGATCCTGGTAGGCAGGCTGGCTGCTAAAATCCATGGCCTCAGAACTAGTTGGAGCAAGCTGGCAAAAAAGGAGCTAGTATCACACCTTTATTTTATGCATGGACATGTCCCCTGTTCATTCAGCATAGGCTCTAGTATCAGAAAAATTTGGAACTTGTTCCTTCCTGACTTCCAAAAGGAAGGGCAGGAACCACCCGCCTCTCCTTTTCAGGTCCCAGTCAAGTGAGGAAATCTGCTACTACTCAGTACAGCCCCTGGCATCAGCGAGACCCCACCCACACACCAGAGACTTCACCAGAATGATTGCACCAGTCCGGACTGTGAAACAATATCTAGTCCATAAAGTGTGCAACTTTCCAGGAAAATGGCCCAGTATAGCTGTCATACTGGCAGGAAGCTGACCTACCTGATTTCATTTCTGGATTAAGCTGTACAGGCAAAAACCCACTCCTGGTAAGAAGTAAATTTAGGAGGGTTGTACTCTGCTAGTGCAGCCACATCTGTGAAACTTTCTGTAGTAGAGGCAAAGGATGAGTTTGTCAACACTTGCAAAACAAAGAGTGATCGAGACCTGCTTTTAAATTCCAAGTAAAATAAGCCCATTCAGCCCACTGCTCACAGAATTGTGAACTGCCGAAGTTGTAAATCTCCTAAAACAGAGACAGTAGCAGGCATGGTTGCTGGGAGGCAGGATTTAGTCTTTGGATTATAGCAACAGCTGAGAACTCCAGCTGAGATCAGTCTGTCATGACAGTGACGTGGGGACAAATACATTGAGGGTGATGTCAAGACAACCAGACAAAAGCTTTCTGAGGTGAAATGTTTTCTGTGTTTCAGTACAGGTGTTTCATGCAACCACAAACTAAATGTACTCAAAATTTGTGACTCATATAGCAATTCCAGAACTTGCTTCAGGTTCAATAATCAGTGTTTGCAATGAGGTCAGGCATTAGGGCCTCTTCTCAGCTGTTCTTTGAAAATCATGAGTGCCAGTGAGAGCTAAGCCCCTTTATACAGCATTTGACATCAAATGTGCATGTTTTTATGCAGTTTTCTACATTATTAATTTTCTACCTGATGGCAGTATGCTCCTATTATTTTTGCCTCCCACTCGTGTTCTGTGATGAAAAGCCTGCAGTAAAAATTCAGACTAATTCCTTTTATTTTACTCTCTCCTGCTGCTGTTCTACCTGTCAGAGCTGCTGCAGGAAAAACTGTAGCAGAACAGACTAATGAAAACATTGCTCTACCTTTTGCGATGCTAATACTGACAGAATTTCATAGCTCCCTGTCTCAGACAGTAAAGAAAACAGCTCTTATTTTTCATGTTCCAACTATTATTTTCCCATTGTCACAGCATAGCAGAAAATCAGAACCACCCACCACCTTCTGCACAAAAGCCACCCCTCAGAGCTGCACATAGAACACAGTCATCTTCCAGTGGCTTCAGTGATCCAGCTTTCTTGACTTCCTTTTTTGTTTTGGTTTTTTTGGGGTTTTCTTTGTTTTGTTTTGGTTTTTGGTTTTGTTTTGGTTTGGTTTTGTTTTGGGTTTTTGGTTATTTGTTAGTTTTCTTGTTTTCTGCATCACTATTAGTTTCCAATCCATGGCTAGAGACAAAGCAAAATATCAACTTCTACCTGCTCTGTGTCCAGAAGGAAAAGATACAGTCACATCTGTGCAAATTCTCCTCCACCACCTGATCTGGAAGCACAGTGCAGAAGCAGTTGGGGCTAGAATCAGCCACAACATGAGCAACCAAATCTGTAATCCTTTTTTTTTTGCCTTGTTCAGCCACAATAATGTTACTTAGTCACGTATCTTAGAATCTAGTGTCCTTTGTAGCTAATACCTGAGATGTGTTATGTATGATTAGCAATGTTGTATGAATAGTAATGGCTGGATTGCTAACAATTCAGGTAAGCACCTAAAAATGTCAATCCCTGGTACAACTCTCCAGCTTGCAAGCGTTACTATTGAGATTTAGGGGACGATTTTGCCCTCTATTTTTTTTTACATATATATTTTAGTAAAATATTACTCTGATGCCCTCTAGTGTCCACAAATAAGAGAGAGTCTTGCTACTGCTTCACCTCAGCACTCCTTTCGGCAGGGAAGTTTACAGCCTTACGTGCTGCTGAAGAGCATGCAAGGAGTTCAGATTATTAAATACTAGACATGTACTACTTATTCCCATCTGTTTCACTGTATGGGGAGAACAGCCAAGTCCCACCAAAGCTGACTGGGGCATGCAGGGTGACACTTAGTTCTTGGAGGAAAGACATACATAACACTGAAGTTAATCACATAGGAACTTGGAGAAGTTACTGACTCGACCTGGAAAAATCCCAAACTTTCTTCTGCTCCTCCCCTACCATTCCCATTGCCTTGAAGGCAGATGCCCTCAGAAGAGAAGTGTAGTGACCACAACAGAAAGACTTTGCAATGTGTTTATCTAAGCATAGACATAATACCGGATGTGCAGGAGCCCAGAAAGGATAACCTGACTTATCCAAGGTCACAGCACATGGCCACGAATAGATCCAGACCTCCTGGCTCCCAGACCTGTGCTTAAACCACAACAATGTGCTCCTTCCTCTCAGCAAATGTGCTGAGAAGTTGCACAACCTGAACCTACTGGTTAAATTTCTTTCTGAAGTTCCTGACAGCAATCCATAACCAGATACTTCCAACTCAGCATTACAACTGAAATCTACTGGTGGTGACGCACGCACTTGTTGTGTCTAGTGTCGTATCAGGTCACTTTTTGGACAAAATTCTGGTCCATGATTAACAGCTGAGGTGCAATGTACCTGCAGAGATCCTAAAGTATATACAGTGAATTCCAGTGCTCTCCATAAGACTTATAATATGTTGGTTTAGGATCCTTTTATTGCCACAAATAGTTTAGCTATTACTATTTATTGTAACTTCTGAGCTGACAGAATCCTATTCACTTAATTAGTTCTGGTTTTAATCTTAAAAGGCAACTGTCAAAGTTTCCTGATTATTCTTATGGGGTCCTCCCTTTAACCCAGTTTGCTGAAGGAACGATTCTCCCTTCCCTTACTGATTTTAAATTCACTGGAATTTTACAGACATTGAAGAACTGAGATGCAACAGCACTTCCTAGATGTTATGAGAAGACTATTTTGAGCCTTGAAATCTATTATTTAAAATGTCTCTTGCACCAAGTTACTTGTTCTGATTTCACAGACTTGTGTGAAAGGAATAAATCAATTTCCTTTTTTCTTTTCTTCTTTTTTCTTTTCTCCTCTCCTCTCCTCTCCTCTCCTCTCCTCTCCTCTCTTTTTTTTTGGAGCTGGGGGAGACCACATATGACTTGGGTCCTGCTCTGTGAACTGCTGAAAGTGGCTTGCTGTTTAGTTAGTAATAGGAAAAGACCAAATCCCTAGCCTACAGATGGTAGGTCTAAACAAGCCATCACTAGATTTGTCTTCCAAAGTGATAGCAGGGACAGTTTTGGGGACAATTCAACAGAAACGAGTCACTGAATGAAATTCTGTTTTGCAGTAGAAAACACAAAAAATACATTTTACTTCTCAGCATATGGGTGTGCCACAGTAGAGCAGGGATGCTCTGCAGCTGCAGTGAAGAAGAGATGGAAGGCTATTAAAATTGCCTCTGTATGGTAGGCACTGGGCTGAGGCATGCCAGTACATGCTCTGTGTAGAATGCAAATGCCCTTTAGACAGAAAATGTGTTTCACTCCTTTTTATTAATTTCTGCATCATTTAGGCTGTCTTCTTTTCTCTCACTTCAGGGGCTGTAACTGTGATCCCCAATCACCCAGCCTCCCCTCCCCTGACAGGTGCACTGCTCACAGTGCAGTGTGAGCCTCTGCTCCTGCAAACCCTTCGCGCCCCAGAGCGCGTTGTTCAGGGCACAGCATCCTTGTGGGACAAAAGTCAGCACTGCGCCATGTGGGACTGAGAAGGACATGCAGAAGAAAACCTCAGTGTTGTTGTCTTAGTTAGTATTTTATCTTCCCACTGGGAAATGTTGTAAGATCAAGTGACTGCAACCGTAATGCTGATCTTCCCGAGAAGAATTTAGAGTGCCTAAGTTCAAGGAGCAAATTACAAGGGGGAGTTTACTAAAGACAAGGTACCTCGAGGGTCAGATATTTAAAAGTCAAAAGCCTGAAGGTATTGGTATGTACAGATGAGGAATTTCAGAAGCTGATAACATGCCCATTTTCCAGCAAAATTAATGGAAATTGAAGAGTCTTAGGTCCCTGAAACTCCTTCTATAACAATAGGTGTCTCTCTGCAGCTTCAGGTGCTTCACTAACTTTAAGTGCCAGGCCAGAAATCCATCTTTCAGCTGTTAGTACCATGTGTAAGATGGATCAGGCATACAAAAGCTTTTAAAAATATTCTTACAAAAATCATTGAAAAATTACAAAGAAACACATTGTCAAATGTTCCTTGACTAATTCAAGAGCTGAAGATTCTTTTAAAGTTACAGTAACTGAAGGGCAAGGTTTTCAAGGATACATAAGGAACAGACAGATGCTTATTGAAGAATTATTAGAACTGGTTTTAAAACTATTAAAAAGCAAAAGATCAACACAATTTGATTAATTTCATATAAACACACACACTCGTCAAGCAGAAGGTACTGCCATAGGGCTATTTATTCTAACAGTGTTTGCCAGCAATATTATTCTTTCAAGTGTTTCATAGACAAATAGGCCCTTCCTTCTATATACTTGATATACCCAGTAAATGTGTTCAAGAATCAGCTTTATTAGACACTAGTAATAGTCTAAATATTGACTTTTGTAATCCCCTTTAACAGCTGCTGCTTTCTGCACTTGAAGTGACATTTAGCTCAGATCTGAGTACACCAATGACACTCTGTTTAGAAATTACTCAGATTATTTAAATCCTAGGATGTGTTACAACAGATACAAAAGCTGAAATGAAATGTAAAAGAGGAAACATCAAGCTTACTGGCAATATTTAGCTATGGGAAACATCCATAATTCATAAACACACACATAGCTTCTTTCCCAATAAACATTTCAAATCAATAGTTTTACTTTTAAATTTCATATGTATCATCTTTATTGACTATAGATCTGATGCACATTTCCACAGACCTAATATGCTTATTGCAAAATCATCCTTTACTCATGAAAAATGTTACAAACACAAGTTTTAAAAGAAATAGAGAATTACTGAAGTAAAAGAAATGCTGATTTCACCTTGTAAATAGATAAATAGTTTATTACTTTTTACGTGAACGCAACATGAAATTGCAGTATGGACAACATTCTTCAGCAAAGCAGGAATAGTAAGAACAATGTAAATTCTTCGGAGCATTTTTTATAATACTGTGGTCCATATGTCCATGCACTTTTTAGCCTCGACACCACTTACCAACACAGAAGCTCCTGCCAATGTGAGGAAGAGGCAAGAGGGGAAAGGGATGCACTGGGCTGGGAGGGGATGTTTCTGCCCCCTCCTTTCTGAACTGTGAGGCTGAAAGGTGACAGAGACCCGACAGCAGCACATTTCTGGCCCGTATCAGCCCCTGCTGGTATAGGCAACTCAGTCAAGTACTTTCTCCTTCCAAACTGAAGGCATTAAGGAAGGAGCTCCCATTAAGGGAACAAGCTCCCAGTGCTGAACCAATCAACTCTTGCCCTCTTCCCAGGCAACTACCAAAGCAGTTCAGACAGTTTCCAGTGCCGAGCAGCCAGCTGGCCAAAGCCAAGGAGGGTGTCTGGCCCTCACAGCAGGCTTTGCTGGTGTAGCACTGGTCACAACCTGCCTTTCATCTTCTGTTTAGTTCATGGACTTCTATATAATGACAGCCTTTTTAAAAATTAGGAACTACTGTAGCAAACTTGAATATCAAAACCTGCTCAAAGTAAGAGGAACACATCAGTCAAATTCTGATCTATAATTTATTTTAAAACTCAAATTTGTTCTTTGGACTCAATCTTTTTCAGATCACTTCAGATTGAAATCAATAATGTTATCCCATGTCAAACGGAAACCTATTCAAAATAATTGTCTTAGGAAGCCACGTTGTCCACCCTCTTTGGAAAAATGGATTTGCCTCACACCGCCACAATGTGAAATTCTACTAAGATTCATGTTTTTATTTTAAAAGTTTATCTACATTTTTCCTTGTTGAGGACAGGCTCTCATATCTCTTATTGGAAAATATTGCTGAAAGGTTATTTTTAAATCACACACTTACAACAAGAATCTTTTCTGTCAGTCAGAAACTCTGACTGCTGACAGCATTGCATTTGGACCATTACAAAAAACCTCCACATCTTTAAGGTGAAGGTCACATGCATAGGTATTGCTGCTGAACTAGCCCATAGTTCAATTGTTATAAATAATACTTTAAAAAAGATATCCATTAAAGGTACCTTTAAAGTGAGGCAAATGTGTTTTCTAAGAAGAAATTATCCTTGTTTTTCTAGTTTCCAGCTAAAGCAAGTTTTTACAAATAACCATTTTTGAACTATGCTGAAAAAGGCATCAGATAAAATGTCCTTGGTAGTGTTTCTAGGTGGAGTTATGAACAGATTAAATCATACCTTCTCTTCTACACATGCCAGTGGTGTGACTGTTGCAGAAGCAGATCTTTACTTGCTCATTTCATTTTTGCACCTGGTGAGAGATTACCTATTGAGTTACTAAAGCAAAATTTACCTTTTCAATTTCACCACTAAGCTAAGAGGTAAATACCTACTTAGATGCTTGAATTCAAGCAGACACGTTCTCCCTCTGGAACACTTTAGAGATTTCCATTCATTTGACATGGAAGGCAGGTGCTTGTTTTAGGAGGCTTTCTCCACTAGACATCTAAAATTCAGATCCAAGCTAGACAGTCAGATGCACAGTTGCAATACCTAGATGCAATCTGGGTCTTACCTCATATGATTAACATTTTATCAAAGTCAGATGGCCTTAAGTGAAATGTCTCTCCCAGTGGTCTTTCTGCCTTCAAACAGCCATTAAAATTCGGAACTATTTTTAGCATTTCAATATGATTTATTAAATATTAAAAATTTAAGTAGGTAAGGAAAATTACTGTGTATTGCTGTCGACCTGAAGAACAGCCTGATATGAAAAGTTCTGGAGTCTGTAACTCAGACTGTATTTGGGTCAGCACAAGCCAAGTAATGAGGCAACTTCATCCTGGAACTCCAGACAGTGAAAGGAGGTCAAGAAATAGGAATGCCCAAATGAATGAAGGAGCATACACTCTGAAGCTCACAGAAAGAGAAAGAAACAATTCCAAAACAAGAATTTTGAACTCAAGTTGGAAAGTAATTAAATGATACAAATTTGGATGAAATAGTCTCATGACTCAAGACAATAACTGTAGTAAAAAAGACATTAAATTTGAGAGCAAAATCAAAATCAAAGGAAACACTTCCCTATTAAAAAAACAATATTTTTATTCAAGATAGAAGTATGTATATTCTAGAAGTACATACATCCAGTTCTATATACATTGCAAAAAATGCTTTGGTTTTGTGACAAGAAATTATTTTATCAGATGTTCTCAGCTGACCAGTTGCTATTAAGATGGTAGCAGATGTCCAGACTGCTGTCTAGACCCCTGCTGCACATCAGCTAGTCCTTGTTCTGCAAAGGCTCCTCACAGCATTGTTCTAACACACCCCACAAATCACAGGAGGCTGCACTTCCCACACATTCCCATTTCTTGTAGGTGCTATGCTAAACACTTACTCTGAATTTATTCTTATGGGGTCACACAAAGAAGGTCTATACATCTTTAAAAGAACTACTAAATGGTAGCATTGGTATCTGCGTCTTATATTGTTAAAAAGTCCTTAAGATTTTGAATAAAGTGAAGCAACGAAATGCTGAAACGTCTTTCAAAGCAATGGAAAGAATTATCTGAAAGTCTCATTAATTGATTAGAGTCCATCAAAGGTGTACAGTGCTTTGTGGACAGCTTTGTCAAACAAAAGCTGCCATGCTATAAATACATCTGGCACGTGGCAGTGATTTTAATCATGAAAAATTCTGGGGGATATAAAATAGGACTAATCACTCTGTATGAAGCATTGCTCACCAGAAATTAATGCACATTCTGGAAAATAAATTAATTCCTGCTGTCTTTTCTGAAATACGTATTATTAGACTTACTAATTTTGACAGTAACTTTTCCAAGGTACAGTATTCAAACACATAAAGTATTTGCTAATTATCTCTCATAAAACCAGATGAAACATTTAAATATGGCATAAATTGTGTCACTGAAATAATCTCCTATTGTTGGTAAACTTTTAAAACTTAAACTACAGGGGAAGGGCTTTCTATAAAGCAATTAGTTTTGAGGAAGTAAGTAATCACAATTCAAATTTCAAAGAGCTACTCTACATTTGTATGTAATTTTATTTTTAAATCAGTCATCCTGTAGTTTGAGTGAAACCCTCCACCCCAGCTGTGCTTTTCAAGGACAGCACTAGTTCTGGAAGCTTCCACAGCTGCCTAACAATTCATGCACATCTGGCAGCCCTTCACGTGCCTGGAGAGTGCAGAAAAGAGCACAGATGTTGTTTTGTTTTTTGAGATGCTTCAGAGGCCCTCCATTTCTGTATCTCCTTTCGACTTTTTGGCTGTCAACATCACAAACTTATCACAAAGGCTGCAACAGGACATAAAACCTGCAAACACACGAACACACCCAGCTGTGGGCGGAACAGAGCAGGTGGTCAAGATGCCAACTCTGAGGGGGGAAATGTTTGGCTACCATAGAGTTTACCTCCTGATTTTGTTTTGTGAATACATCCAGGTGGCTTGTCCCTCAGAGATCATGATCCCTGGAGAATGAGCTCCCTAAAAGTCAGAGATAACTTCACCGGAGTCAGATGTAAAAGAACAACGGGAACAGTTTGACCTAAGACAAGCCTTATAAATTTGATGTGATGTGGGGAAGGGACTATTACATATTTGCAAGAATCAATATTAACAAAAATATTTAAATAGTGCAAATTAAGTGATATAGAAAGAGTAATGACCTATAAGAACAAGAGCAGTACAACACTAAAAAGGTTAATATTTTACCTAATTAACAGAATAGCTTCTAAGGCAGACTGTGAAAGAAAAGAAAGCAAAACACTCAAAGAGAGAGTTCTAGGGTAGGGAAATTCAAATATATCTTGTAACCCTCTTTAACAGGCTTCTTAAGACTTTCTAATTCAAATTCTTTTATTCTGCCACACCTCCTTCTCAACTCAGTACTTTGAAGATTAAAGCAAGTATACTGGAACAAGTGCCAACAGGATCCTGCTCTTTAAAATTATCAACCAAAAGCAAACATTGCACACTAGCTCCTGAAGCTGCAGAGTTTTGGGGCACTCTCTAACTTTTTCCTTTCTCACTTTTCTTCACTATTGTACCTTCTCAGTTGCCTGTTATGGGGCAATTTCTCAAACCAAATCTTCATCTCCATGTCAATAACAGAAAAGATATTGCTCTCTCTGTACTTTGGAAAACCTGAATGGACTCACATGACTATCAGATTTTAAGAACTACTCGTCTTCCCTGCCCACTGAGATGGAATATTCAGATCCATCTTCATGCTCTTCTTTCATTACAATTCCATTTGGTCTAGACACCTAGTATACAAATACATCAACCTGTGTGCTTATGCCTGTGTGAGTGGTGGAAAAATGTTTATACTTGAAATTGAAAATAAAATAGGATGTCAGTGTCTTGGGAACAAAAGAGAGTTTGATGATTACAATATAATCTTACAACACAGGCAGGCTGGAATATTCTAAATTTGCAAAATCTAACTCCTTAATAATGAAAGGTTCTTGCATGTTAAACTACTACATTGGGATCACCACTATCAAGAAAATGAAAAAGTTTCTAACTGTATCCACAGGGATTCCTTTCAACTAGAAAAAGAAGACATTGCCAGCATCAGCAAATAGCTGTCAGACTTTTACAAAGAGACCTTTACCATAGTTATTAAACAAAAATAGGTGTTTCTAATAGAATTTTGCCTTGCTCTGGTTCACCCTTGCTCATGCACCATGCCTATTTGTGATCCTATGATAAGATGTTGCCATTTGCAGGTTTTGATAGACACAATAGATACCTGTAGGACATATGTATTTTAGCTGCCACTTTACTAATAAGGCAAGCATTTTCTCTTTGCAAACAGAACTTGTTTAAAATCACGGGTTTGATTCTGCTTATCAGATATGAACAATGTGAGTTGCTCCTGAAGCTTGCTTTGTAACTATTACCATTTGTATCCTGTGTTCTTCTGGTTGTTGAGAAAGTTGTTGAACAGACATTGAAAAACTTTGACATCGTCACAGCAGCAAAGTCAAAGGCTACTTCTTAATGAAAACTTGTTAGTAAGGCAGAAAACTAAGCTTCTAAGACCTTAGAGAGGAAAAGAGGTCTGCAATATCCCAAGGAATGCATGGCACTAAATGGAACCATTATTCTCTGAAAGAAACCTACCCTCGCTTTCCTAAGAGATGAGTTAACTATCTGAAAGAAATAGGAAGATTATGAGAACCTGAAGACTCTCTGAGTGGTTCAAAACCAAATTAGCTGCAACATTATTATAGCTCTTCAGATGAAGCAGTTTTTATGCTGTTCATCTTTATGGATTATATAAATTTGCTGTAAGGGACTATCCAAACTCATCTAATTACTTTCTATGATTTGAAGTCTCCCCAGATTGATTGTGGATTCAATACGTACAGATGCGGTAAACATCTCAGCAAAAATGGGCTAATGGTTATTGCTCTAGGAATCGGGTCTGAGTATTCCCTTGTTTTGCAAGATAGTTACAGCTTATGCTGTGAGATTCAATTTATCTTGGTCTGCTCTCCCAGGGATAAAAGCACAGTTCTGGCTCACTCAGTCTGCTCTGTTCCCCTCCTAAGGACCACCAAGCACTTTCTGAGTTCCTGCAGGAGCTGACCCCATTTCACGCCACAGGTGCTGTGCTTCGCTGTGCCGCAGCACCGAGGAGCTGCGCTGCCAGGCAGCCTGAGAGTCAGGCACTGAAGCCACATGGATTACAAGGCAGAGCCCTCGCTCTCTACTGTCACTTCTCAATAAGCGGTTGCATTTTCCGCACTCTTGGATGTAACAAGGTTCTTGGCTGGAATCCTGTTACTCTTTTCCTAAATTTTAGAGCGGAAAGTCCATAAGGAGATAAGATGACTGAATACTGTGCAGGGCCAGGAGTTGGGCTTGATGATTCTTGTGGGTCCCTTCCAACTCTGCATATTCTGTGTTTTTTTGATTCTATAATACAGCTCTAAGATGCCAGCTACAGCCAACAAAGTTTGAAACATTTTGTTTCAATGCAGGGAAAGGGTGATATAATGGCTGCAAATGGTGTTGCCTTGGAGCTGGCCTCATTGCTTGAAACTGGTGCTGTTAAAAATACTTATAGA
Organism: Aleadryas rufinucha; assembly: GCA_013397815.1. Lineage (NCBI taxonomy): Eukaryota > Metazoa > Chordata > Aves > Passeriformes > Aleadryas > Aleadryas rufinucha. The sequence goes on along the minus strand of VZTH01003515.1, from coordinate 185,669 downwards.
CCTTATTAATCCAAAACTTTCAAAGTCTCTGGCAGCAATTTATCTGAAAAAGGTAAGCTCAGGTCCTTAGAATGACCTTCTCCTTTATCTCCTGTGTCCCAATGCATTCAGCGTCCAGATGATGATGATGTGGCAAAAAGTTTAGTGTCTAGACTCTCTCCTTTGTAAATTCCTATTTTTTTTCTCTTTGGTTTCCAAGGGCTGAAAGTTACACAAACCCTGATGGAAGCCAACAGTGCCAATGAAGATAATGAAAAGTGCTTCTACTACTGTGAATCAGTTTTTCAGGGTTGCAAGTTCTGCCAATGCCTGCACAAGGCAAATTGCTCACAAAATGGCCCTGTGTTAGCTTCCTGGAAGATAATCTCCTATGAGACTTTTTAGAAATATCGTGATTGCTCCATCTCTTTTCTTACGGTAAAGTAAGATTGTAAATGCCCAGAGAGTTTCACTAATAAGATGCTCAGTAAATGATGGGAATACATTAACAGGTTGTGATCCTTTGTGTCATTACAGTGAATACAAATTCTTTCAATAGGAAAACCAACCCATAGTACTTTCTTTATTGAGAAATACAAAGTATTAAGACCTTCTGTCTCACATCAGAAGAGAGAAACAGCACTCTGCACCACTCACCACAGGCACACTGCTAAGAGAAATCACAAATGCAGTGCTATTACTGAGAAATGATTGGGGTTTTCTGATTGTAACTGAAATAAAATCTCTTCAGGAAATTTTGCAATAATTTAACTATTTAAAGTAGGAATCTCATTCATTTTCATTTTAGATGCCATTTAAAGGCTTTCCACTTCAAACGTAGAATATGAATGTGCCATGAGTTTAGCAAGCTGCTTTGCAAAACCTTACACATATTACTATTGGTACAATTAAAACATTGATATTGCTGTCAGGCAGAGGAGCTTGTAGGCAAATGGGTGTCTGTGGCTGTGTTATACACATGAAAAACAGAAACAAGGACCCTAATGAAACTGTTCAGTATGTATAGTGCCTATGAGTGTCCCTGCCTGTACGTGTGTTTGGGCACACTATGCGCAGGAGCTTGGACAAGGAGTAAAGGAGAGAGGGAATACACAGTGATATCTCTGCTTGTATCCTTCTGCCTTCCAGCAGTTTTCAGTCTGAGGGCCTTGTGAAAGACAAACTATCTTCCTCTCTTTGTTTAGCAGTTCCTTTCCAGCTGTAAATTCGTTAAATATAGAATCATGGAATATCTCAAGTTGGAAGTGACCCATAAGGATCATCAATTCCAACTCCCTGCTCCTTGCAGGACTATTTAAAGCTAAAAAAATATGAATAACAGCATCGTCAGATGATAGAGAGTCTTGAAATGATGTAAGTATGCAATACAAGATAGGTGGTTTGACTTCTATAGTCACTACAATAAGTACTTTCTAAGGGAAAAGTTTTGTGAACTGTGATCATGTTACCTTGAATGTGAACTTCTCAGTCTTTCTGGACAAAGCTTCCCATTGTTTTAAGAAATCTCTAAATTTCACAGTTTTTTCCCTGATTTCTCTTTGGTTTGCTTTTTTTTTTTAAGCTGCAGTGTACCCAAATGAGAAGGAAATCTTGCTTCATCTTTCTAGGATACAGAAACCTTGGGCAGAGAGGCCAGAGCAGAAATGCCCAAAAGAAAGAGCAGGAAACAGTCTCCTTGAAGCACAGGGATGGAGGTGCTAAACTTCAGTTTAAATATTGTCGTCAGGATCCTGAAAAGCATCACCTGCTTTACTTAAACACAGTATAGAAACACGTGTGCAGGTCTAAGGGAGGACTTGGGGGAAGTTAGCATCCCCATGGGTCCAACTCCAAGTCCTTTGGTCAGGAGCACTCCACGGTGGCTGACATTTGAGCCAGCAGCTGCCCCCCAGAAGGGTGCCCAGATGCTGTATAGTGGCAGTACAACAGGTTACAGAGGGATGTCTCACCAAGGTCACTTAGGACATCTGCAGAACTTCCTGACTAAATGAGAAATTTTGTCTCATCAAAAAGTTGCTGGCTTATTTATTGCAACGTTTTTCTAACCTACACTTCAGTTTTCATCTTTTGAAGCAATGTACCATGAACAGATAATTACAATAGATCAATTGAAATTATTATTTATAGGCTAGAGTTCTAGTTCTTCCAAACCAAATCTCAAACCTTCCTGCTTTCATATGTCTTTTTAATTTGCTATGAACAAAGCAGAGGAAATCTATCATTGAGGAATGAGACTTGGGCTTACATTTGATCATTTTCCTTTCACATTGTAGACTAACACAAAGAAACCTTTATATCACCGAGCATTTCAGATAAGAGCTGACAGCATCTACTTGAGGAAGTCAACAGAGGCATCAATAGACTTTATTCCATCTACAAAAAAAGAAAATCAGGCTGATCCTTCTCCCTCAGCTACGTAACATAAGCTTTCAAGAAGTAACTGTAAATATTTATTTTTAAAAGTATTTATTTTTAAAAGCCTTTGTTCCTGTGAAATATATCCATGCCATTTATACTACTGTTTTTTACTTGTATTAAAAAAAAGCTGAGATCCATTGAATTATCATCAGTAAACTTCTCATTTTCACTACCTTTTTCTGTTACTGCTAACTAGGAATGCTCTAGGCAAGAATCCCTCCAGTGCCACAGGTACAAGGCCTGGGTACCACCTAAGTGCGAGGGATATTCACTGGGCCTTCTGCGTGTTCACCACCCACTCCAAAAGGATGACAAAAGGCATTAGCTTGGACCTCTGTCAAACTGCTTTAATATGCAGTTGTGCAAATGGTACTTAGTGCAGCTCAGACGACTGGCACTGATTCTTTAAGCCACAATAACATGCTTCTCTTGTTGCCCACCTCCTACCATACCCGCTAGCCCAAACCAGGGAAAAGAGAGAATTCAGCCCTTTGTACTGACAACCTTTTCTGTTGTTTTCCACTCTGGCGCTCTCATTTTTTTGAGAAGTTCTGATTGCTGACATTTTATTTATAATTTTAAAAAATTCTGAAAATTAAGCCTACCATTATTGCTTTTTGAGTTTTATTATTTAATAACCAGGTGTCTTCTTGTAGAGCAGAGGCTGCAGATTAAAATTAATGCCACAGGAAATTTGTACCTGCTTTAGGTTACACCACAGAGTAAACCTACTATCTCCCAAACTGTCTTAAACTGATCATTGCTGAGATTAGCATATACAACATATTAATTTAATCGGGTGGTTACTACATCCAGAAGTAAAACTGGACAGTTATTAACAGAATAAAGTGTAAATAATTGGAATACTTCCCTAATTTGTTAGGTAAATAAGAAAAACAACTTGTGAATATATATTTTTGTTCTATACTAAAATTGATAAGTGTCAAAGACACTTTCGACTATTGATACTATAGAATCATAGAATGGTTTTGGTTGAAAGGGTCCTTCAAGATCACCCAGTTTTACAATCCCCCCTGCCCAGAGAAAAGATGATTCATTTCACTAGGAATTTCCTAGTTAAGTGTTTTAATAAATACACATAAGTTCCTCCAGGCTTCATTTTCACATATTTAGAAATAGTAAAATAAAATTTTTTAAAATTTGAAAACCAGAAATACAGGTTTTGTATGTATTTTTAGTTCTGCTGCTGTCACATTTCAAAGTAGTTTGAGAAAAAAGGCTTGCAACTATTCAGTTATGAATCACTGCCAAACCCATATCCTCCTTATCAAATAGAGCTAATCCAAGCTTTCCCAGCATGTGTCACTGAGCTGACATTTGCAGGACAAATGATTTCCTAGGAACTGAGGCCCAGACCATAAAACTAAAAGGAACACAGAAGGTGCTTATAGACCAGTTTGGTACCACTACCACCTTCAAAACTGCTGCTCCACCGTCACAGGACCTTGAGCTGAGCACAAGGCATCCTCAAGACCAGCGCCACCTGAGAGTAAATGAGCTGCTCAGAGATCCAATGAGCTAAACCCCAAAACAGGACTCGTTCAGTGTTCTGTCTCCAGCCTTGCCAGTGACCCAGAATTTTGTGGGATCCTATACAAGACGCAGACCTCAACTGATGATACAGAATTTGTGTTTCTTTAAGGATCAGAAGACTAGCCAGAGATAGACTATCACACTCAAGTCCTTGATCCTAAGTGGCTACCTACATTCACATCCCCCAAGCCCTTCTGAGCCCCAAACTCTCAGTTCCTCCATTTTACAGCTTCCCAGGGCTCAAGATTATTTCTTGACACAAGTCTCTCCACTTCTTTCCAGCTGTGAGACATTCTCAGCATGCTGGTGGATCTATAGATAGAGATGGAAAGACATGGAGCACCTACAACTTTTGACTTTGGGAATACCATAGCTGAGCAATGGTTTTGAGTGTCTTGGAGATTGCCTGTATGGTGGCTCTGACAGAGACTTGGTTAAGCAATGCACCAGGACTGAGTTGGGAGGTTTCAGCAGCTCTTTATATAAAGTCTCTCTATCCAAATTATGAAACATCGTTCAAACTAGAGATATTTTAAAGGAAGAGCAGTGAAGACCAGATGACTCCAAGCCTTCTGGATCAGTGGTCAGCCTTCAAACTTCCTTGGGGGGTACCATACATCATTTATATGCAAGCTTTTATTTGAAAATCATACAAAACTTGACTGATACAATTATCTGACATGGACTCATTGACATATTTTGGAACCACAAACTAAAAGTAAGACAAAAATTTTTAGTTTAGGTGAGTAGCTGGACCCTGATCTTTCCCAGTAGTAACTGGAGGGTGTTATTCCCTGGCAGGCATTGGCACCACATGACAAGTGGCATTGCTTTTAGCCATTCTGATACCAGCATTGTGTGATACCATGACTGGCAGGCAGTGCAGGAAGTTGTGGAACTAAAAAACTACAGAGAATTAAAGTACCCTCTAATTCTATGAAGGCAATCACTCATAGCTAAAGAATCTTGTTAAAAAGATAGAGAGAAACTCACAGCTCCACACTTCGGTGCCACGGCAGTTGTGTGAAAAAAATTATGAACATGTTTCCAGCAATTTTTTTTTTTTTCTCCATATTTTCTTCTGCTAAAGTTCCAGCTCTTGGATAATTGATCACATGAGCATTTTAAGATTTTTCAGTAAAAATGCTTATAGATCTTAACACTGTGACAAGAAGGCCTGAACCAATCATCTAAGTATCACTTTGTGTCCTTAGAAACCAGGCTCAAAAATCACAGTGACAACATTTATGTTCGGGACCATAAGAAGAAATAAACATATTATGAGATAATGCCTTGACTGTGAAAGGCAGTTCATGGCTTTTGAGTGCCTGTGGCTGATGACAGGATTCCAAATTCTATTATCAGAGCAGCATCTGTGAAAACATTGAAAAAAAATACTGGACACCTCCTCAGCCCAAATGCTGTATGTGCACGCTATATTTTATGACATCCAACAAGGAAAATAGTGACCACGTGTGTTTTAATAAGCATTTTCATGCTTATAAAAATGAGAGAGCAATGAAAGAATGAGAAACACTTCAGAAAATCTTCTGTAAATTCAACAGAACATCTTGTTCCACTACATTTCTAAGCAATGAGATGTGAAATCACCAGACCCAACTCAGCAAAAAAGTAAATTTTACTTCAACTTACAGATTTTTTAAGTGGCTATCACAACTTGAAGATATTGAGATAAAGAGTCCTTGACATAAATTTCTTGAGACTGGCAATAGCTAAAAGCCTGGCTTTTAACTTGAAATTGATGTATATTTTAATAGATGCTAGAAATCTGATCATATACTGGATAGCCCCGTGAGGCAGCATGAAAAGGAGAATGAAAATAATGCCACTGGCCCAATGATCATACACTTTATGCATTGGGCAAAGCAACCAAGAGAGGAACAGGAGATGGATGATAAAGATCAAGCCCACCTTAGCAAGTCAGTAAGTTAGTCAACACCCCAGATGCTCCTCAGTCTCTGTATTTTCACATTTTTGTAGACAGGGTGGGGAAGGGGTTAGTATTTGCATTGTGTTTGTTCAGTCTTTTCAGAGTAAGAATTGCAGAGCCTGTGATTAGCTAAGCCACATTGCTGTGGTTGAGTCCTATTAATTTTACAGTAAATATGCCCTTACAAATTCCTGAAAACATAGATGTGAAAGCAAGAATACTCTCTGTATGCCTATTAAGAGCACCGCAAAAAAACATTAACTCAGAAAATGAATTAAACATTGTAAAATTAATTCCTACAGTGCCACCTTGTGTTCAGATACATTTTCTAATCCTTTCACCCCCTCAACCGTTTATTTCTGCCAATGAAGCCTTCCAGCCCTGGAAACTGATTCACCCCAAGACTAGTTTAACATCTCCTTGGACATTGGTGAAGCTGCTTCTCACAAGTTTTATCATTAAACTCCTTCCTGGAGTTCCAGAGACCTCGGTTCAGAACCCAGATTCTTCTAGAGCTGGGATATTCCTTAAGCCACAGCAGTACCTGGCAGTTAGGACTTCCCATGATAAACTGAGAAACAGGAAAGCTCCCTGGAGAATGAATGAACTTGCTGCATTTTGGAATTTTCAAGGAAAAGTTTTTGCAAAAAACATCCAAGCAAATTACATTAACCTGACTACAACAGGCCACAAAGATCTGTATACAAGTATAGGTCCAGATTTAATCTCTCTCCACACAGAGGAGTTTTTTTTAAATTTACCAGCAACTCACTTTTAACTGCAAAAAGCTCGGGTGAGAAAACACAAGCAGTCATTCTATATGCAGTATAACACTAAAGTAGGTCATTTCTATTCTGTTAACAGAAAACTTGCAGAATTCCAGGGTAGCACAGTGAGGAAAGTGTAGGTAATAATTATCAAAAACGTCTGAAATTTCTCCTAAAACTAGTAGCCCAAGTGAAGGAATTCCGCTGAAGTTCAGCATATTATGGTCACTTAATTAACATCACAAGGAACTAGATGCCATTCTCAAACCCCCAAAGCAGCAGATTTATTTATTTATAAATTTATGTTATTTACATTTAGACATATTTTTAAAGAAGTTTAATGACCACAGCTGAAGGATTTCCTGATACATAAGGAATATATGTATAAGGTTTCCAGATACAGCAGAGACACCAATGGTGCATATAAACTAGAATTTATGGATAGGAGATATATCTACATCTGCTGTGCAGCCTTGGGGAATTTAGGGTGCACATGAGAGTTTAGCTGGGCATGTGGCTCTGTTTCAACCCTTGTGGTATGAATATCAACCATGCAGCACCACTTGGTGCTAGCCTAGGACTGGAAAAGCTTAACTGGTTCAGTTAACTGCACTGCTGCACTTTTCCTGTGGAGTGCCAGAAGGCAGCGCTCACTCCTGCACACTTTTGTGAGGCTGCTCCACAGAAGGGACCCAACAAGAGTAATCCCTTCCAGGGTGCCAAAGCCATACAGGCATTGTCTTGGGGAACAAGTCATGGAACAAGATGCAGAGATTTCTAAAACTCGTATTTTACCCAACTCACAAGCACCTTCCCTGCAGGTGACCTTCTGAAACAGCAAACCCCGAAACACCTCCCATGGGTAGCATCCTTTGTGACACTGCTGATCTCACTTACTGCGGCATGCTGTGGCTTAGAGAGGATGAGGAAGGACAGGAGAGCAAGCAGGAGGTTCCCAGTAGTTTGAGGCAGGAGGAGTCATGGAGTGGCTGTCCCAGGAGATGGCAGCATGATGCAGGTTCGTGAGCAGTACCACCACCACACACACCTTGGCTGTAACCAGATGCATGAACAATGCTGCTGGACACTGCTAAGTGCTGACCTGCTATGTGTCAGCACTGCTGGGCCCACATACTGTCCTCACTTCAGTGACAAGTCTGTTGAGTGCCATTTCCAGCCAGGAGGACTTGAATTAGGTCATGAATTCCAAGATATGAAAGGCCACTTTCATCAAAGACTGACAGAAGAGCTGAGGTAGGATGGGAGATCTGGAAATCATCTAGTCCAACCCCTGCTCAAGCAGGGTTAGCTGGAGCCCGTTTCTTAGGCCCATATCCATATGTCTTCAATATCTCCAGGGATGGAGGCTCCGCAACCTCCCTGGGCAACTTGTGCCAGTGTTCACCATAAAGCCCCAGTGTGGTTCTCCAGGACCTTCACCACCTCTGCCAGGGTGGAGGGAGAATTCCCAGATCAAGCAGCTGAGATAATACAGCACTTGGGACTCCTAGCTCCCCTCCACTCTAGAGAGCAACTTACTCTTTTGAGTTTTAAGAGGACTTTAAATATTTGAAGTGTGAATGTGTGAGCCTTTCCTTCACCAAATGCCACAGCTTTAAAGAACTGTGAGATTCAATAAAACACAGTTCAATAAGCAAGATGGGAAGGAGAGCAGATACAAAGCTCAGATGTTTCAGCTAATTTGAGCTTGTGTTTTGCAGACTCCCATTGCAACTGGTAGAATTCCATTAGTATGTGCCTATCTGGATATGTCGAACTAAACATCCGTACACAGTGAGTGACTACTCCTTAGGCAGACCAGTGCAAATGCTCACAAACTCTTTGCAAAACAGCTACCTTCTTTTCTTTCCCTAACTTCAGACTGTGGCTGCAAAATAAGCTTTATTCCTGAAGTATGAAAAGTCTTTTGACATGTGTACCCTCTCCGTGTTCTGTCAGGCCAAAGATCTTGCTGTTCTGGATGTTCTGACCACGTCATGGTCAAAAGAGGGAGCACAAGCCCCTCTGCTTTTATTCTCAGGGCTCCAACACCAGCAAAGATGCTCAGTTTATTTGCTTTTACTTTTTTTTAACATGGCATTTTCAGTTCTAAATAATTTATGGAAGCTGTTCGGAAATTCAGAACACTCGTCATCACACAATGCATGAAATCTGAAGATAAATGGATGGTGATTTAGGGCCCGAGAAATAAGACTTCAAAATCAGGCAGGATTTATGGCTACTTCAGAAATACAAAAAAAATTCCCCAGACCTGAAGTTATGACTTTCAATCCTTGAGTAAGACAAGTTCTGGAGCACTACAGATTTTATGTGTACATATATGTACATACATGTATTGCATATATATGTATGCATGCATGCACATATGTGTTTCACCACATCTAAATCGACACTGAACTTTTCCACCCCTTTACAAAGAAGGAAGGAAGTCTCCCTTTTGCAGATGGGGACAATCAAACACCAAAGACACAGCAGGGATCTTGGCCAGACTGCACCAGTGACAGGGCTGGCAGGATAAACTTGGGGCTTATGCTCACAGCCAGGTGCAGACCCCTGTGCATCTGCTGAAGGGCTCAGCTCAGCTGAACATGGCTACAGTTTACAGACTGAACCATCTTCCATTTGCTGGGCTCTGACCCCAGGCAGAGGGGTTTGAATTACACGGCTGTTTGAATTTCTCTGGGCTGCTATAATCTGGAAGGCTTGACTCCCACTCTGTTGTCACAGGCACAAAACCGCATTGTCTCAGCGATGAGAAGGCGTTGAACTGTCATGTCTGGTAAGAAATGAGACATGCACGGTATAGTACAGCAAGAAGAGCATCCTAGGGGAATGCTCTTGCTTACAGTATGTGGGGGTCTGTGAGGTGCACCTCTGGAAACTGCAGATTTTTATGACAAAAAAGGAAACATTTACCCACTAGCTAATTTACACGGGAGAGGGAAGTATCGATGTATCTATGGGAATTGTGACGCTACCAAAAAGAAGCACATGCTTTTGGCTGCAAAAAGCCCCAGTGCAGCAATAAACACACTGAAATCTTTGTGCAAAGAATCATATCAGTTTCATTAAGACTTTGAGGGAAATCTATAACATTGTCAATTCTCCCAGTTTCATGCAGCTTCTCAAGACACCTGCTATTCTGCTTCTACCATAATTGCGGATGCGTCCCTGTGAGAATCTGAAATATCTTTAAAAACATTCCTAGTGCTGTTGGTTAGGGAAACATGGTCAAAAACGTGATGCATGTGCACTCTGGGATTCAGTCACAAGATGACAAAATGAATAGGTAAGAGCAATAAAATGTTCCTACATTATTATTATTATATCTGCTGTTTTTCAAGCCTTCCCTCATGGATTTCTGACCGGCAGTTCTGGAAAGCTTAGCGATTAAAGTACTGAATATCTGAAAAACCAGCAGATACAGCTACTGAATTTACTAATGCAGTATGAAGTGAAAAGGAGGCCTAGGTATACAATCCCAAAAATCTGGGCCTGAACCAACAGGTGACTAGAAGGGCTTCTGCCCTCCAACAGAGAGAGTGGGTAAAGAAAACAAAAATCTACCTCTCCTGTTTCATCACAAGTCAAAAGATGTGAGAACTTCAAGATCCTCAGAGAACCAGTTAGCCAGAAAATGCAATGAAACATGGACCCTCCAAGCAGTGCACAGACTCCCTCATTAGTGGCATTCCCAGCATTCAAGCTAGTAAGTCCCAAGAAATGCCAACAGCAGGATAATAGCAAGGTTCTCACTAGGTCTCAGGCTTCAAGGCAACACTAACAAATCCCACTTCTCAGTCCCCCATTAATTTTTCATCTCTTATCTTAGCTCACTCAGTTGTGCATCTGTAAGCTGGTTGGAAAATAATTGCAAATTCTGCATCACCAGGTGTGTAAGCCTTATAATATATGCACTAGCCCTTTTCTTCACTTACTTTGACTGGGAAGGTGATTATTAACAGAAACGATGCAACAATCCCATTGCAAGGATTATTGGGGACATAGTGAGCATGTTGTCATGAAACAGCACCCAAGGCCACTTTCTTCAGAATGAAAGAAAGGATTTGAGTTTTTAAAGGGCATAATATTTTGCTCCTGAATTGCAATGTGTTTGCCAATATTCAGTGCTGCTGTCCTCAGAAGAGAGAAGAGTCTGCCTCTTCCCCAGCTGGTGCCCAGGAATAGAAACAGGAACCTGCACAGTCAGTGCCAGCTTACACATGACCCATTTGGCTGCCAGCTCTGGGTATGGAGAAACATACTTGCTCCTGAGTCACACTGAGTTCATTTCCCAGTGCTCCGGTAGGGTGAAAAAGTATAACGATTAACAAGAGCAATGTTTCCATCAGTTTTAAGGAGCTCCTGAAACTGTTAGGATGCTATAAAGTCACCTCAGTATAAATCTCAATGGGCGATATCAAACTACGTTTCCTGGGACTGCTGAATTTTATATATATCCACCTTTCAATATTAAAGCATTATTTATATAAAGTCAATATTGAGCAACAGCAATATGCTAAAAATTTATTGCTAATTCCTCTTAACCGGAGTCTCCAAGCCTCCTCTTGTTGGCTTCTCCTACTTATCCCCTCCTTACTGCTGCTCCTTCTCCCTCCTTCCTGCCATCACCTCCCACAGCTTTGCCCAAGCAGTCTGGCACACTGGTCTGCAGCAGTGGCCTTCTTCCAGCCCCGGCAGCTGCCTTACCTGCTTCTGAAGTCCTTGCACGAAACATGCAAGTAGAAGGCTTGAAAACAGAGGAGTTTCCTTAACACTGCTGCTGTCACCCCTCTGGAGCAGACAGCTTGAGCTCCCAGCTTGTCTCTAGGGTGGGAGAATTTAGTAAGTTGGTATCAGTGCTCTGCATTGGTCTATGAAGCCTTCTGCTCATTAGAGCTTAAAACATTTCTCCACTGGAAGTCTTAATTATATTCATGCCAGCTCCCTTCACTCCTTTATATTTCTCTGGGTATAAACTACATGTGAATATGTCTTCTAATGTTTCTTCACATCACTAGAATTACAGAAAGAGGTTTCAATGCAAATGAGAACAACACTCAGGCTGCCTAAAATAAGTTATATATGCCTTTTGATAGGACACAATATACTTTGTTCTTCATTCTGATTTTTCATGCCACTATCGCCACTGATTTTGAGCACACTACTGTGAGATTACACAGTAAAAAGGAAATTAAAGATCAAAGAGATATGAACAAATCCTATGAATTTCAGCATAGTCTCTGAAGTATTGCAACCCTGTACTTTTCACACCTGTCCCCTACTCACTTTACAAGTCATCTGCAAGTAGACTGTGTGTGCTGCTTCCCTGAGAACACTGCAGGGAAAGTTAAAGGAATGACTTTGGTGAACTTAATGTGGGACATCACATATGTAATAGATCACCTGTCATGCACTGCTTTGCTGTGTAGGTAGAAAAGGACTAACTTGAAAGCTCTCTGTGCTTGTATCTCAACAGCTTGGTAGCACTGCTTTGGGACTGTCCACGTGGGATGCTAACTACACAAATGACAGGGACTTCTGCACAGATTGGTGTCTGGTAAGACCAAAGAATACTGTGTCGTTAAGCTGATTACCAGATCCATTCCCTGATGGTGTCACTCAGGCTGAGCCTAGCACTGGTGAAACTATTTCAGAGCTCCTGACTCTAGAGCAGGCTCATTCAGGGCAACTGTGCATTCTTCCACATAGCGTTGGATTGCCCTGTATGACTTCTCCTGTGTGCTCCAAGGTATGGAGCACACCTTCTCACACTTAACTATTTGCTCTCTTGCTGGTCAAGTGTATGTTATCAAGATCAAGATATATTAAAGTTGGTTTATTTGCAGATTGAATGTAGTGTTCCTAAATTTACAACCAGGCCAAGTCACCTTGGTAAGCATCAAATGGCAAAAGAAAAAGGAAGAAAATTAAAAGCAGACTTCTAGGAAAGCTCCTAGTGTCAGAGATTTCTGTGAAGGCAGCAGGGAAAGCAATTCAGAATCTGGTTATAGTTGAAAAATGGTTACTATTTAGCTGACATCAAAAGGCAGGTTTGAGAGATTTAATACAGAGTGAAAACCCCAGAGCAATGTCCTCAAAAGAACTGCTAAGAGAGAAAGTAATGCTTTTCACCTGCAAAACACTTGCATTTAGTAGGCAAGTCTCTACTATTAATTTGGATAGTGGCAATGTTTCTCAGGAGTCATCTGGAAGTACAGAATATTCATCTCTAGATAAAAGCACCTCCTTGTGAGAGAATGTTATTTGTTTTCAGATCCAACAAATGTATTACCTCCCATGTGTTATGGCTACGAACTTGTGTTAAAAGGTGAATGCAGGACTCCACAGTGGGCAAATACTTCACAATCACTGACCCTCCTATGTATCTGCAATTGAAATCTTCAGCCAGGCAGGGGCAGTGGTAGTTAAACTCAATACATAACCCACTGGCCTCAGAAAGCAGCAGATACTAACAAATGTGAACAACTTCCTTCTCATGCAAGTGCCATTACTAAATCCATGCACTGCCAGGAAGGAACAGAAAAGTCAAAACTATCCAGTACTCTTGAGTGAAAGGAAAAATACACAACATATTACTTAGCAACTCATGTGACAATTCATGATGAGAGAAAACTTCCAGTTAAGAAGTACCCATTGGCTTGCAGATGTATGCCCACATCAAGCATGGAAGAAAAGAACATTCCTATAATCATTTTAATAAGAAGTACCAAATAAGCAGTTCTATCTCACAAAACCTATATAGGAGTCAAGTTAATTTCTGCCCTGCATGATGCAGTTTAGTGGAGACACACAAACTAATTCTTAATTAGCTAAACTGGGTCCTGGGCATAGCACTGGCATTTAATAGCATTTATTATGGCACCTAAGCCTCACAGCCTGTCTGAGAGGCAGGGTAAACTAGCCTAGATGGAGCACTCTGTAAACATAGCTGTTGGTCTGCGAGAGCCTGCACTGAACGGTAATGCTTATACACAATTTGGTTTAAGCCAAACAGATATAATCTGACTCATGTATACCAGGAAATCTGATGTGTGCACGAGTGTGCCAACAGCAGTGACCTGAGACCCTGGGAAACAAATATGTCAGCTGATGACAGGCTAAAACTTACGTCAGATAATCCCTCTGCTTGAAAATAAGCAGTGAAGAAAGCACAACTAAAAGTTGTAATTGCTGTAGCTCACTGAGTGTTCCCTTGGGCACTGTATTCTGAAGCCTGGAATAAAAGCTATCAGCATCCTGAATGGAGCTGTCAAGCCGCACTTGTTAGCAAAATTGGTTGAGAAGATGAAAAATCCCCTTTTACTTGCAATTGATAGAGGCAATAAGTCAGGCTTGCCAGAAGAAGCCTCTAACAATGATGACATCTGAGGCAATTTGAAACCATCTAGAACTCCTTGATGGGCTTCTCTGTCTTGGGCTCCCAAGGGATGCTCTGAAATAAGCAGAGCCTTGTATAAAAATCTTCCCAATGGTTGAATGCTTACACAGCACAGAACTATGAGTTTCCTCCATGGTAGGTATTCTGTAGAAATGTGAAGAAGTTGGATATGGAAGACCTTGATGGTCAACATTTGTATGTTCGTCTAAAGTCACAAGTTTAAATAGGTGGGGTTTTTTTCAATGTGTGCTGGGATGATTCTTTAGAAAGTATTTGAGAGGGCCCCCAATGGTTTGTGCAAAACCAGAGAACTCAGGGTATACACCACTACAAAAACTTCTTGCCACCCAAAGCAAGGCAGCAAAAAAGCCCCCAAGGCTTTGCTCTGTTAGGAAGAGGTTTTCCTGCTATTCTTTCTAGATGTTAAAAGGTCCCAGCAGAGGTATTTTTATCCACTGAATGTATGTGAGGTTTCTACAGACAGAGAAATGTATTTTTACCTGTTCATGTTGTGAATGTAAAAGTCCTTAAGAAATCACCTAAAGGAGCTTGAGGAACTTCCAGTGTTTTTTCAGTAAAACACAGATAAGAAAACTGTCCTCTGATTTCGAAACCATGAAGAATATCTTCTTGATGACAGTCTACTCACAGTGTGTACCACCATCACAGGAGGAAAATGACACTTGCAAAAATTTGCATATTTTCTAACGGTGTTACTGCTTTTCTTGTAGAAGCTGACGGTTCTGCTTGTGAGCTGTCACTGCTACAGAACACAGCTCTACACCACTTAGTCTACAGACAGGACTTGAAGACCAGGAAACATTCAAACCACATAAATACTGTTCTCAATGGAACAATTTATAGCTTTTCTCAAAGGATGGAGACTCATGATATTCTTAAGAGAAGCCAAAGTAGCTGAAATGCTCAAGGGAAGAAGAATTGCAGGATGTTTCATGTTAGGCATTTATTTTTTTCAAAGACTGCTGATCCATGCATTGGACACAACCTATTTGTCTAAAGGCTGATAGTGGCTGCAAGGCTTATTCATACATAATCCCTCTGCAACATAAGCAGAGAGACAATTTTTGTTAGAAGCGTTTAAAGAAACACAGAAAATTGATGAATCATAGTAGGAAAGTGGATGTATCCTCTGCTCCTCATGAGAACAACCACAAACAACATTACTGGAAATCTGTCCTGAAGTCAGCCCAAAGAGAGTCCACAGAATCCAAAAGTTGACCAGAATCTCCACTTGTTTGGCACAATCTGCACCTCTAGAGCAGGGGAAGAACAATGTGCTTGTCTGAACAATGTAAGCAGTGGGTGGATGGCTGGTGTGTGCAGCTGACTAGGGGTAGCAATAGCCACTCAGTCCCGAGAATCACTTGGGATTCTGTTTTACCACTATTACTGTTCTTACCTAATACAAAACCTTATTGAGATGCCCTATTGTCAAGAGAGCCATGTGACCACATTTCTACTGTGGATATTACACTAAATACATCTGTATTTTTAATTGCATTCATTAACACTGTGGGGTTTATATTTTCACAATTAAAAGCTATGCTGAGCTAATAAATAGCTCAGATCTCCAGTCAAGTGCTAAACAAATCTCCCACAAGCCTGGGGCTGAAACTGGTCAGATCTGCAGTAAGTGGTTTTGCAGAAATTCTTGGGAGAGACGTTTGCTAAACATAGCCAGTACCAGGCTTTTTTTCCTTTAAGAAAAACTGGCATCTGGAAGAGTCATATTTTAAGGAAGAAAGCCTAAGGCAATTCATTTTCTTAAAAGAAGCCCAATCCAACACAAGAAGTAGCTGAGTTTCAGTGCAAAATTAGATCTCAAATGTCACAACTGAGCCCTTCAGGCGTAAGAAGAGATGTATTCCAGAGAGAGAAGTTCTCTGTCTAGAGAGGTCCTTCACCTCCCTGAGACCACTGAAATCTGTTAAGCTGAGAGATAATAAACCTTTAGCCCTCTCCTCTTGGGTTACCTTCAACATCACAGAGTCGTCAAGGAGGTTCCTAAGCCCTGGTGCAGGTTTTTCTTTACTAACTGACATAATCTGAAATGTGGTTTCTAGAAAAAACCATCCATGACTTCACCTCCAGAGAAGCTGTTCTGAAATCTGGCTGATAAAATTGTACCTATCATGACCAAACTAAGACTATGAATAGAAGACACAAATTTCTTTTCACAATAGACTTTTCATATCAGATTCAGTGCAGAATTTCCTTTCTAATGATGAGAAACTAATTTCCATGTTTCAGAAAGATCAACTCTTTAGCTGGAGACCAAGAATTTACATAAACCTGGCTATTTTCTCCACCACCAGCTCCACCTGGGAGTTGAGTGCAATGTGTGAAAAGTGCAGACAAGTAAGTAAATTCTAAGGGAAAAAATGCCTATTCACTGCCCTGAAGCACTGCATGTAATTCTTAATGCATTCTGCCTTAGCAACACTTCTTGTGTCTCAGAAGCATCTCCATGTAATCTGAAAAGACAGATTCTAGCAAGTCAAACCAGCCTAATTTTACATCTACGGCAGGATGTTTTCTCAGTGGAATCCTGCAAAAATCAAGACCATGTACAATTAGATTCCTCTTTTCACTTTAAGTTATTGCATTAAAAAGTAAATGTGTATAGTGCAGTCTTGAAGTTCATCACCTCCTTGGAGTTACCTGCAGCCATTTGACTCCTGTTCTGTTGGTCTACTGTGATGGCATTTTACCAGCTTTTTGTTACCCCACTGACTGCCCGATGTGAAGTCTAGCATATGATTTATAAATATTCTTTCTGTACTCAAAAGGTAACAAGACAACTCCTATCTGGTCCACTTAGGTGCTTCTAACACATAAAATGAACAAGGAAAAAATCACTCTTACTTCTCCCTTAAGGCAATTTTTAAGCATTTCTTCTTGAATGTTTCCTCTTCAGGCTATTCATAACCTGATACTAAGATGTCATTCAGCTATCCAAAAAACCTCCCCAGGGATGTGGTGAGAGGACTCCCCATGACTGGAGGTGTTCAAGATGCCAGATAATCTCACCTAGGCTCCCTTTCCCATCAAAGGTTGGACCAGATGATCTTTTGAGGTCCCTCCCAGTCTGGGCTGTTCTATGTTCTGTTTCACATACTGTGGTTTCATGAATCTGAAGTGTGTGAAATTTTTCAGCTTTAATTGACCACACTCTTTCTGTACAGTTTAATCCCTTTATTCTGGCAAATTTGGTACATGTGATGGAATATGCAAAAGATATGTGTGCACAAGTGCAAAGGCACCACTCAGGTTCTTCAGCTAAGTATGCATGAACTACATACATCAGGATATTCATTAAATGCAGATCACATTAGTAGCATATTGCCAAATTTTACATAATAATTTTTCACTGCTTGAGCACTCTGAGGCTCAAATAATAAAAACAATTTTTCTGTTTTATGAGTTACTCACATAGAAAGCTCCAGATGAAGATTGATTGTTCTGCCCAGTGTATAACAATGCCATTTTCCAAACAGGGGCCTGCAAAGTGAGGCAACCTGCTGTTTTTACTACTCCTACAGTAGACAAACTCTCAGAGAGCACAGGAGACCTTGTAAAGGACTGTGGTTTACTGATTCATGGTCTTTTGATGGAAGTGTAAGATGAGATCTACAGAAGGAACTGGCACATGAAAAAAAGCAAAAATAAATGCAGGGTAATTTACAAAAGGACTTGGCTTCAAACAGAGGTGGTGCTTTCTTTCCTTAACTGTTTTCAAATCCCAGTGGTGCTTCTGTGGCTCTAAATGGGTTTGAGCACCTTTTCAAATACAGCCAAACTTTCACAAAAGGTTGAAAATAGACAGCCCTCATGGTTAGCTAAAAAATGCTTTTGGAATTCTGTGACAGAAATGGCCAGGATCCTTTCATCTAGCAAACAGTTTTAGCAAGCCACATATTTTAAAAACCCAGCACAGATCATACAAAACACTTTCGTGGAGGTGCCACCAACCACATCCTTGGGATTGTGGTCACGTCTTTGTTGTCTGATCTCCTGTTCGTCTGCAACCTGAAATTCTGCTTTTGCCATGCAACTGCTCAAAGCCCAGTGCTTTGTAATGTCAACTTCTTGCTCACATCCAGAATTTTTTATATATATATGTGTGTGCGCGTGTGTGTGTGTTTGTGATAAAACATATTGCACATTATGCAACATTTATCCTCATTATTTTAGACAGTCATCTACAGATAGTTGAAAAGAAATAAACAAATTACATATAGCTATAAAAAGAGAGAAAACAAACCCACAAATCAGGAGGATGTCAGGAAGGAAACAAGCCATCATTTTGCCTTTTCTTTAAAAATCAAACCATACCAAACAACCATCCAAACCTAGTAGTTTCAAATATATGACTTTGGACACTGTTCTTTAAAATTCACTCACTATTCCCATTTCACATCTTAGACTTTACTAATTCAAGCCTGTATGAAAAATCCCATAGCTCTCTGAGCAATTACTACTTGTGCTAGCTCTCCTATCAACTGATGTTTTTGTTTCCTCATGTAAGCAACAACTGCTTTCCTTTTTCCTGCCCTCTTCTCTCTGTTCTCCTCCTGAATGCTCTTTATCATGACACCAGAGCCACTTTTTTTTCTTTTAAAATTACTACTGGAACTACCCTGTAGGAAACACAGCTTGGAAGGTTTCCTGTCAGTCAATTAAGCTGCTATGCTTCAGATACTGCAGAAATAAGCAGGAAAAAATGCTAGGGGGGTGGAAATCAATAAAATAATGTACTGTATAGGTGTGACATCGTGAGCATGATTTGGTTGAGCGATAAGTCACAGCATGCAAGACCTTTCGATCAAAAGAAATGGTAAAACCCAGTGACTTGCCAGATCCTGATTAACAAGAAATGAATGCACAAGGTAAGGGTTAGGATTCAAGTAAGCCCTGAAGAGAAAGAAATGTCACATATAGTTAAGTGAATGCAGCATGGCTACATTTAGAGAAGACTTTTTTTTTTTTTTTAAAGGTATTTCTGGCTCCATCATTACTTCTGAGAGGGGACTCTTTCAACATGGAATCACCTGTACCTACATGCAGACTTGGCTAATTATTTCCACTTTAGTTCTCATATTTTTAAGTTCTGATTTTTGATACCTTTGTGCTTATACCACTGAAAACAGTTTATACCCATCCTGAAAAGTGAATGTAATATTTATGCCATATTCTGAGCACTCTTTTTACACAGGTATGTAAAGTATGTAAGGTCCAGTTTCCTTCTGTGTGCACACAGCATATAAAGATGGTAATATCCTTTATGTTTAAGAGAGAAGGTACAAAGAGAAGAAAACCAGGGTAGAATCTTCCTATTCATGTTGCCTACTAGACTCAAAATATGTTTCCCACCAATTCAGAGAGTACAAAATGGACTTCAGACACGCAGTTGAAAAAAAAAAAAAAGCAAGATCATTAGCTCCCAAATATCTCTGAGATAAAAACAATAAATACCAATAAAATATTGTTGTAGCTGTTGTTGTTTACATTGGAAAGGCTGAAGCAAATCCTCCTCCTTGCACAGCCTCCCTGCTAGGGAACCAGAAGGCCAGCTATGAACTTGTCTGCCCAGGTGGGTTATCTTTGCAGGCAGTGCGCATGCAGTAGCTGATGTTGAGTTCACCAATACACTACAGGCATTTCCAACCAGCTAGCTGGCTCTCACCCTGCTATGGCTCACCTTCCACAGGACTTTCCTTTTCACTAAGTTTACAGCAAGTTATGGGGCCAAGTGTCCCACAGTGCTCTGTCCCACTGCTGGGTCCAATACTGTGAACTGAAGACAGTGAGCCATTCTGGAGGCACTTGGAATTCAACCAACCACAATCTAATAAAGTATAAAAGGTCCAGGATTCAAATCCTGGAAACAAGTGTGTGACATCTACACATATGATTTTCTTTTTTTTTAACTTTTAGTTTTTCTTAAAAATCTTGAAAAATTCAACAATGAGCATGAATCTTCACACCAGTGTCAACAAACACAGCAGTGCCAGGGTATGCAGACCCCACAGTGATTGACTAGGCTCAGTGACCTGCTGTCTGCTAACCCACATCCATATGCATGTTTCCTTGCAGGGCATGCCAGGCAGAGTAACCAGCTGTGTCCTGATACACATGCAAGCTTCCTTGCAGGGCAGATGCCCAGGCAGCACTTTGTGACACATTTACAGCGCCTATCAAAGGCAGCCAAAGACAATGATACTCAAAAAGTCCCTGAGCCACGAACCATGGGAGCTGGGAAGAATGCTCTGGGGAGCTACAGCTGCATTCCTGCCCCGTCTGCAACTCTGCCCTCAAAGCCTGCTGCTGGCACTGTTTGAGATAAGATACCATGCTGGACAGACCTCTGGTCTGAACTGTCACAGCCATTCTCGAGTCGTAATGCCCTGGTGACAGCTTGATATATTCCATGCTCACTAATCCATTGTGACAAGGACTTGTTCTAACACTTCAAACTTCAAAGCAGACATTTTTAAAAAGACATTTGAAGCCAAGGAAACATTCCTCTTCAGTTCTGTTCGGCTTTAGCACTGCAAATGTTGGAAAATGTTCCACATTTTAAAATTTTATTTCCATCTGCTGACCAAGGAACCAATTTGATGCAGTGGATGACCAATTAAAAACCAAAAACAGGTAGAAAAAAGCAGAAATGGGGGTTTGGAAGTTTATTCCTAAAACCCAAACTTTTCAGAAAGTTCCCTAGGAGTTTCTAGGGCCACTGCCTAGGTAAGCCAAACCACCAAGGTGTCAGTAACATGCCATCCACAGCAGGACAGTTCAAGAAGCTTAACTGAGGTCTCCCCTTCCCTGTCCTGACTTCAAAACAGCACCTGCACACAAACACACACCCCACCTGAACACACACACACTTCACCTCCAAGGCAAAGTATAGGGCGGAAGTTTAAACAACAGGCACAAACTTGTACACCACAAACGCCTCAAAAGCCAGATGCTCCTGTGCCACATGGCACCTAAAGAAATCCTATGTATGAGCTCACAGAGATTAAGAAACCTACTAAATCATCAGCCTGAGATAAAAGATTACTTCAGTTTTTCTTTCAAAAGGTACAGCACAATTTCTACCACTTTTTGTATGGCCTAGAAGCAACCTCTCAGTACCTTTCAGATTAGGATGCAGCCAGCTCCTCCTCAACCAAACTCTGGTTGAAAAACTACCCAAACCAGTATAGTTAACAACATGTAGTTGTTCTATGCATTAGAAAGACATCTTCCTCAGATGCATTATAAACAACTGGGTAAAGGTTGGGACATCCATAGAAGTGTGTATATAGGTTGATCAGATTCTCAACTCCCTTATATTGCAGAACATACAACCATTAAAAAATACATTAACACATTCTGGAAAGCTTTTGATTTAAAAAATATACAAGAAGAAAACTCTTTTGGAAGAACAGATAAAAATGTTGAAATATAGACTAGTTTTAAAGGAAAGGTGAATTTGAAATCTTGCTGATATTTCTAGACAGAAAAAGAAACACAAATAATCCCCACTAGCTACAATATAATTCCCCCAGGTAGTATCTACAGTTGTACTATTTATTTTCTCATTTTCTCCCTCTCACTCATTTCTTTTGTAAAAATATACCATAAATCAGAATGGAAAATGACTGAATGAATAAAGTAATCTTCTTATAAACCATATATGCAAAGGAGGCATGTTCTGAATAAAAGAGAAGTTAATTTTCTCCTTCATTACCTTTGATTACAAGCAACCTTTATTGTTAGATGAACTTGTAACACTAGCAAACTGAGAAAAACATGTCAGACTGTAAAGTTATATATTATCTACTTCTAAGATTAAAAATCTTCAAGAAATCACTACTTGTAGGAAAATATTTTACACAGAAATACAGTTTTTAAGCTAATATAATTTCTCCAAAGTAGGGCCAGATGAAAGTAAAATTATCGATAGATATTTTGTTTTGTTTCAGGTTTTTTAATGCCATCTAGAATAAGCCAAATTTATAGAAGAGCTTATAAAGTACACAGATACCTTAAAATATTAACTTAAATTACTTTTTTCTTTAATTCACTGTCACTTGAAATAAATAAACTTATATTATGCACCTGAGTAGAAAACCTTCAGGCATTTTAATGGGTTATTTTCTAAATATCAAGCAGTAAAGTCTAAGATAAACCAGGATCAAAAATTAACTTTCACCATTACAAAGTTGTCTTGTAAAGCAAACTGCAATAATGACATTAACATCCAAGAAAAATTACCTATCAACATATTAGCAACAATTATCAATAATTCAATGATCTCCGGCAAAACATTTCAGTATTTTTAAGCTACTTTTCAAATATTTTGCATTAACAGGCAATAAAGTGTGTATGTGAAAAGAAAATATTTTAAGAAAAGGTTTAAAACACCATGAAGTATTTAGTATTTAGCATTTTCTTATAGCTTTGAGCAGCTGAAGGCTCTGGTACCACATTGTGACACAGAAAAACTTATCTGGTGGCCCAAGAACAATTTAAATTATCAAAATGAAGATCATTTCCTACAACTACTTGTATTTTCATTTTCCAGTAAAAATTTAAAACTCAGTTACACAACTGTTTTTTCTAAGAAAGATGATTTATGCACCCACACCATTCCCACAGGCTCGAAGAGGATGTAACTGCATACATCGGTTTGGATGCTGACAGCTTAACTATTTATACAGCTTAAAGAAATTACTCTGTTTGATATTAAGCCAACTCACTTGAAGATTGTACCTCCTGGACTCACATTTCAGAACACTAATTTCACTAATAAATTCATTTTAATGTAACCTTGAAATGAATATGTGTTGAATAACAACATAAATCAAGAGATGGCTCTTTGCTACTTCCGTGTGTTATGAAATAAGGGTTTTGGAGGCTGTTTGACACAGAAATTAATTAAACAGACCCTTCATTGTCACAGATGTCTTGAGGAAAAGAGCGAAGGGGGGACAGGGTCATTATTTCTCCACAAGTCCACTCTGAGCTTCATTTCTGCACTACGATCTTCAGCTGTTAACGTTGTTGGGGTACCCCAGTGCAACTCATAAGGATTCTCCTAACAAGGGTGGCACTCACAGGTAAACCATGCATCAATATATTAAGTAAGCTTATACATGCAATCATAAATTTAAAGCATAAGTAATACAAGTTTCAGGAGATTGGTGATAAAAGAGCCATCATGTAGAATGGGTAGAGAAGTGTTACTTCATGGTTATCATTTCACTAACAGGTGGAATAGCTTTGGCCATCTGGCTGAAAATGAAATTCTTGGACCAAATAAACTTTGGTAAGAAACTTCCCACGTCATTTTTCAGGTACACAATGGACACAGGATAAATCCCAGAATCCCAACCATTTCAGTAAAGATCTCCCTTTTCTGTGATCTCAAAGATGAAATTTAGTCATTTAATAGCTGAAGCAAACTTCTCTTGATCTCAAGAATGCGCTCCTGAGTAGAAGATTAAAGGGTGCTTAACTCTTGTGCTGAGGACACTTGGCCACTTCTCCTGCACAAATAAAACCTACTGATCTCTTCCAAGGGTAAAAAAGGAGTGTGCAGAATTTTTTTGCTAAAAATCTTGCTGTGAAGAGTCAGTTCACCAAATGCCTGATGTTTCCCCTCTCAGTACATTTAAATCAACATTTAAAATGCCAAAATATAGGACAAAGACAAAAAACTTTACCCTAATGCGTTTACAATAATACAACGTTGTAAAATAAAACTAAGAACTGGCACTTAGATCAGCAAAGAATTACAAACTTGGGCCTTCTTGCTCTGGTAAGAAACCAGAGTACCAATATTAGTGGATCCTCAGAGACACTACTGACCCAAAGAAAAGTTCACAGATCAGGAAAGGAAATTATCTTAGACAATATCTTATACAATAGAAATGGGGAGAAAAAGAAAAATCAAGGGGTTTTTTTTTAACTTTCATAATTTCCAGTCACATTTCACTCTGATCCAAAGGGCTGAGAAAAAAGATGAGGAAGGTCAATGGATTATGCTATCACTGGCAGCTGAAACAGCAGCACAAACAGCAGCAGAAATACAAAGACACATTCCTGATCCCTAGCAAGAAAGTGTGATAACTCAAGATGGATGTCATTGAGGGGTAGACTACAGCAAGTTCTAGCCTGGGGATTGTCATGTTTTTTAATGCCCACATTATTTTTGAAATCTACTAAAAATTCCAGCAGTTGCATGAAGGTCAGTACTGGGAGGATATACAGAACCTACACCAACTCTTACATAGTTGTTGTTGCAACTGCTGTAATTTGAAAGAAGATCAAGGGGAAGCCTATGAGATGATTTCTGTGCTTCTCTACAGCATTGCAGGGCAAACACAGATGATAATCCAGTGCAGAAGTTTCTCTGCAAAAATGATCTGAGAAATTAGGAACTAACTATTAGGAACATGCTTAGGAATAGCTTTATAAACAGCACAGTAGGATCTTCTGAATTATACTGCCATGAGTGACTTGCTTTAAAAATGGGAATGAGTCTACTGGAGTAAAATGTACACCGTGATTTAACTTC
Source organism: Aleadryas rufinucha (assembly GCA_013397815.1). Lineage (NCBI taxonomy): Eukaryota > Metazoa > Chordata > Aves > Passeriformes > Aleadryas > Aleadryas rufinucha. The sequence goes on along the minus strand of VZTH01003515.1, from coordinate 160,965 downwards.
TGCGCTTAATAAGAGGTGCCCCGTAATTGTGATTTATAACTCCTTAGTATAAATCATAATTATTCAGGCAAGTCTAATGAAAGATACATATTTTTATTACTATTTTTAGTGATTAAAATTAAGCTGTCTGTAGAAATAGCATTTCATAGTAAAATGACGTTGAAAGTTTCAGTAATATAGGATTACATAGCTTTGAGTGTAGTTAATATGATGCTATTGAATATGAAACCTCTGTATCCATAGTGGCATTGAGAATTAAGAGGATTGTACAGGTATTTGCAGACAATACAGTCTCAGCTGTACTTTCACAAAATACAAATTGATCAACAAAGTAAATTGACCTATGTATAACATTCGGAAGAAAGTTTTAGAGATTCCGGAGTTATGAACCTAAAAGCATGAGGTAAATGAGGTATCCTCTGTGTGTACAGAACAATTGTTTCAGTTTTATGGCACTGTCAAAAGTGAATCATGATTCTCTGCCCTCTTTCTCTGAGCACGACTGCCCAGGGAGGTGCAAGACCGACTGCTCTGTGGACATAAATGGAGGAGGCAATGAACCTGGGCTTAACAGGAACTCAAATGTATCAGCTGGGAAGGAGCACAGTTACATGATATACCAAGTTATATGTGGAACAGCTTCTTGCTGCTTTAGTCTGATGTAAGTGTGCATTTTGTGTGGAAATAACAGTAAAAATGATTTTGCATAGAAACTGAAGCAGCATCTCCCCGGGCCTTCACTTCTTGGGAGGGAATTCTGTGGCTGGGGTGGGCACTAAAAAGGGGTCTGTAACTGCACACAGCACAGTTTCTCCTGTTTTGAGCAAACTCTCTAACCAACCATCTACATACAAAATACTGTCCAGATGTTGTTTGCCCTTTTAAAAATTTTGCTGCCTAGGATATGTAAAACAACTTAGTAACAATCTCCCCTGTCCAGCTCAGAAGGGGTAGTAACAGAGCAGCTTTGGTGGGTTCCTGGTGTGCAGCCAAGGTCAACCTACCACAAAATCAGTTCAGCAGAAAAGACAAGTCAACTAGACGAGAAATGGATGCTTACTAACTTTTCTTCATGCATAATGAAAAGGCTTCACCTTATTTTTGATTCCTGGAAATTTAAATTAATGAGATGTCTGAAGTTTTTGTAGCTCCTTTATTATCGACAAGGATGAGACACAGTCTGTACCAGCAGAATTCACATTTCATCCCTAAGAATTGCAAAAAATAAATCTGTGATCAATCTACAGAATACAGATTGCCCATTATTAGCTATTTGAATGATTCATGAGATACCATACGTTGGCACAAATACTCTTGCTTAATCACAGCAACACGTTTGACATTGCAAAGAGGCTTTAAAATGTCTTTAACCTGCATTTCTCTGCTTAAAGAGTTGAAAACATAGTTGGGGTTTTGCTTCTCAAAGAGATGTGAGATATGATGATGCTGGGCTTTCAGAGCAGAATCCAGCCCCTGTCCATAGACAGGGAGACGAGTGACAGGATGGGGCGCGCAGGTTAGCACTGACCCTGAAATTTGGCAGTTCAGCAACTGCAGGGGAGTAGAGGACACATCAGGAGCTGGCGTTGGCTCCCTGTGGCTCCTGTTACTGCACTTAGCACTGCCAGGGTGAGATGGCTTCCCAGTGCACGGCCCAGTGGAGTGCCCTGACCTTGACTTACAGACAGATCTGGAATCGAGGTGTGGATTTGCCATTCCTACTTGTAAAAAGTTAACATGCTGTGGGAAACAGAGCCACGTATCCTTGAAACACAGAAAAAGGATGGCTAGAGAAGCCAGTGCACCCATACAGGAGGACAGATAAAAAGATTCCAGAGATGACTGAGATTCACTCTTTTCTTCTTCTTCCCAAATATACAAAAAGTTCCAACCAACACTGGAATGTTTAATACTAAAAACCAAGCAGTCCTGGAAGCAGAGGTGAGTAACCTCAGGGCATATTTATGTGCCTAGATACTTGGGCATAAGAGGAGAAATACTTTATGATCTCTGTTGCTTTTCCTCAGGAAGGGTTAATACATGTTTTTCATCTTTTCTTTTCAAGGCAAACTTCATAATAAAAGCCAACCCAGCAGTTCATCAAAGAACATCAAGAGTTTGTTTGGGGTTTCTTTAAAGATGTCATACACCAGTATACAAAAATAAAATCAGTGTGGCAAATCTGAATGCAACTAATACATTAAAAGATCTAGGAAAGTTCAAAAGCTTGAAAACTACTTGCAGATGTGTTCAGGTACATCACAGTAATGGACACTTGTATAGATACAAAGAGTGGGAATGTGAAAGAGACTGTGCTGAAATATATTCTAAGGGGAAGAAGATTTTTATGCTTGTCATTAGAAATTTGCCCAACTTCTAATGACACATCCAACAAAAGAGTATCCTCTAGACAAAGGAATAGCAGTACTTTTTTCCTGATAATGCAAACTTCATTTTGAAATGGCCTCAGATTGTGCTTAGTAACACAATTATAGTTTACACTTTTTGTTTTTCAGCCACAGATAAAATAAAATTATTTTTGTTCAAAATAAGGATGCTGATTATCCCTTATATCAAAAGCATTTTAAACAATAATGGTAGAAAAATGGGCTTCAAATTACATCTATGTTTATTTTAAGCCTTCATTACGCTGCTGGAGTGGTGCAACAATATCTTGCCCAGGAAGTCACCGAGATGCAGATACTAGATGCACTATTAGAAAGAGGTGTTGGTATGGGCTTGTCCTGATCTTACTCCTCCTTGGGAAACAGTTTACAGTCATTGATGGTCATTGATGGAGTGAAGATACTGAAGTACTCAGGCCTTTGATACGACCTAGTACAGCTCTTCTTGTACACAACACACTTACTCAAGGAGCATTATACTATGCATTGCATGCACGTGCTTTCACTCCCTCAGATCTTGGCTGAAACACGGCTACTGAATGTAAAAAAAAAGAAAAGAGAAAGCACAAGTCAACTCTTAAAGAAGCAAGACATCAAACACTGTACATTCAGACACATCCTTTACAATAAAACAGTGAATGTTTTTATTTTTTCCCCTGAAGCTGTTTTGAGTTCCATTGGTTTATCCATTTACTCCATATACATTTACTCTCCAGCAGCATTTACATTTAATATCTACCAGTATTTGAAAGACTATTTCCTGATGAGATGTAGTTAATCCAGGGAGCAGCAATTATTTATTTTAAAGACATCAGCTAGGCTTTTGTCTTTGGCTAAAGACATGGAAGCTACAGCACATAAGAAATACTCTAGGTGAGAAGTTACACAAGAAAGAACAAATTAATTTAAGAATATAATGTTCTAAAAAGAATGCATAGGCATTTTTTGCAGTAAATTTCACCTATTCAATGATTGGAAATGTATTCCCAAAACTTAGTACCTACTAAAGAGAGATGAAGGCAAAAAACCAGTCTGTTGCCAGGAAACAGTAAAATAAAATCTGAAGCAAACAGCCTTTAAGTTATAGCTACAATATGTGAACTTCAATTTCTGAAAATCTTTGCAGTCAGAGAGGAAGCATAACTTAAACCATACTCTCAGAGCTGTGTGGACATTGTTCACTGCATCAGTTATTATGTGGAACGAAAGAGCTACAGAATTGGTTGAAATTTTGCCTCTGTTGGAAGCAAGAGAACAAATCAATGGCAAGAGAAATGTGACAGGGGGAAGAATGCCACTTGGAAGTCTCTAAGGAGTCATATCAAGTAGAGAGAAAAACACCCTGACAAAATGAACAAAAAATCCCACAAATTGTTAGATAATAAAAAAAACAATCTATATCATGTAGGTGGGGCACCTACATGGGTTACAGACAAGTATGTGCTTTATGTGTGGATAGCTTCATAGAGAAAATGAAAACTGTGACTAAAATGTATTAGAACCCTTGCAGCGTCTTGCATGGGCAGCAGTGTCAGCTTGTGCTCAAGCTGTCTTTGCTCTGTTGCTACCTGTGCCAGCACACTGCTGAGCTTCATCTGTGAACCTCCTCAGGCACAGGAGGTCTCTGAGCAGGGAAAAGCCACAGCACTCTACAGTCTGTGGGGCTGTCTCATACACAAAAGGGCTCTGCTGTCATGACATTTTATCCAGCAGCTGCTGTCCACAGCCATTTCTCCCTCTTCAGACAGCCAGGCTGCTTCCTCTCCCCCTGTTCAGATGAAATAAGCTACTGGTGTACTCTTCATTACTGCAAAACGCTAAGACCCTCAGCAAATGCATTCCAAGAACAGGGAAGTAATTCCCTACCAAGAAACTCCTATTTTATGTGTCCCGTTCTTACCTTGCTCTTAAAATATCTGATAATAGCCCCTCCAAGAAATAACACACCTTAAGGTTAGACAGACTTGTGATTTTCTACAGCAGTCTTACAATGAATCAAGAAAAAAGTTGACAGGTTTGCACAAACTACAATATCTTCTTTTGTATTGCTCCAGAGACATAATTTTAGAGTTATGGCAAACAGATGAACAAAGATTGCCAAGACATTCAAAGACATCAGTTTAAAAAAAAAAAAAAAAAGCACTCAAAGGACATCATATACACATGATTTTAAAAACATTAAGGAGGACCAAAAATCTTATATAGGTACTTGAAAATACTCTCAGGAAGAAGATAGACCTCTACTGAAAAATCGTTTTTCTTGATAAATTTATCATTTGTCTATGCTCATATTTATAATATATCTACCACTGTCAGGTCTTGAAAGAAACTCGTTTAGTAAGACTTATCCAGAAACTGAACAAATATATACAGTATTATGCAAAAAGACTGAAGTAATCCATAATGCCATGCTAGAAATCTTCAGTCATTCAAACACATAGTACTTTTCATTCCAGCACCTTAAGATTTCAGCAAAAATTTAAAATGAACTATCATACAAAAAAAATGATGCTTACGCAGTCTAGATAGCTCCTCTGTATGGGAACACGTGCATAAAGAGAGAGCAAGAGTAAACCTGTCTGTCCTAGGTTACAGTGTAAGACATGCTCAAAAGCATGTATTCTATAACCATCTGGCACCAGGTGGGGGAATGTTTCCGTGCCTCCTCCCTCTGGGAGCTATCTTTGTTTAATGGGCAATCAAGGACCCTGCCCATGGCTCATAGATAACTGCCTCTGGACAATCTTTTGTTAATGGGCCCATCAATGCCTTATCATCCCATTGTGAGAAGCTCCACACAGAGGGAGAAACCAAGCATTCCATCCTAAATATAAACTAGGATTCCAAACACCACAGGCAGCCTTTTCCCACTGGATTTCCAGAGGACAAGAGCTACCACTGGACTTTCAGACGGAGACCAGACTCTTTTTCTACAGGATCACTGCTTTAACAGGACCACTTCATCTGAACTGCTACCAGCACCCTGACTGACAGGGTGCCAGGTTGTATTCTGACTTTGTCAGTGGTTCGCTTTTGTACTACTGCATTTATTTTACCTTTTCCCTATTAAATTGTATTTCTGACTTGGAGTCACTGGTTTGCTTTCAAACTTGTACACTGTCTTAGTGGTGCTCACCACTGGAGTGCCCACCAAAAGACTAATAAACCAACTTGATGTCTGCCAATGACAGCCAATTGAACTATAATGCTTAAAATCATTGATCTAATAATGAATAACCTTTGATGTGTCTACCTTCCCTGTGAATTTCCCCAAGATACATAGTTCAGCCCTTAATCTGTAAGTGCCCCATCTTTGGGCTAACAATTTACAAAGCTTCTTCATTTCTGGTGCTAAGTCAAAATGTTACTTTGAAGATCCTCTTCCTGCTGTTTCCTCACTGATTTCAAACTATCATCCAAAACTGAAGCATGGCTAGATTAATGGATTACTTGCATTCAAATAACTTTTCCTGTCTACTTCTCTCTTAATTTCCAATTAAATCCTCCACTGATTCTACAGCTTCCACTGAACTGAACGATTTTATTTTTCTTAATCTCAAAGCTCCCTAGAAATTATACCTAGATGGTCAGGGTGGGAGCTGCATTTCCAATATATTTTCTGGGCTCAGCTCCCGACACGTTTTCACAGTGTCAGTGTCATACAGACACTGATGGTATCACAGAGACTGAGATCAAGAGGAGACAATAAGGGGGTAGGAACCAGAATATTTTCTTCCATAAGATGGAAGAAAATTTGTTCATTCTCAGCCTCACTGCTATCCAACAAGAATTTAACTAATCAAGACTCCTTTACTGCATTTTCACAACAGTTTTCCTGTTTTACTGCTATGCATCTATCTAGTTCTTATCCTCTCACTTCCCCTTAGTGTTCACTAGTTCTAACCACAAATTTCCATTCATACATACTTTCACCTATTGAAACTCTCACTAAAATGCCCTGCTTATGCTTTCATTCAATTCCTTTTACTATCCCACAAGTTCATCCTGTAACAAGCACAGCAAACATATATGGAGATCCACTGTGTACACTTCTCAGAAATTTTACAGTAAGACTCAGCAGGATTGGTAGTTTAGTGGACTGATTTGAAAGAGGAGGAGATGGGAAGATTTGGAAATAATGTACCCAAGGCAGAAAGTGTTTCAAGTAAGGGCAAAGTTATGGCAAAAGGTATCTTCAGGCCACTTTCTCTCAAGCTTCTCTGAAACACCCTTTTCCCTCAGAGTCAGTTTAGAAAAACAGGATTCTTTCTTCTATTTGCAATATTTCAACATCCTAAGCAAACATTTCCTGCCATATTCTTCCTCCCTTAACTGATATTTGGTCTCTTCAGTCTTTCTAGCAGAGGTCACAATGATATCCAGTATATAAATGGTCCTTCCTCATATGCTCCAATTGTTGGAAAAATGAAGTTATAAACACTTCCTACAAGTCAGAGGCAAATGGACAACACCAAGGTGGGACAAAGATTTGGGATTTTCTTTGTTTGTTTTGTGTGGGTTTTGTTTATGTTTGGGGTTTGCTTGTTGCTTGGAGGTGTTTTGTTTTCAAGTTGTGCTTCCAAATTGGGGATGGTAATTCGAGAAAAACATTGATAAACAAAACATCATCCATCATTTTCTCAGATTGCAAGTCAAAAGACCTACATCACTGAAATCAGTCAGGATTAAATGGGAATTTCTTAATTTATTTATGATCTTCAACAAAATACATTCTCTGAAGGAAAAAAAAAAAAAATTATTTCTTCCTATCTATACCTAAGTAGTCAGAATAAAATGGGTTCTTTGCAAACATCTCTAAAGGCATTTAAAGATGACAGTCTGGTCAGTCACATAACACATTCCTGTATGGGTTCCTATTCAAGTCTTTTTATGAAAATCATTTAGCAAAAATTTTTAAGGTAATTTTTAAAAGTTAACGAGTTGCATTCTGTACAGATAGAATGAAGGACACCTGGCTTGCTAATGAAAAAAATTTCCAGCTGCTAGCATCCAAAACTCAACCTGGACCAAAGGAATCATGTCTCTAATTCCATAAGGTATGTTCAGTGCCCTAGTTTCTGAACTCCTGGAATAAAACTGAAATCTCCAATTCTCTTTTGAAATTCTGTTTCTAGCCACTTGATTACACGCACGGCGTGGTTTGCTCTGAGCCATGTGAAGATGCAGAGTGTGAGAAACAAGAGTTCCAAAGTATGTACACGACCTCTTCAAGTCCTAGCTCAGTCAGACTTAATTTTGCAGGCCTGAAATGAAGAGAGTGGTGGCGGGGAGCATCCCATGTCTGTGTCTCCCTTCCAAGGTTCTTCTGGCAAAGTCTGAGCCATGCTGACCTAGTACAATCTCCTTGTCATTACCTCATGCAGTTTAACAGTGTTTGTGATCCATCAAATGAAGTTCTGGGGGAGGTTTTGCAGAAGAAAAGGAAAAGGAAAGATGTGTTGATGGCAACAGTGGGAAGGATGCATACCTGCTCTATTGTGGGTATACTTTGCAAGGCAAGTAGAAGTAAGAAAAATTAAGAACATGCTTTAACTTCTAAAATAAACACCCATAGCTGTACCAATGACAGATGACACTTTCTGCCTTTGGGTACATTATTTCCAAATCTTCCCATCTCCTCCTCTTTCAAATCAGTCCACTAAACTACCAGTCCTGCTGAGTCTTACTGTCAATTTTTCAATGTAGGTAGGACTACACTGAAAGTCTTGAGATTTTCCAAGCATGAATGTGGCAGCAATTCAAGTTCCTGAGCCCAAAAAAACCACAGAGAGCTTTAAGGAGCTGACAGAAAGTTACCTGAGGAACAAATGCAAAGTATAAACACATGGATTTCCAGGCTTTACTCTGTCCTTAGCTAGCTAGAGATGTGATGAACATCAAGGGCCAAATAGTAGTTCCGCTCAAGTCAGTTGGAGTTTTGCCATTGACTGTAACTGAGCTGTATTTGCCCCTGAAGTCAGAATTCATCATCGTCGCCACAGGAAGAACGCTGTCATACTTGCCTGGTGTTTACACTAAATGGAAGTTTCACTGGAGGTTGAGATGAGATGCACAATATACGTCTGCTACTCTTTAAAATATTTTGTTGGAGAATCTTGTAAGCAGGGATGTTTATGAATGCAAGTACAAGAGAAGAGTCAGACCCAGTGTGGGTGGGGTGCTGCATAAACAGAGGTTTCATACTGGAACCATTACCCCCAGCTTCTTCACAACACTGTCTGGAACGGTCAAACAGTCGATCTAAAGTCTGGTTTTGTTCTTGGAGTTTTCCAGATGATGGCTGAAAATACAGCATAAATATATTGCAGTCTATATTACTTTTGCAACACATGCAGTGGTTTAGGGAATGCTAATATGAGAGCACCAAACTCTCTTCAGTTGTGATTTATTCCACACTGACTCACAGGCAAGAAAAACTGAGAGAATCCGGAGCGTAAACTCTGCTATTTACCACTGTGTCTGCACTCATATTATCACTTACACATTTAAGAAAACATGGTGGCAATAATTTCCTCATAAAACATCAAAATACCCGTAATCTAGAAAAATATTCTTAATACTTTCCTTGTCTTAAGAGGTCATAAAAGCTTCAGGCATGTTCTGACTAATGCAACATATTCACAGATGTGCTCATGTGTAAACACCTTAATCTTGTCTGATAAATTACAGCTTTTACCTCATTCATCTTGAAACTCCTCATTGTATTACCCTGCATTTTTCAAAGAGGATTTTGTTTTTTCACTCCTATCCACTTCTCTCTCCTCATAACTCACAACTCTACATCACCTATACGTTTCACAGACAGTACTCACCTTCCTCTTATTCAGCAAGATATTAAAGTTTTACATCTTTAAAAAGTCTTTGATTTCTATATTATCTTTGACATTTATTCTGTGACAAGAAAACCTAAGAAATTTGTCTGCAAAATGAAATTAATAATTTGAAAAAGAGGGATATGTTTTTCAGAGGTTTTTTTGTTCTCCTTTATGTCCATGAAAAAGTAATTATTCAGCATATGGTAAGAAGTACATTGATTTTTTTTTTTTTTTTGCCATTGTGTATTCAGTTACTTCTTCAGTGACAACCTCAGACCCCTGAAATGGAAAATTGTTCCAAATATTACTCAACTATTACACTTACAGAATAATTATACTTTGACAGTCATAAGGCAGGAAGAAACATCAGTTTAAAAAGTCTTCTGAGGAATTGCACCTTTAAGTCTGCATTTATGACTGTTCACACACATTGCTTGACTTCTACACAATACATTCCTTTTCCTAATAGGGTCATATAGAATCAGAAGGATTTCTGAATTCCAATTGTGGTCTTAAACAAGTTGCATTTAAAGTCATCTCTAACCAGAAAATCACTTCCTACAACTCGTATCAAACCTAGTTAGACTTAGAAAACCTCTAGCTTGACTTTGGAAAAGACAGCAAAGCAACACACAAAGTTCTAAAATCACCCGCCAAAGGGCAATTAAAAATGTGAATGATCAACATTTGGTTCATATGCAAGATAACAATATTACTATGAACACATTAGGCCGAAAGATAACTGTAAGGCTGCAAACTGGCTTTACACACAAATATATGTAAATAAGAAAGCATGTTCTTCTGTCTATTTGTAAAGAAAGCATGTAATCATAGATAAAAAGAATAAAACAATGCAGCAGTCAGTACAGGGATGTAAGCAAGCTTCAAGTAGTGCCACATAAGAAAAACTCCATTTTGTTAAAGTGACTCTGCAGCAACACCTCTATCTGTACCAGATAAACAACAGAGCAGATAAACAATAAAGCAGAAGGTACAAGGATGCTGCTGGAAGACTGCTGCAGTTTCATCTCCTCCCAGAGCTCACAGTTGTAGCAGCACCTTGGGATAGAGATATGAATTTATATCCATTGCTGTATAAACGCCATGAGTCACCTTCTGAATGCAGGCCTGCAGGCCCTACAGAGCTGCTCAGCTTTCCATCCTGCAGGTGGCCAAGTGGGTGGTGAGAAAGCCAGGCACCTCTTCAGTAGGTATGACACTGTTAAACCTCCTTCCTGGAGCATTTGCAAAGGTTGCTGCAGTTTATTCCTGTCCTGGAGCAACAGGCAGATGTAACAAAGAGCTGTGTGGTGGGTACTGGCAGAGCCCTGCTCCGAGTCTTTCCTAGTTTAACTGTTTTCCTCCAGGCATGACTAACAGGGTTCTCTCCCATTTCCTTTGAGAATGGTTATAGGCAAAACCTTCTATATTGCTGGGTAGAGCACGGGCAACCCTTGAATCTCTCACATGCCTGAGTGATGTGTCTTCTGACATGCCACACTCCGTGTCCGGAATAACCACACAGTTCTGTCCCTCCTTTGTGGTATGGTTTAGGGAAAACATAGCTAACAAATTTTAGCAGCTGCAGAACCTAAACCACGAACAGTGTCCTTTTCAATAGGTCTAATTCTTTTGGAGGGTCAATACAGGATCAAAAGTATTTTATGGCCAGCAGTGAGTAAAAGCACATGGAGAAGATTAACCTAAGCAGCTGCTGATTGGCTACAGACGCTGCAGTGGCCTGGATTCAGAAACTCTGATGACTCTACCTACACAAACTGGGTCACATCCAGGTTCTACAGGCAACTTAAATTCTAGCATTTGCAAATTACTCCACTTTTCTGTCTTTGTGATTTTATTTTAAATGAGAATTTCTCTGTATTTTGCTACTTCTAAAGTGAAACCAAACAGAAAAAGTTAATCTCACAGCATCCTACTGAAACTTTACTCAAGCCAGGTGAAATATTTCTGGATGCATTATCTTTCTGTTACTTGAACTAGGGGAAGAATTGACATCACACATGTGATCAGCATAAGCTAATAAGCATGAAGCACACACAGGTTTTTGTGGTTATTTGTTAACTTTAAGGAATAATGAGATTTATAAATTCTAAACCACATTTCCAGCTCTAAAAGGGAGAATGTTTTAGCAGAACCAGACTATTCTGCTGATTTTTTTTTTCAAGAAGAGCCTTGATGTCTGACCTTCCATAGTCTGGGCCATTCATAACTGTCTCTAGATACCAGATTCATTCTTGGCTGTGCTATCTCAGTCACAGTTCTGTTAGCTCATTTTCTGAATCCTAGTCTTTCCTTTTCCTTCTAAAAGCAATAACTGAAATCATTAGAAAGTAAGTTTGTGAGTCTATCTCCTACCAAAATCAATAGAATTAGTATGAATCAAGGGGGTTCTTCTTCCTTGATGGATAATTTAAAAGACAAATTCAGCTGGCAAATACAAGCAAACATTTAACAGCACATCCAATTTTAAACATTTAGTTCCTGAGAATAGCCAAGAATTTTAATAAAAAAAAGATAAAGGTGAATGGCAGAATCAGATAAAATGGAATAACACAGTACTGAGATAATAATTCTGGCCTTATCATCTGAGGTTTTGTAATCATTGTTGATAAGAAAAAGTATTAAGAGCAAATGCAAAGCATTTTAGAAAATCTTTCCCAAAACTCGTGTAGATCAATGCCAGTTACTCAGAAGGTAAAGACAGAGTCTGTATTACTGATCCATCCTAACAAATCCAGCGGGAGATCAATTTGACCCAGATACATACAAACCTGGTATTTGTCAGAACCCACATGAACAGTTGTCCTTGTGTTGTTCCAGCTTCATAACTAAGAATGTTTAGATTCCAAACCTTAGAAAAATGTACAGTGTATCATAGATACACTGCAATGTTCCTGAGACACTATCTTTTCCAATAGACTTGTTTACTAAATGCTTGTATTTGCCAGATACTGTTATTGCTATTAATGTTATTCATACGTTTGCTGTGCATAAAGAGGAGTAAAACATTTTATTAAGCATTTGGTACCCAGTGAATAGAAGGAGTGTCTTTGCCCACAGGTGATGCCTCCAACACCCATTCCTTTGGTTGCTTGCATTAGCAACTATTCCCATTACCTACTCAACATCATTAGTATCACCTATTGATAAGTAATCCTACTGAAGAATTTGGTTGCATCCCTTTTCCAGTTCCATATATTCAGGAATAGCACAATGCATCCTCCAGAGGTATAGCCCACATACAAAAAAAATGTTCTTTTAAAAGCTACAAAGTATTTTGTGGTTCCCAAAGTTTTCTCCTTGAAGAAGAGGAGAAATAAAAAAAGAAGGATCCTTCAAAGTGTTGAGATTATGAATCTTCAGCCCACAAATCCACTTTGCCCTCCTCAGCAACTGTATTGGAAAATGTTTCTAAACGGTATCTTTAACAAGACATATTTATAGACATTTGTGAGCACAGCAGATGAATTACAAGAATTTGTTTTTAAGCAAAATTATTTATTATCATCCTTGAACTTGGCATTACACTATTAACTGAAGATCAGGATAACTTATTTTTGCTGTTTGGTCACATGCAGTTGTTTTTGTATTTCCCCATTATCTACCCCACCTTGGCTTTTCCTTTCAAACAAGTATAGTCAGTTCAGATTATAAACACTAACAATTTAAGATGACAGAGTTCACATCTGATAAAAGAATTAGCCATTGCAAACTGCTGCTAATTTTCTGCTTTGGCATATGTTCTGCAAGCTTTCATGGAGGCTTTAAGCTTAAATCTCTTCTGTAAGCTCTGTAAAGCTTTAATTGGCTTTTTGACCATAAAATCCCCACAATTTTTTTTCTTCTTGCTTGATGGATTTGGTGGCTTTTAAGTCTAATTCAAGCTGCATTTTGCATTTTCCGTGACTCCTGCTTTTATACACAGAATAGTCCAAAATTACCTTCATATGCAAATATATAAACCAGTACCGCTTCTCTATGTCTTCCATAGAATTGCTAAAACTTCCTTGTATTAGGTTTTGCAAGGTGGCTACCTCTGCAAAGCACCCTGATCCCCTCTGGACAAACAGCCATTGTTCAATATTTCCTGCAGCAAAGGTCAGGTCTGCAGGAACCATCAAGCCACAGTGGCTGCAGACAAACTGGCTGTCAATCCCACTTGAATCAGCTTGCCAATGGCACTGCCTGCCCAATTTCATTGAATCAAAATGTTTTAAGACACTGAGACTGTGTGCATCCCCTGTTGCCAGACAACTTCAATATTACTGCCGTTGTTAATACTAAATCTGAAAGCAAAGGCATGGCAAAGAGGGGGGGTAACCTGAGTAAGTATCTACAGGATGCTAGAAAAATGTTTTCCCTTCATCTTACAGTCCCTCCTGATGGCTCATCTCCTGGGGAGAAGCCCTTCCACCTCTTGGCAGAAAGACAGTAGACACTGCACCATGTCTCACACAGAAGAGCGCCTCACACAGATCCTGGGGCTCTCGGACCTGAGGTCCCCAGCTCCCCTGCTTTGCTCAGCCTTCCTCTTCCTCACACATGCACAAACCCACTCTGGCCTGGCTGGCAGCAGCAGGTCCTGGGCAACATCTGGTCTGTGACAGGTAATGGATTATTCTGGCCTATGTCACCTGCTTGCTTTCAGAGCCAAGGCAAAGGGGCTGTGCTGGGACATGGTGCAGCTTTTGCCATGTGCAGATTTGCTTGCTCACCTTGAATTCCCCATGAGCTTTCTGGCAACGTTACTAAAATTACCAGGGAAACTGCTCTGATTGAAAATTAGCAGCAGCACCCCAGGTATGTCTGCACTCGTGTGGATGTGAATGGATTATTTCTGCTGCTGAAATATTTCCACTGTTAGGAAAATCACAATTAATTACATCTGCTATTCAACATACAAGATCATTTATTAAAACCCACCTATGAATAATCTCATTTACCAACACCAGTTTTGCTTATCCCCGAATCACCTTCCTGTGAGCAGATGCGAGACACTTTATGAAAGAGTTTATGAGCCTACAGAGTCGAATCTAGAGGGAAAATCCTGCTGACCAGTCATAAGAGAAAAATCGCTACAGCTGCTGAGCAGCATGTCCTTAAAATATTTGCTGTTCTCAATGCTGAAGGACAACGGGGTCTCAGACAGGTCCCAGACTTCAAATCAAACCTGCAGCACACAGGTACTGTTTCTGCAGTGCAGTTTGTTTAAGTAAATTAAAGGAGCTGGAAATGCTGCATCAGACAGCAACAGAACAGTAAAACAAAGATAAGAAAGAACACAGCAAGATGGGAATGGGTGGACAAGGAAAAAGATGGCCTGGAGGTAGCTGAACAGCAAAGGAAACAAAGGTAGGAGAGGAGGGAAATGACTGAAAAAACCCAAAGAGCAGTGATTGCACCTGCTTTTTGAAATTACTTCAGTTTTAAAAATAATTTATTGCGTTTTTTTTTCCATAGGCTTAAATTATATGAACAATAGTACTGCTCCAATTCTAGATAAACTTCTATAATAAAGGAGATTGAAAATGCTTCTCCAATTTACAAAAAAAATCCCAATATCATTGGGCAAAACAGACACTGCTGAAATGTAACTCACATTATTATTCCTAAAGTCTTTCACTAACTGTTTTTGTACTTGAAATTAAGCATGTGTATAATTACTGCAAAATGAGGAGCTAAGCTTTTTATTTTTTAATTTCACAAGATTTAGTTCCATGACAACAAAACAGCAAAGCCTTAAGAAAGGAAAGTAATCTTGACTTTCAGACTTTCAGCACAGTTACGGTGATCTTCTGAAATACAGATAGATTTAAGAATCTTTGAATGACTTCTCAATTCATGCTCAAACACATCAAGGAAAATTTCCAAAAGCATTTAAGTGACACGGAAGCACAAGCCCCAGAACTCTCACCCAGACATGCAGAAGTGCAGAATACTACATAGCAATAGTGGTTACAAATACCACTCACAGCATTTACTTCCCAGCTTTGCCTATAATGTCTCGGATACTGATATTTGTGAAGCCCTGGAACTGCATTTTGTAGCTTAGAAAAGCATTTAAAACCAAACATTAGTAGGAAAAAAACATTCTGACAACCTGAAACTTTAGAAGAATCTGTACAATCCAAGGCTTTCACAATTAGAAAAGTTAATCTATAGACATTGCACATTTCAGTTCACAAAACACAGAAAATAATGAACCTGCAAGGTTCTCATTTTTTAATCACAGTTTTGTCCAGGCTTTAAAAGTGTGTAGAAGGAATTCACTGGGAAAATACAAAGGCCAGTTATGAAGCACAGACTTATGAAAATGACTGTATTTTGGGGCCAGGGATGAGTACTCATTTGAGAAGCTGGTTGTTAAGCACCAGCCAGAATATTAGGTGAATTATACTGCCATGTATATTCCTCTTACCAGCAGAACTCTCACAAGGGAAAAAAACAGTGGTATGATTTTTGTCTTACTCTGCCACAAAGAAAAATAAAACCAAACTTAATATATTTTCAAAAGGGAAGAAGGAAGGGTTGATGGTAGCATCAGATAGCAAGTACACCAAAGCTTTTCTGCACACACTACAGAAATACACAACTACAGCAAAATGTATTTTCAATATTGAATTTTCCTACATAATGAAACTATTATTTCCATTTCCTTCGTATGAGAATAATTTTATGAATTTCCATTATTTTTTCACCATCTCATCACTCACACTGCTCCTTGGGATTAAAGCCAGGGCAGAGGAATCTGGCATTACTCCTGTGAATCACTAGGCATCTGCTAAAGTTCACTCTCAATCCATCCTTATGCAGTGCCATAATTTCCCTATGTGATTATGTACTTCTCTTTCCTGGTTCACTTGGCACCCAGTACACAAATTGCTACACTAGAGAAAGCAGAAACAGGTGTCCAAACACCACCTAAGTTTGTGCTGTCTCGCCAACCCCTCGATGGGAAGGCTGGATGCTGTTCAACAAACCTAACTGCAAGGTCCTGACTGCTGGTGGGAAAACCCAGTAACACTAATATGGAGGAAGCAGAATTTCTGTAGAAATACAGGCTGTTGTGGATCAGAAGGTGAAAAGAAGTCACTGGGACCATACTGCTGTCTGGGATGTATAAAGAAGAGGAGAGACCTGGAGACTCCCTGGATACATCTGCTACAGATAGGCTCTGAGTGCTTTCCCTTACAGTGAGGCTATGGCCAGGAGGACGCCTCCAGGCACAGGGAGTGACCCACCTGCAGCCTCCTCCAGCAACTGGACCCCCACATGAGGTGTGAGCTAATCACAGCAACCAGCACGCACTTCACTGCTGCTTGAAGTGCCACATGGGCATGCAGTCCTGCAGCCTGAGCAGCAGCTGGGAAAGGAGCTCCAAACATTCAGCACACGTAAGGCCACAGCTGGAGGAGCTGCCAACCACAATGCAGCCACCTGGACAGAATCAGATGATCAGAAGTCAGGCAACAGTGACCTACAAATAGAAGTCAAAGGGATGCAAAATACAGAGAGGAGACAAGGATATTAACATCCTAACAAAAGGTGAAAAGATACTGCAAGGAGGAAGGGAATAATGGTCTGCAGTCCATGGGGGAAGAATAAAAAGTGAGCTTCAGTCACAGCCAGATGAATCCACACTTGATGTTTGTGATGAACTATTCATCACCCTGACAGGTATCTAATGACATGATAGCAAGCACAGGCATAGCCCAGTTAAATGCTTAAAGGCACTGACTCGAAGTCCAATGAAGTTGCTACAGAGATGACTCCTCTTCCACACATTCTCCTTAGCAAGGCTGGCTACACAACCAGCAATTTGTGCAAGTGCTTCCACGGCCAACTGATCTTCTAGCTAATGACCTTCTGTGAAGGTTCAACAAGTCCAGAAGGAGGTGGATGTGTTCATCTGAGCAGAAACCTACATTAGTAGGAGGTGGTCTTCCATTTCAGACTACTGCCAGTAACAAGGAAGCATCAGTGCTCCCCATCACTAGTGAAGAAAAGTGTTCTCTATTTGCTTTTTCTTCCCTGGTTGCTGGGCAACCACAGAATCTTTTACATCTGTAAATGCTGCAAATATCTTATTTTGAGCCATTTTAATATTCAGCCTGGTGAAGAGCTGATTCATCGTCACTTTTCTTCAGATGGCTATAATTAAGCTTTGCACTGTGGTGTATGTCTCTGGAGTTGGTAGTAGGTTGAAATTACAGTAGATGAAACAACAGTAAGAAAAAAACCACAGGTTGTGCATAATTTGAAAGGGAACTGACATGTTGCTCATTCTTCATCTTCATGTGGACCAAGCCTGTATCACAACAGCACTTTGCAGAATGGGAATTCTTAGATAAATACATGGAGTTCTTCTGCATGCTTAAGTTATTCTGTTTCTATAAGGAAAACACGTGCAAGAGATTAATAAACATAAAGGGTATCTTACTGATGTAACAGTCATGATTAAAATTATTGGCACTGTAGGGCATGCATAATTTCCATTGTGTTTAATATCTCCCAGCCTCTCTTAAAAAAAAACAACAGACAAGCCCAATTAATAACCATGTGGATGTATACTTCTACCACTACATGGCACCAATTATCAGTTGCAGTGTTACACACTACCAATAACCTCACCTACATACAGTAAATAATCCAGCTCCTCCACAACTTGTCAAAGTAATAACATGTTTTGTGCTGATCTTGCTGTGGGGGTGCAAGATTTCACTATTTCCAGTTCTTTTTTCCAGTGTGCTGCCTGCCCTACCACACAGCAGCAGAAGAGAATAGGCACCTATGGCTTACTCATTCCCACGCAAAGCTTTGGTTTCAAGCACTTGAGCTGAAGCAGCCGTACACTGAGGTGACACTGGGTTTGAGCAAAGAACGTGCACTGCAAATGGGACTGTGCTGAGGGGTTTTCATACTAACAACTCTTGCCAAGTCTGCCATAGGGTAGGAGGCTATATGGGTCACAGCCCCTAAAACTTGTGTGCATAATATGCCTGAGATATGCCCTATGCCTCTCACAACTGCTCAGCAAAGTTACACCAGTCACAAAGAAGTGAATGGAAGGTAGGAAAGTACAGGTTTTGTTTGGTTGCTTCCCTCTCATGGCTACTGGGCACTTAGCTAATCAAACTGTGTTTATTTAGTGCTTTTGGAAGCCCCTTTCTGCACATTTATGGTTCTTGGTGTTGGCTGCTCTGAAACCAGGAGAATTCTACCACTGACGTTTATGGGAACAAAAGTAGATCAAAGTAAGAAACTGTAAGAACCATTATCTTCCCTGTTAAGTTTTCCAAGATGATGTAGGACACCAAAGCTTCTAGACATTTTCCCTGCTATGTTGTTAGAATATGACAAGTCTTCTACCTACAAGCCCACTGTAATGCACAGTAAGTCAGATTCACACAATCCACTAAAAATAATGAAAAAGCATTATTTCATATAGGGTATAAGAGAAAAAAGATTCCCAGAATTGACCTCATTGACCTACATGAAACATTAGTACACCAAAACCTTACCAAAGGAAGATATGTTGACCTTAGGAGAAAGAGAAACAAATGGGTAAAATTCAAGCAAAATATTTCTTAAACTTATTTCCAAATCATTTTTAAAATATAAAATCTAACTTCCCCAAAGAATAGGAAGATAAAAAATAGGCATATGTAATGACTGCATGAGAAAGTCAGTTTTATGTGATCTCAGTTGATTGACCTTAGAATTCTCCACTACTGTATTTCATTCTAATTACAATCATGTACAACAGATTCTCTTTTAAAGCAAAGATGACATTTTAAAACATAACTAAAAGTTCAGCTTTGATATTGCATTAAAAACTAAAGCCATTGATAAGGAATATATTTTAGCTAAAAACTAAGCATTTTATTTTAAAACTTCTTCAGAAAGGAGAAAGTCTGCTAGACACAGAGATTACCTCAGAAAAACAAACATGAATGTTTTTGACTATGTCCTTAATTTTTCTAAGCAATGATTTCTGATGCAACTCACAAGATTAGAGATTATGACATGTTCGATAGAATAGTTGAATATCTTAAGAGTAACTGGACTGCCTAGTATATACAGCAATATTCTTCTATCAGAAAGTGAGCTAAAGTAATTGGGGGTCTTTGCAATGTTGCAGTAAGAATAATATCTGCTGTCAACCTCAGGACAAAGAGGTATGCCAACAGTCATGATTATGGGTAAAAATTCATTATTAATTAACCTAAATAACCTGGAAAGCAAAGCAATCTTAGATATTTGCAGCAAGTGTGTAAGGAGGCTCACTCTTTTCTTCAGTTGCTCAGGCTTTCAATGTCCTTGATCCATTTCAGTCCATGTCACCTGGATATAAATCTCTCCTAGTTTCTGCTCCTAACACTGCCTTTTAATAACTTACAAGATCCTACAGAAGGTACAACTTATTTATGTGCCTGCAAACAGAGCAGGATCTATTTTTTAAACATGCCCTTGGTAGTACACGTGAACTCCTTAAGGCAATTTCCTGCACAATGAAGGTTCGGTAGCTGCATTACAAGTGAAGTGGTGACTGCTAAAAAACCAAAGATGTACCACTCCAGAAAGACCTCCCCAAGCATTTTCTTCCAGAAAGTCTGATGCTTCACAGCCAGAAAAGCACATCAAATATGCTCCTGAGTGTGTTTGTCTCAGGCAATGCTGATTCTGATAATCTACGGAGAAAACAGCAGAATCATTGTCACTTTACTATTTCCAGAGACATGAATACTAAATAAAGCATGTGCTGTGTTTCTGTCCCTTCTTTTGTTTCTTAAGTAAGCTAAATACTGTATTAATTTCTGATATTCTTCTCTTAAAACATGGTCCCCTCCAGCCACCTAATACAAAATATTTTTTTCCTTTGGGTTCACTCAGGTTTGACAATATACCAAGGAGATGGCACCCGGAACCAAACTAAGTATATATGCAGTTCAATTCCCTCATTGCCTCAACTGCCTTTTTGCCAGGGCAGGATGATGATGCATGAAAAGCCACATTTTCCTCCATCAGTATATCCCATTATAAATTCATGTCTACAGTATTCTTCTTACTGTCACATGGCCCTCAGTACTGCTGTGTCACAGGCATTTTCTTTCTAACAAATACTTATGTTGAAAAATCTTGTCTTGGGGTGACTTTATCAGGTGTATCCCCTATCATCACTCTATGCCCAGACATGATTCCTGTGCCTTTCTGTGCCTTTAAACTGAGCCCGAGAGAGGAGAGAGAAAGAAAAAAAGGCCAGATGAACTTTTCAAAGCAGTCTGTGCTTCAAGGTCACTACTCCTCTGCATTTCTCTGCTGTGGGGAGAGGAGCGGAGGAAGCACCCTTCTTGCTTTTCGGCCAGTTTTTTTTTCAGCTCTTTTTCTTCGGGAAGAGATNTTTTTTTTTTTCCTCTTTCACATTCCTCCGAGGAATATTTCTTTCCCGAACCTGGTGGGGGAGGGGTGGCTATAACCTGCCTTCCTTTGAGGAGACGTTCCTTTCGGAAGTTTCCCTGATTTTAGCCAGAACCAGCACAAATCTCTTTTTGAAACTGTATAAAGTAAAACTCTTACAAGTGTGGATGTGACTTAGCAACTTTCCAAATTCAGCTTTTCTTCTGTCCATATTTCTAAACTGTTTTGTTATTTTTATATTACTTACTGTCCCTACCAATGTTCTGTAGAATTAGTGTTAAAAATGTAGCTGTATTAGCAGTATACTACTTTCTCCAATAATTTGTCTCCCCATTTAAGCAGAGATGCTGTGCTAAATTTCAAATTAATGAAAAGATACAATTCATTTTAAGACAGGATTTCCTATCTTTTGGTAACATGTCAACCAGAGAAAAACTACACTTTTGCTTTTTTGAAATTGTTAATGCTGTTACAGCATTAAATATATTCTGTTAACTAATTAGGATATCACCTTCACAGGTACCAATGACTGTGTAATAAGATTAAAAAAGAAAAAAAATCACAAACCACAAACAACAAAACACTAAATAAACAAAAAACCACCATACAAATCCCAGCAAAACCCAATTTGTCAATACTGTAACCTGACTGTGCCTCAGAACTGCATCTTCCACATCCCCTTGGCCTATTCATATTAAAAGCATGTTAAGTTACAAAAAATAAACAATTCCTTTACACTATTTGAAGCAGATTATTTCATCAGTTCTAAAACTTAATTGCAGAAGTTCTACACAACAGTTTGTGTAGACATCTGATAAATATTCAATTAAGCAATGTTATTAAAACCCAAAATTACTTGTGAACAATAGCACTGCTGGGAAAGCACAGTGGTACCAGCAGTGCTATACAGAAAATTTGTCATTTAGAATCCAGCACTTGTCATGCAGGTCAGACTTTCTGGTTGCATTAAGAGCACAGATGTATTGAGACTACAGGTTACAATATCCCCAAGCCAGATACAGGTTCTGAAGGAAAGACAAGCAGGAAGACTAAA
Organism: Aleadryas rufinucha; assembly: GCA_013397815.1. Taxonomy (NCBI): domain Eukaryota; kingdom Metazoa; phylum Chordata; class Aves; order Passeriformes; genus Aleadryas; species Aleadryas rufinucha. The sequence goes on along the minus strand of VZTH01003515.1, from coordinate 139,231 downwards.
AAAGAAGAGTGGACATAATGCATAAGATCCACTAGGATCAAGAGCACTGATTTAGGCACATACCTAACTGCTTCCACAACAAAATTGCTTCATGCATATAACATTGACTATGGAATAAAAACCCCCAAAATAACAACAACAACAACAATACATCTGTCTAGTAAGCCGTAAGTTTTAACGCATTAAAGGAAAAACATAAGGAAAAACTGAAGTTATTCTAAGATAAAAATAAGAAAAAGCAATAGATAGGAACTTCCAGGGGAAAGTCTAAAGGAAAGTTTATTTTTGTTTCAGTGATTAAATAGATCACCTAAAAATTCTGTTAGAATTAGAGATGATTATGTCTTCCCCTGTTAATTAAAAAGAGACCTTATATCCTAGGTATCCATGTGCCTAATGAAAATGAAATTACAGATGCTTTACATAAGATGGAAATAGGCAGATGCAGTCAAACAGGAGGTGCTAGGAAAAATACAAAATATAGCAACAGAGCAGAAATATTAAAAAAGGAAAAAAACCTATGTCAGCTAAACCTAGTTACAGTTAATTTATTGTAGCAACCAAGGGAACAAATGACAAATAATTTAATGAGAAGCTATAGAAGTTAACTAGATACAACTTTTCTATGGCACTTTTTCTTTTCCTATTAAATACAATAATGTAATAATTTATACCTAAGCAGTATAGAAAAATTGAAGGTAAGCCACATAGTTAAATATACTTAAGCCATCACCAGAAATATTGATAACTTCTTCCAAACTGTAACATTCCTTTCAACAGAAACCAAACTTTTCTCACTGTTCACAAAGCATTGCAGTGATGTGTCCAAATAAGGGCTTTGCTTGCTAAAATTTATTGCTTTAGCCAACAAACAGAATTAGTAGGGCCTCAAAATTCCAGAGAAAGCCAGAATGAAATAAGGTACTTGACCTGAAAAACAGCATTGAATGCTATCCACACTTACCTACAGAACTACTCTTACCAAACGAAGGAAAAATAGTAACACCAATAAAAAAGAAATCACGTGTACAAGTTGGAATGAAAGGAAAACATTGTCAGATACTGACAAGAAGAACCTAAAAGATGACTAACATGGCAAAAAGCAAGCAAACAAAAAAAAGCTGGTGTCTTTTATGCTCTCTGTACAAAGAATGAAGGATGTTTAGAAGGAGGTGTTAAATAAAATATATGAAGAGTGTTTCTCCTCATGTTAAATAACTGTAGATTCCTCAGGTTTTGATGGATAACTGAAAAATAATGAAGATGTGGAATCATGACAGAATAAAGCACAGTGGCTTCTCATTTGGTGTGTTCTCATTAAAGAGAAAGGATATTTAAGTCGAGTTATTTAAAATTCTTTGCTTATTTTTCATTTCTGCTTAAACCTGTTTCATATAAACTCAAGAGAATAAATGGGATAAGCTCACACTGTGAACAAATTCTTGCAGTACTTCAGAGGATCCTTCCATCGAAACAACCAGCCTTGGTCTTCCTGGTCATTTCTACACAAAGAGGAAGAAAAAAAGCCCACAAAACCAACACAGAAACAGAAAGAAGAAGCAGAAGATTAAAGAAATCCTGAACTGATTTCTTTTTGAGATGGAGTGGTTATGAAGGTTGGAAGGTATACAAGTAAAACCTCTTTTTCCTTGGACTTCACTGTTAACTCTTAAATCCAGTAATTTTCACCCATGGAAGATCAGGCAGGACCATGTATAAAGACAAGTATTCAAGAGAAGGGAAATTACTTTAACTCCAGTTTAACCAGAAGACAGAAGACTATGGTTTAAATGAACAAGGCTGGCAGAGGGTCTTAGTGTGGAGGCTAACAGGGCAATCCCCCATCAGCATTCTCACTACTGGTTCCAGGAGACAAGTGGTGCCCTGGATCTGACAACCATTTTCTCTGTCTCAAGAGGCCCACAGACAGGCAAAGTCTCCTCAACCACTGTCACACCCAGCTCTAGCAGCAACATCAACCTCTGCCCCAAAAGTCTGCCTGCACATCGCCCACACTCTTCCTCAGTGAGCTGCATGAACTCCTGAGAGCTCCCTCTGAACAGCTCTGTGGAAACACCTCTGTATGGTTGTGCTCTGCTCACACCATTTCCTTTTTCTTATGTCCCACCTGGACAGGAACTGATGCCTCAGCCCCAGCAGGCAGCCCATACGGCACCAGAGTGGGCCAGCACATGCCCTGGGGTAGCTCCACAGCCATGGGAGACAGGAATGGAAGAGTCCCTCCATGGGGCAGTTGCCCACGTACATTCACAGCACAGGTGATGGGAGCTCTGAGAGAAACCCCTTCAGTGGCCAAAGCGAGCCCTCAGCACATGGGGACCAGGCTGTAGCCTCTCTGTCAGCTCCTCCACAGAATTCCAACTGCTCTTTTCAACTCCTGGTTGGCTCTTTTCCCTTTACACTCCTATAAATCCACTCTTCATCTGAAGTCCCATCACACTGTGGGCCTTCCAGGAGAACTGCTAGAGGTGGAAGGTGCCAGAGCATGTCCAGAGAAGGGCAACAGAGCTGGTGAAGGATCTAGAGCACAAGCCTTATGAGAAGAGGATGAGGGAACTGGGATTTTTTAGACTGGAGAAAAGGAGGTTCAAGAGGAATCTAGAGAGCTAGTATATCTTTTAAAAAAACCAACAAAACCCAACAAAATAAAAATCACATCCTGCACCTTCATTCACAGAGCAGAAAAGAAGATTCTTATTGTAATATGATCTTCAGCTTCCAAGCTTACTCATTTAACTTATTCAATCAAGAGAAAATTCTTTCCACTCCTCCAGAATATATTACAAATACCAAAAGTGGGCTCAGCCATTCAAAAAATGCAGTCCTGGTTAAACAACCAGGGATTGCTACCTCTTTCACTTTTGACATTTCTTAACACTTCAGCAGCAAACAAAGCTGTTCCACTGATCAGTTTTAGAAACTCACTTGGAATTACCTGAATAGATTATAATGTATTTACTTAGGCATAAAGTCCCCCAAATTTTCAAAATTAGGCTTCACTTATGAGACTTTTTCATAGACCTTTCATAGCCAATTGATTATATATTTATCTATCTACATAAAGAAAAATTACTGCAGTTTACCATGCCCATCACTAACAACTCTAAGATTGAAACAAAAGCCCACTCTGTTGGAGTTGAGGAATGATTTAATTTCATTTAGGAATGTGAAGCAATTCAGTAAACTTCCAAAGGTGCAAGTGAGATGCATAAAAAAAAAAAAAGGGAAATGCCAGCCTTCAGCATTCAGGATTCTCCAAATATCATTTTTGTTGTAAAAGAAGAAAAAGGCCATGCAATGCTACTAATCAAACAAGTCTGCTCACTTTGTCCAGACCACTGCAATCTCCCAGCCTCAGCTGCTACATCAGAATACTTCTGAATTGAAACATAATTTCATCACTTTATAAATTGCTTCACCAGACATATCCCTCCCCAAAAAGACCACCACACAGTGGAAAATATCTATTTCCACTGTATCATACAGAGGATAGTTAAGGCTAACAGAAAAAGAGAGAACACCTTCCCTGCAGATACCATCATATTGCAAAAGCATCAACACCAAGAACAGAAATTCTCTCAGAGGTTCATTCCTGGTGCAGTACGCTCCCTTTCCTGTGCAATGCATAAAAGAATTAAATAATGGGAAAAACCATACAGGAGGGAGACATCAGCCACAGTAACCAGAGAGGGAAGAGGCCATCACTCAAGCTGTTCACTTCTCGCGCTGGGCTGTCACCATTTCCGGCACATATCTGTTGACAGGTCAACTCACCAGGTGTTAAGAAAAATCACCGCCAAGAAGAGTGCTGAATGTCGTTCCCTTCCTCTTGAACTTACGTTCAGAGATAACTTTAGTTTGCTTATAACAAAATAAGACTATTGTCTATCCCACCTCTAGTCACTTCCTATCTCAGCCCGTTCTGCACAAGGCTTGACGCTATTGATTTATGTTCCTGCACTTCACTCTTCCACCCTGGGAAAGAACACAACTTGTCAAATACTTCTTGGTAATTAATATGATGTAATCTTTGTGAATGCATTAGTCACCTTGAAATCGATGAAAAAAAGGTTGTAAAAACTCTGTAAAAGATCCAAGTTGTGGAGCAGCATGCACCTGAAAGATCCAGGCTGCCCCCGATCTGAGGTCACACACCTCACAGCGTGATTATTACAGGTCACCCAAGCTGGCATGTAAAGGTCCAAAACTACCCTGCGGGACACATGTGGAAAGAGAATAGCATTCCTCTTTGAGTCATTTTCTAACAAACTTCTACAGCAAATCCAAACACCCCATCTCATATTTATAGATGTTATAAACAGGAAAGTTCTCTCAATTACCTTTTTCTGTTAAAGAAAAGAAAAACATTTATGCAACTAATACAGATGTCTTTTTTCCAGCAAAACTGGGAGAACCCAAATGCTTTGTCTGACTCTATGAGTGAGTTCCCATTGAATAACAAACCACACACAGTCCCTCCTTCCCAGCCATGTCACAGTGGATGTCACTTGACTGGTTTGCAGGTCTGCAGCCTCCCCACGTCAGACAAGACACACACCAACCCTTGGCATTACAGTCAGTGGGCATAACTTATTTATATTGTAGTAACATTCAGAATCCACCTACACTGGGACCATCAGTAACAGGATTATTATTTAGAGCACTTTTACCCCAATAGTACAAAATAAACAGGATCAAAGGAGGGTATAACAAGGGAACAAACAGAACAGGTCTGGGGAGGAAATACAGTGGCAAAAATCACAAAATATACCTTATGCCTGGACCACATGGGAGCAATATTCAAAACTAATATCTGTTATCAGGTTACAGGTCTTTTTACATAGCATGTAGGAGAAACTTTCAAGAGGTGGTTTCAGTATGTGAAAAAACCTAGCATGAGAGAAAGGGTTTAGGTATAACATGCTAAATACATTTGAAAACACAACAATAACTGAAAATAGGAACTCCATTCAAGACAAAGTCAAACTTGCACAAGAATGATACTGTGAAACAGGATAAGTGAATTTTTACTTACGCTTTACATTCAAAGATCTTTTGCACTTTTCAGCAGTCTGTGACCAGCTTGCTTTTTACTCAATGGGGATGAGTGCCAATGCAATTGAACTGTACTTATACTTTTGTAAAGGTCTCCTGGTTTCAGAAAAAATACACATAATTTAATTTGAGAAACAGACCAAGAAGAAAATAAATCTGTTTTCTGATGATACTTTTGAAAATTAAAAATTACTTTTTTTCCTCTTCCTGTCCTTCATCAAAACTGTGTGGAATGTCTAGGCATCAGTGCAGCTACTTTTTATACTTTTAAGACATAGAAATATTTTAGGTTATACTCCTTTATCTGGTTCACCTGCTTGTGTTCCCATTTCAGACAAGTTTGTTTCCTATGACACATGGCATAAGGGGGGGATGACATCATGTTCTGATATTTTTTCACTGTTACTTTGGTAGCTAGGCATTTTTACTGCTTAGCAAAACATCATTTCATGATCAGCTTGCTGTTATCATTCAATCCTGTTTTACCTTGTCAGGTATTTGAGAATTCTGAAGTAAATCAGTGACAATCAAATCAATAAAGTCCACTGCAATTTGCATGGCCAAAGATAATTATTCCATATAATTTATCATAACTGGCACAGTATATTCTATTTTGCAGTTTAAATATACATGGGCAAGCTGTTAGATTATTTTAAGACGCTATCTGAACCTGTAAGACACCACCTGCCAAAACATTCGAAACCTGAATTTAAATATGTGAACTTCTATTTTTACCAGCTAACTCTAAGAGATCAGGGAAAAAAAAAACAAACCAAAAAAAAGCCCCACAAAAAACTAACAGCAACTTTCTGGAGAGGTTCTCTCATAATACCTTCTCAGACCTGCCTAACCTTGCTTTCTCTTGAAAGTCAAATAACAATTAGATGGAACTTAACTCAGAGCAACCATGGCAATTCCTGTATTTCTATCCTCAAGTAACAGGAGTTACTGGAAAGAAGCACTGCAAGAGGTAATGGGCTATGTCTAGGTGCTAGAAAGTTGAAATTAGCAGGAGTGTACCAGCCCAGAACAAGCACATCTGATTTGGGGCTTGGCAGTGTAACCATGGTGTCTTCTTCACGGTTACAGTATCCTGTCTGTGGACCCTAAACCTTACTGAATAAGAAGTCATTTAAAAAATTCAAACTTTCTTATTATAACTGTATTATATTATTTCAAATTATACTTTTATCCATCATTATGCATCATGGGCAACACAAAAATTTCCAGTATTTTGAAATAAATGTTCAATGCACATTCCAATTTCTAAATAAAAAAGAAATCTGCCTCTGAATTCCAGTGAGCACCCAAAACAGGGATCTTAGTACACTGTGGGTGCTTACAGACTTCTTAGCAGAACAGCTTAGTCATAGGAAAATAGCACAAATTTCTTTCCTAATGCATTCTCTCTGTTTTTCCCTAAAGAGGTTAGCCTTGTTTCTTCTAGCTGGGTAAAAAGCATAGTACACAGACTTTCTGCCAAACTCCCTTACTAATTTTTCCATTTCTCTGTGAACACCACTCAAGGAGTGCTCTATACAGGTTGAAATAACTGGTTGTCAGACTACAATACTCATTGCTGCAACTGTAGAAAAGGCTAAATTAAGACTTTTGCAAAATGCCTTAGACGAACAAATCCATAGCTGGGATAGAGACAAAAAATTCAGTGCAAAACCAATGGGCTTTATACAAGCGAACAAATTAAATTATTAGGAAGGGAGAGGGGAAATGAATTGCAAGAACAATCAGTCAACATAAAGAAAACCATCCAAACTTGTCAGTGGGGATCACTACACAATGTTCTCTTGTGGTACTTTTTCTGATAAAACTTAACTGTTTCTGTTCAGGGACACATATTTCACCAAGGTAACAATAAAAGCCCAACAGCACTGGCTGCTAACACTGCACACACATGCACCTGGTTTGCATGTGTATTTCATTGATTTATATTTAAATCAATGAAAAGCACGGAGCACTGTAACATCAGGATTAAAATCTTGATTTGAATATGTGCAATACTGCACATGGACAGGCTCAGCCACCAAGCAAAGGAGGGAGAGAGAACTGTGGATTCCAGTGTTACTTTGCCAAGAACAATTTACCTGGAAAGGAAGGGTACCTTTCTCAGACAACTTCCCATTACAAACCAGTTCTAGAGCACAAACCACATCAATGTGTTAATCCGTTCCCTGTATTCCTGTTATCCTGGACTGATATAAGTCTAAACAATGTCTGTAGAAAATAACAGGTAGACCCTGCTGCTTATTCTAAGATTATTCAATTGTACCTCATTGCCCCCAGAATATACTTTCAATGGAAGATGTCTCTCTTCTCTGTCTCTTATCAGGAACAGATGAGTTTGCTGGCCAACAAATTTCTAAGTCAGGAAACAATACAAGGTGAGAAAAAACCATAACCAAGATCTGACCACTATTTTTGTTTATTATAGATGCTTAGGATATGGTACAGAGAGAAGGAAATGTTTAAACTGAAGGAATCTTCTTAACATTCTCTGTAAGTATTTACATGGCTATATGCAAAGGTAATTTTTGACTGATACTAGACTGTGGGGTTTTTTTCATTTGGTTATTTCAGATAAAGTTGCTTTTTTCTTTCTGCCTACATACAAAACAAAAGATTACAATTGCAACATAGCCCTGCTAGTACTCACCTTTTAAACAAAACTTGTTCGGGGTGCAATCAGTTCAAGTGTTAATGTTTGAGCTCATAATCTATTGAGTATAACAAACGTATAAAGATACCAGAAACCTTGACACTTTTGAGATTTTCAACGGAAGAGAAGCCTAGTTTTCTTCCCAGTTCTAGCTCTTCAGACCTGTTTGAAACTTTCATGACCTCTCCTATGCCTTTGCTATTCTTCAATGTCTTCCTTATCCTATTTATTTCCTTACAAGTTTTCACAGAGCTCACATCAGATGCAAATTTGGCTGCCCGCAACCCAATGCTCCATATGGCATCTCACCCACGTACTCTTACACTTCCATAAAAGTCTCTTTCACTTTGTGTTTTATTTTGCTTTAATTTTTTACTTAGTGAATTGATTCAGTGTATTTTCCTTAGATTTCCATATTTTATCCCTGTTGCTCTGTTACTGCCAAAATAATTTTTGTTAACTGCCATATATATGCATATGGATAGTCCAGCACATCATGACTATCAAAACCAGAACTCAGGTGAGTTATGTGACATTTGCTGTGTGAACTGACATTTCTCATTTCGCCTGCAGGAGCTGTGAGGGAAGGTCAGACAGTTTGTCCAGCTCTTCAGAAAATGCTGGTTTAAAGGAGGCAGAGGGTTTCTATGCAATTTACTAACATTTCATTCTCAGAGATGACTGGCTACACACAAACAGACTGGGACATGTATTTCTCTGCAGGACAGATACTACTTTACATTCATAATATTTGTACTCATGCCCAGGAGTCGTACAGATCCTATCAAAAAGCAACTTGAAACTCCATCTCTATTTAGAAACCTATGTTCACTCATTTTAAATGTTAAAATTAACTGGTATAACTCATGATTTACCAGCCTCCTACTTTGCCATTTTTCCCCAAATGCTTTGAGAGTTGCCTCTCTAGCACTGGTCACCTTGTATCTTTGGGTTTCCCATAGAAAATTCAGAACATATTAGCAGTTTTTATTTTTAGCACATCAGTGTCCAGAATTTTGTTAAGTGTTTCTGAATTTCCTTCTCTTTCAGGTCTGGTCTTTATCTATACATGACCAGTACAGCAGCTGGCTGTTAGAAAATGAAAGAGACCTCACCACAACAGATAAGAAACCTAAACAGGAGAGGAAAAAAAATCATCAGTAGTTGAGAGAAAAGAAAAATGAAGCGGTAAATGGGGTAGAGAGTGCAGAAAGGAAGAAGCTGAGGGCTTTGAGTAAGAGAATGACCTGGCTGAAGAACAGAAAGCAACCGTACAGCTTCCCACAGGACACCTCCCAGCAGGTAAGATTAATTTCTCTCCCTCTCCCCCCACTCTCTCAGTTCAAATTGCAGCTGAACACTGGCAAATAAAGTGTGGTTAAGAGCGGCTACTTAAAGATGGCTGTCCCTTGTGACGTTTACATAGAACGAGAAGAGTTGTATTCTATATAAGAGACTATAAATCTTGTGCAGTCTACAAGACTTGTGTGTAACAAAATCTTTTCACTTTCCAAAAACCTGACCCACAAGAAAACCCCAAACAAACAAAAAACTTCAAAACAAAACAAACAAAACAAAACCACTAGGAAAAGGTAGCTACAGTTTCTTGTCACATGCCGCATTTGGGATACAGAGCATCCAAACTATAATTTTTTTTTCAGAGAGACATTTGAAAATTGAATACTGTTTCCCCCAAACCCTACAAATGATAATTGCCTTTACTTGTATTTTCCAAGTTACTTATTTTAAGCTGTATTCTACAAGCTTGTACTGCTTAATTAGTACTTTACTTCACTAAAGTCAACAGAGACCCAATGTAAATAAAATGAATGATGTATTTGGTTTGAAGAGGATTTTATGCTTAAGGAAATGGCGCTTCTTGCAAACAAGGTATCAAAGACTTAAATTCTCAACATGTTGCAACAATGTCTAATTGCTCACTCAGAATTATTACCTGAAGAAATAAATTTTTCTGAAATAAGTCAAACAACATCCATCAAAACACTCATTTATACACATTTTAATTTGCATTAAATAAACCACAAAGAAACCCTGTCACAAGAATGTTTCCTTATAGACAGACCTTTGTGTCAAGCTAAATTGCTCAGCACATGCAAATTATTTTGGATTATATTACATTCTGTAAAAATGACAAGATCAGACTGTTGAAAAAAGTTAAAGCATAGATCAGTGATTACGTTGAAAAGGACAAAATGACTAAGAGAACTCAAGTATTATGACAGTGCATGGAATTATTTATGTTTGCACCAAAAAAAAAAATTTGGTCTATTCACACACAAATCTACTTAGAATTTATAAATTAGAGCAATGATGCAATCTTCTAGATAGCTATAATTAGCATAGACAAATAAAAATTATATTTTATGATGTGAACAATATTAAATTAGTATTTTCAAAAAAAGTTCTACATTCACTACTTGGGGCAATGCAAATAATTAATATTCTCAAAGCTAATATATACAAACAAATAATTTTAGTCACACAGCTTCTACACAGTTTTAATTACTTATACATAATTTTGCCGGCTTGAAACTTGTGTATCAAATAGTTGCAGTGACATTTCCATGCAACCCAGTAACTCCAACGAAATACAGCTTCCCCATTACCTAATTGAACAAAACCACTAAAGACGTATTTTTCAACTGCAAAGCAGACGCATGATGCTATAATTACACCCATGGGTGTTTTCAGCTATTATTTTGGTTATTGGGTAAGGTCCTTAATATTTTAATGGTGTAACATTAGCATAAAAAAAAATTATGAGAGATGAAGAGTAGGAAAAAATAGAACAATTTCAGCTGGACACAACCTACCATGGTCATCTTGTCCAACTGCCAGCTTCAGGGCTGACCAAAAGTTAAGGCATATTATTAAGGGCTTTGTCCAAATGCTTCTTCAATGCCGACATGGCAAAAATGTTACCTTATCATAACTAATATAATCTTTAAATTTCGTTCATTAGTTAATCTCAAAAGCTTATAAATGCACAATTATTTGAGATATATTATTTGAATTATGTAATGGTTGAGAATTGCTCTAATTTTAACACAAAAAAAAAATCAAATGAAATCATCCTTATGAGATGACAGAATAATTCAACCTACTGGGAAATAAATCAACAGCAACAAAAAAACCAAGAAAGATCACACTTGCAAGGTTGGTTATTGAAATTCGTCAGTGAAATTCACCAGCTTCAACACTGAGCTGAGATTTATATAACCACTTATCTTTTAGTAAAATCAGCTGCCGTTACACAAAGCAGATTACAGTGCAACGGTTTTAACCTTGAACTAACTGAGAGCTACACATCTCAAGTAGAAGAACCTTTCTGCAAGGTGCTGATTTTGCTGTACCTTCCAATTATTCTACAATGCAAGTAATTCAGCTAGAGCACTTAATATCCAGGGTATTTTATGCCTCTTGATCTTGATCTCTTATTTCTCTGGTACAATTCTTACAACTGGGCATGCAACTTTGCATAGGTTCCACAAACCTCCCTCCAAAAAAGTGTTTCAAGATCCTAATTATCTCAACATTGGAGATTGTTTTACCTCTTCCTGCTTTGAACTGCTTCAGTGAGAAAGACAGTTTCATTGCTCCCGTGCTGTTGTCAGCCAGCATAAATAAGAAGGATCATTTTCTTATAGATAATTGGAGGATCAAAAATATCAACTGTCCAATTGCCTTTAGCATGGAAAAAAAGTGAAGGAAACAAGAATTCACTAGACATTCACTAGGGGAATGCTCTTTGCTGGAAGGGAATTTTCTATACATGTTTTACAACAACAGATAGTTACAACACAAATGCTCTCAGCTAGAAGCTGGAACCAGATCCAGTCACTCTGCACTTCCATTTGAAAACTGCAGAATATGTTCAAATAACAAAAGAGACTCTAGCCTTGTGATATAGCATGTTGCGTTTTTAAAAATACTTTGGAGAGCATGCTCTGGGGGTCTCTGGAGGTTTAAGAGAATCCAAGCTTGCCAAACTGCACAGCTTTCACAAACCTGTCACAGAGTCAGACCAGAATCCTCAATTCCCTTCAGGACTGCAGTATTCCTTCATGTCATTCGTTATTGGTTTTAGCTAGACAAAATTCCTCTTAGCTTCTATCAGTTTTACCAACATGAAGATGGAACAATTTTGGCCTTTTGAAAATAAAGAGATAAGAGGTTAATGCACTAACTCAAACAGCTTCATTAGATAGATTTTAAACTTTACCACAGAGTTTCTCCAAGCCACATCCTGCCCATCACACATATGGCTTTGTGGTGGGATAATTTAACAATAACAACAACAAAACCAAAAACCTAAGCTGAATGTACAACATTTTGCTATCTCTAGCATTTCAAATTTCTACAAGAACACTGTAATTCCATCCCACTGCACATTGTCCTTTGTTCACATTTCCAAGGAGTTCTGGGTTTATATGTTTTTATTCCTCATCTGACTGAGTCAGGGTTGTCAAAACCTAACTGGCTTCCAAACTGCTGCTTATACAAATGATTAACTGGAATGCCTTTCTTTTACTCTTTTAAAAGGCTCCTGCCTCAGACCCATTCAGTGACCCCCACTCTAGTACAGGCAGATTGGTTGTCTTCATCTGAAGTGGAAAGACATGAACAATGTTTTATTATTTAGTAAAAATGTGGGAGTTTGAGCTTAGGGCAGTACAGGTTTTCTGTTGGTAACAGACCTGTTTAAGGACTTTTTTCTCCTCTACTGTTGCTTCTATAGCATGCCCTGTTAAAAGTCTCAATCCTATACTCCTAACCTAAAACTGTAAACAATTGTATATATCATTCTGCTTTCAGCACTTGGGCTCTGGTAGTCAGTTTTCTAGGCAATGGGAAGAAAGAGTGGTCTCTTCTCAATTTCTGTAGATGCTTTCTACCCATGTTGGGACAAGCTATTAAGTACTAACTAAACACCAAAAGACTAAAGAAATTTAAAATTGCACATCTATTAAAAGAAATAATTATTCTATAATTTAAATTGAGCTCCTCAGTAGTGCTCAGGAACATGTAATAAAGACCACGTATGGGTAGGTGTAATTGGATGCAGTTGCCTTAGGAACAAATGCTCAGCATACAAAGCAGGAAGCCTGCTTAAAAGGCAAACTCAAAGACTTAAGCCTGGTAGGTGAAACCTGGCTTGACTCAAGTTACTGAGGAAAGTGTCATGGGCTTGGTTGGAGTCAGGGATTCATCGCAACAGCTTTTCTAATTCTCTCATTATTATCAGTGTAGAACTAAATAATACATTAAAAAGTGCTGTACTGGAGATGCATTTCCCTGTTTCCCTTGTTCAGTAAGCTCATCACGAAACAAAGACTACCTAGAGAGTCGTAAGAGAGTTTCGGCTTATACTCTAAATATTCTAGTTTCAGTACCACTTCCAGTGTATTTTCATTATATAGACAAGAGATACTGTGCCTTTAGAGAAATGTTATTGTACGGTGCAAAAGAATTTGACGTGCAGAGATAAAACACTATCGGGTATATGTGTATCACTTTAAAGTAATATTAACAGCAAAGATTCCTATAAAGATGCTATGCAAAAATCTTTCATTTTGTAGAAATAAATACAGAATGCCTAACACTGTTTGCCAGAATTATTTCCAGTGAGATCCAGTTTTCAGTCTGCAGATAGCAGCAACAGAAAGCACAAAGTATTGTTCCCAGTACAAGACGTGTTTCTTGTTCCACGCATTTCTCTACAAAGAAATTACTCATCCGTGCTTCTATGATTTACTTTCATTTTTGTTTCCCTTTGGAGAAATATTATAAAACACAAAACTACTTCTCACCCTGAGTGAAGTCAGAACACATCTACAGCCCTCTACCTCTTGAAATCACTATTTGCAAAAGACAAGGAATTTCCTACAGATATTAAACTACACATTACTAAGCTGTAAAGTTTGAAAGCAAGTTGTCTTTGAAACAAGAAACGTAAATAAATAAGTAGTTTATTAAATAAGTTGTTTATCAAATGATACTTCCCAAAGACTGTGAACCAGAGATCCAATTCCACACTGCACCCTCTAAGAGGATCTTCGTAAGTCTTACAAGCCAACAACCGTGTGAAGGCAGTCATTTAAGATGTCTTTGTTCATTCTTCATATATTCTCCCAAGATAACCTGGCAAGCTGGAGAAACCATGCAGGAGTCAGACAGCCTCCTGAAATCCCCGAAGCTATGCACAGAGTAGCTCTATTCCTTCATGCTAACCTAGTTTTCATTCCAACTCATGTAATTTCCCAGACTGATAAAGAGGACTTTGCTTCCCATATACTGGAGGAAAGTACACGTGGTTGTACGTAGGAGTACCACGATATACCTACAATAACAACTGAATGTGGGCTTATGTTCATTTCCAAGTCAAGACCCACCTGTCATTCCCATGTCTGTCGAGAAAACTTAAATCATTTTTTGAACTCCTGAATGCACCAGTATTCTTGTCTGGGCATAATCTCTGGCTTGCATGAAACCCGAGTTCCCAAATTCAGGCCCAAGGAATACACTTGCAATGTACATAAGAAATAGCCGAAATACAAGTCCTGAAAAACAGAGGCCTCTAGACACAACATATGATGTAGAAGTGTCAGGAAGCCAAATGTGAAACAAAAAAAAATAGCCTTTTCTGCTCTTCTCTCGCTCCTCTTGCTCAACTTAAAAAGTGATCAAATCTCCTAACTTAATTAAAAACATTTTCCATAGCTCTACTGACATTAAGGGGTTTGCTTCTTGACTGCCTTTTTCTACCTCAATTACATTAATTTCTACCTTTACATTATTTTGTAATTTTTTCTCTTTAACTAGCCTCTGGTAATCAAACCTAAACGTATTTCTTTACTTTATAAACGTCTTGTTTCTGAAGGGAAGAAAGACCCGCACCTGAGAAATTACCAGGCCAGCAGAACACTAAATGCTATGCAGCAAAAAGTCATTTCTGCAAAAGTACAAGGAACAATGTTTTCTGTCATTAATTTCCATTCCATGGAAAGTGCTAACCAAAGCCATAAGCGGTAGCTAGCGTCTAAGCTGAAAAAGTAAACATGATTACCATCTTCGCTTGTCCAGAATAAATGGCTGCATGGTAATTAAATCAGTCTCAAAGTTTCCAAAAAACATTGCATAAAGCGAGAAGGAGAGACAACAGAGTCATAAAGCCACGAAGCTGTATTTCCTGTTTCACAGTGCAAACACTGCACTGTTGATGTTAATCCTGGCACTGCATATTTCAACTAGGGCAAAAAATTTGCAAGCAGATAATCCCTACTGAACACCCAACGAACCAGACTATCTGGAAAGCAGTTACTTTTTGAAACAGGAAAAACAGTTCCAGGTTTTCAGGACATGACCATGAATACACCACCACCATCCTCACACAAGCACATCAGCTCTGAAGGAGCAGGTTCTTGCTTCACTTCCCACTTGAGCACAGACCTGTGCTCTGTCCACACAATAGCATAGATCTGGCAAAGGCAAAGCAAGATATCCTGGATGAGGAAGAGCCCCTGGTCTGCCACAGGGCTACAAATAGCACAACAGTCAGTGAGCTTAAGGGTGGAATTACTTGGCCTGCTCAGTCTGGACAGCGGACAAGCAGCTCAATTTCCACACTACTTTGGTACCTTAGCTGGTGTGAAGAGATAGTGAGGAAAAGCATCAAATTTGTGGTATTTCTGATATAAGAGTCAAGGAAAAAGGTACCCTTTGGGTTGTTACTATTGGATCAGCTCTTCCACAATACTTATATTGCAATGGGATTGATGCCCGAAGTGGCTACCTGAAAACAGGATCAATAGGACTCTGCACCAGTGCTCAAAACTGAAAATCTGGTTGCTTCCTTTAGGCATATAAGGCAATTTCCATGAATTATTTGTCAGAGGCCAGTTACAGCAAAGGAAAAAGAACATTTAATTGCAAGATTAAGGCCCTGTTATTCCACTAGAAGCCAGTAACATCCCTTTGTCCTGGAGAAGCTCAAATATACAAATTTCCTTGCCTCAGATGATTGGCTTGCTGAGTTAATATATCCTATTGACTATGTGATGTCATTGTTATTTTTCTAAATGTGAGGCTACCTAAATTCCTATACTGCTGGAAGAGCTTTTCTCAGAAAACAGCCCAATTCCTCTATTGGCCAGATACACTCCTGGAAACAAAATGACAGGAAGCAAAATAAGGCACATTTGGTAAAAAAAATGAACTTTATTAGGCCCTCAAGTTCCAGAGAAAAATAGAGGTGTCTGAAACCATTCAGATGCACTTTTTTATAAGGGAAGATGACTGAGTGGAGAACAAGCTTCTCAAGGTCTAAAGAAAATGAAATCGGGGAATATCACTGCTGCATCCCTTCTGTCTAAGGAATACTTCATGTAGTGGTTCATAAAGAAGATATTTCTCTACGGTCTTCCATGCAATCACAGCATCTTTTTTTCTTCCAAGGACATGCTGAGGAATGAAAGAACACGTGCCTAGTGAAGACAGGGAATTATAAACGCTCAGGGAAGTGGTTTCTACAATAAGATGTATCACATGAAGGCAAGCTATTCCCTAGGTAGGAACAGTGATCTGCAGATAAATTTCTACAAACATAAGTGCTGATCTTATTACTGTTCTCAGAGTAGTCATCATTCACAAGCAACAGTGGAAAGTCTATGGCTTCAGCTTCCAGAACATCAAGAAGGAAAAAACTACACCCTCGCATTCCAAAGGATGGCGCTTGCCAAAGAGCTAAAGTGGCCTTTACATAACTTTTCTATAGAATCACAGAACAGTTTGGGTTGGAAGGGACCTTTAGGATCACCTGGTTCCAACTCCCTGCCATTGGCAGGGGATAGCTGCCCCTATACCAGGCTGTCATCCTCTCTTTCTCTTGAGGCTTATTTGATCTCAAGTAAATGGCAGAAATTGTCAGCAATTTACACAAGGAATATGAAACACAAACACCTCATTATACTGAAGAGAGATTATGGCACGAAAACTCACCTTGAAGACAGCCCTGGCATGAGCCAGAATCTAGTAAAACTAGCTATTGAGCTAATGAGCATTGCTGGTCGTTGTCCTTTTGTGGCTTCGTGCTTCAGTAACGCTCCAGTAAACCAAGAGTATCTGATATCACGGTAGAACAACATAGGCTTTGTAGTCTGATTTCAATGCCATTATCTTGTGCAATTAATTGTTTTTATTAAAGAAATCATTATTTAAAGTTGCAAATATACATCACACAGTGCACTCCAGAACTATTACAGAAATTTACCCTGACGAAGGGTCTGCAATAAAAATAGTTCCAGAAATAAGTATTTGTTCATAATTCTTGATAGTTTCCAAAGTATTTTTTCACAAATTAACTTGCTCCCTCATTATTCCATATCAATTCAGAGTAGTATGTGATTTTAGCAACAATCCATTATTACTGATTAGTGAACATGTTCACATTTCTATTTTTAAAAAAAAAGAAATAAATGCAGTTTTCCAGTGAAAGGATTCTCAAATGTCAGGTAACTCTCTTCAAAACTGTTAACATGGGCCTTGACTTTGCAAAAATGTACAGCTAGGTTTAGCAGTATGTTTTCATGATGCAGACTTCAGTGGTATATTCTAACACAGCAGCATTCAATGATAACATTCATTAAGGGTATAAAATGAATGCAGGAAGTCAACAGACTCCTAATTGATGTCCCATGAACTGTTTTGCATAAATGGCTGAAGATGACATGCAATTAAAGCTGCACTGAAAAAAAAGCTGAAAGCAATGAATTAATTTGCTTAAACAGCAAACAAGCAAAAAAAGAGGGCCTATTTTGTAGGTAGTAATTTTTAGTTTCTTCCCTTTGAAACCTAAACACAAAACACGAAATATTTATTCATCTGCCTAGTTAAAAGTGGTGGTTACTTAACACTACACAATTAAAAATGTTTAGTAAACGAGTTACTAAATGGTCACTAAACATTTACCGTTTACTAAATATTTATTAAACAATCAAAAATGTTTAGCAAACCAGTTTAAATTAGAATTTGCTTGGCTTGCCAGCAAGAAATTTAAAACTTAAAGTCTGTGATTAATTAAGCTCTATATTGTAACAGGAACCAGTTTTCTCCTTAGTACTAGCCAAAAAATTATTACCAATTTTCAAAAGCCTAAGAACCCCCACATTTCTTCTCTATTGGAATTGTCTTTAAATAGAAGCTTCTGAAAGGTTTTTCTTTAAATACTCAGCTGGTATCTTTGCAGCTGCTCAGTATTCAGCACCTGTACTGCTCTGCCCTGCCTCAGGTGGCCAGACTGTGCTCATTCTCAGTTGCAAGACCACGCAAAGAGCTAAAACCCACAGAAGACAATGGGTTCCCTTTCAAAGGAGAAACACATCCTGTAGTATCTGGGATACAAGGAGACTTGTGATTGGGTCTCTGAAATACTTAAATAGACTGTTTCTGGGGACAGCTCTTCTCAGTTACACTGACTACTAAGTACATGAGGACATCGCTTAAGAAGTTTTTGTGGGCTGCCATGTGGGCATAAGTCAGTAACACCCCTGGTTCATGTATCACCACATGTAGGTTCAGCTTGCGGCAGATAACTGCAACTGACATTTGAAACAACAACGCTACAGTACTTTTAAATCAGCAGTGCAATTCATCACCATTGCTTTCTTTCAGGTGTAGGCGTTCCCATGTTTTCGTAGGTTTTCTTGGTAGCATAAAAATTATTTATGCTAGTATTGACAATGAAGAGTGGAAGAGCATTGATTAAAAAATAAACTGGGCTTCAGACACCATAAGCCAATCTTAAAGGAAAAAAAAAAAAAAAGAGCTATAAAGCACATATTGTTACTCATCTTCTAAGCTTCAGTGCTGACCCACAGATTGGGTGTTGTAGAAGGGCTGTTGACCTATTGATTGACCCTGGGGAGAGAAACTTGGATAGCTGCACCAAGCAAGACATCTAGAGGTTACTCCATGTTTTCATCTGAAAAGCAAGATTCTCACATAATCATTTGACCTCAGAAACAGCAACATGAACGATACCACCAAGTCTTGCATTACCTATAAACGTATTACATTCAGTATTTATGCATTGGAAAGCAAGTAGTCAGTTTAAATTAATTGGTTACAGTTGGCCTGAAAATGGCTTTCCCCAGAGAAAATTAGAGTCTTCAACTTATGTCTTTGAACTTCTGGAGTATATCACCTCAAAAAGTAAGTTAAATTCTCCCTCAGATGCAAATACATGAAAACGGTATTTGCACAAATTTCTCTTGATTCATATTCTCGCTGGATTTGCTTTCAGCAACTGTGAAATTTTAGCATTCAGTGGCACATGAAAAGAAAATCACAAGGAGGGACACTGGGGATCAGTTGGAAACACTGGTCTTTAGCTGTATAACTGATACTCTAATATTTATAAGGGTACAGTGCTCACACGTTTAATCAGCTAAAACCAACACTAAACTATTACCTTGAAAGACTATCAAAGTCTATAACTGGGAACAGTCTGCCCAGAGGAGTTAGGAGTGCCCCATCTCTGGAAGTGTTCAAGGCCAACCTGGATGAGGATTTGAGATAGCTGGTCCAGTGAATGTGTCCCTACCTGTGGCAGGGGGGTGGAAACTAGATGACTTTTAAGGTCCCTTTTTACCCAAATCATTCTATGATATAATTCTGTGATTGGCATGCTCAGACAATTATGCTTTCTGAGCAATGTTCAGGCTATTCGGCCAAGGTGTTCCAGTATGTTACTTATATCAGTGATAGCACTTCAATTTCAGATTCAGGTCAAGACCTAATGTGCAACACACTGGATGAGTACTGTATTGAAATTTTGTGCATTAAAATTACATGGTTTATTTTGTTATTGCTGAAATAACTACGAAGAAACATTAAAATATGAAAACTAATATTTAAAGTAGCAGGGAGAAGCAAAGCCAGAGAACTTCATTTAGTGGACACAATCTTTCCCTTTCACCTGAACATCATGTCTCTTAAAAGTTATCACTGGGGCAACATGGAATTATTCACAAGGTCAAAGTCTCAGAGAAATGTATGTTCACAAGCCATGATCCACAGACAGCAGTCAATTCCTAGTAAACAGAACTGAGAGGAGTTAAAACTACATACTATTCTCTTAATTTTCTTCCTGCAGGTAGAGAAACACCTGTGAGCACACAAAGAATGTAAGTGAATAAAAGAGGGAGACCAAAGCCCATATAACCCCAATTTGTCCATAAGTCATCTGTATTTATAAACACATGCTAAGGATATATGAAAGTCCCCGTTTTAAAAGAAAGACTCTAACCTTAACAAGGAGTAGAAGCAGGTGATCTGTAGGAAGAAGATTGCAAAATAGGGATAGCTGGCTCAAGCCCACGTGAATGTATTTAAAATACTAATCACATAATGACACACTGTGATATTGAATCACCACAAAAAAGACCTAGATAGAGAAAAATGAATGTTTGGTAAAGGTGATAGCTTTGCACATTTGTTTCCAAAGGAAATAAGCACCCTGCCAATTGCTACAAACATTAAAATACACAAGTCTTCCATACTGACCAGGAGGACAGTCCAAGAGTTTTGTGACACCGGTATTTGTCAAGTGCAGAAAAGCTCCTAGGGAACTATACTTCTAAAAATACTTAGAATATTTAGAAAACTGATTCTGACTGACAATGGTGTGAAATGGAAACTTAAAATATGGCTGTTCACCTCCAAACTTGCCTTTGCTCTTCAGCTGAAGTCCCAGGCTTCCAGAGGCAGAAATCATGGGAATTCACATCACCTTCATGGAAGAGAACAGCAGTGCTAATACAGCTCTAACAATAGCTTCTTTGACAGAAGACTGTCAATGTGATCTGCAAATCTTGTGGCATTGTTTTGAGAGGTTTTTTTTATTAAAGTCTTTGATCCCTATGTTCTAACTAAAAGAAAAAAATTAAAAGTCAACATACCTCTTATTGATAATGAGAATTTCACAAATATTGAGCTGGTACATTTGTAGCTGCATAAGAATATGATTCTACAATCTGACTGCATCTTATCTATTTCTTCCCCTCTGCTTTTATATTTGAAAAATCAAATCACATGCTGCAAAATATTTCCCACGGGACATGTATGAATATTTGATTTAGACTGGAGAGCAGTTAACCACATAATTAGTTACCCTGGAAATCAAAGAATTCAGAAAAATAAGAACTACCAGATTGGATCAGGAAACACTCCTCTTTCTAAAGGGTGGCAGATGCAATGGAGGGAAGCACAAGAAACCCTCAAGAAAAGTCTCCTCACAGCCTAAGGAGGGGCTAATTTGAATTCTCAATAATAAAGTTTAATATTCTCTCCAATATGTTTCTCATTTTATCACAATTCTAGATCTTTTCACTGCTATTACAATCCCTTGAAATCTTCATCTCAAGAATAAATTACATGTTTTCTTAAATATTATTTCTTTTTCTATCAGTCTTTAATTGATGGCTTTTCAGCTTCTTTGCCTGCCTTTTTCTCTTATGACATAGTAAGAAGCAAAACTCTCTACCTGCCTAAGCAACGTGTCAGTACTTTCCAATACTTTTGTTTCAACCTCTTTAAGGTAAACAGCAAAAACTCTTGAGACTCTTTACAGATTGCCTGTACTCTTTCTCCTTGCTCATCTCAGAGCCTCCTGTAATATTTTTTGAGAGCAGATAACCAAAATTACAGTATTACACTAAATTCTCTGAAGGCATCCTAACACACAGGAACTACATTACGTTATTTCAGTTCCTAAGATCTGGTTTGCAAGTGCAGTCAAACAGCAGAGGTCTTCCCTGAGCTGTGTACAGTCCCAAACTCACCAGCCAATGTAATGTGAAAGTTGGCAGGTAATTTCAGCATTTTCAAGAAATGTGAGGCTTCTGTTTGTGATAACTGAATGACATTTATTGACATTTCAGCGAGTCACCTGGCTGGGACAGGTCTCCCTAGAGTAATGCTATGAGTCCTTTTTCATTCTGTCCAATCCAGATCAATTTGTGTCTTCAGCACATTTTCACTTCTTCCTCCTCTCTTTCCACTAATTTATAAGAATATTAAATACTGGAGCTGCTACATAACCTTGAGGCATCCCGGTATGTTTTAAATCGTTCTCCAAGCAAGTTTTGGGGTCATGGTAACGCTACCTCAGATTATTAGTGGTAGTTTCCCTAGTGGAGTTTTGCTAAAACAAAAACAACCACATAAGCAAAAGCTTTCTGGATTTCTCAAACAATTTTATATATCCATACATACACCTGTATATATATATAAACAGTGTAAATAAAATATGAAAGGAATACACTCAAGTGTAAAAGAAGTAGATCTGGCCCTACAGGCAATTTAGTTACAATAAAAAGAACGTCACCAATAAAGACTAAATAAATCTAGATCAGACCATATTAGGGACTTATTTTCTGCAAAGCAGGTCCATTATTAGTGCACTCCATAACTATAATCATAGTGCATCCAAATGTCTACAAGCATGCAAAATAAGATGACAGAAAGTACCCAGGTTGCATATTGGGCTTAACAAAAATCATTTGTTCACAGTACTTGAGCCAAATAAATTTTCTAACTGCAAAGTCACAAGGAAAGTCCATATCCCAAAATTAGACATCAGCACAACTTGAAGGAGTATTCAAAGAGGTTTCAAAGCGGCTGTGACAAAGTTGTCTTCCCAGTTTATGATATACCCTACTGATGCAGATCAACATGGCTCTCCTTAAACCATGCTGTAGAAATGTGTCTTTTCTTCTACGTGTTCTTCTATATTCCTAGTAACTCAGATTTTAAATTGGCAACAAATTCACATAACCTATTATTTTTAGACATACATTTACGAAAATCAGACTTTTTTTTTTTGTATATTTATTCCACACTATTACAACTCAAGGATGTAATTTTGTTATTCAGATAGATTTAGGAGAGAAAATGTAACTAGAATAGCAGGCTTAGGCTTGCTATTAACTTTTTCAGACAGAGTTATAAATTTCAACAAATAGGTTATAATTGAGGAGCCAGCATGACCTTTATTATTTCAGAAGGTTCAGCCACAGCAGCTCAGTGTGACTTCAGCTAGACTATTAGTCACTCTGTCAGATAGAACCATTAACATCCAACTCAGTCTGGCATTCACATATGATCTGATCCTTAAAACTGGCCTGAATAAGCTTTACTCTCAAGAACAGCCCCAATCCAGGCACTGGAATTGCTCTTACAGAAATACCATACTCCTAGTGAGTAAAGTAGCAAATATCTGATATTTCTGTCAAAATTGCAATCAAAGAAAAAAATTTTAAAAAGCTCTCACAGAAGAGGTATTAGAATATTTATTAGTAAGGTCCTATTTTCAGGCAATCAGGAGTGGCTCTTCCTCAGAGAAAAACTGATATGCCATGCATTCTTGTATCATTCTATTCCATTATTAAGCACACTGCCAAATAGATAATCCAGTAGTAAATATTTCAGAACATTTGCACTTAATACTTAGGGAAGTACAATATGAAAACAACCACTTTATCAGAGCCAGCAAAGTAATGATATGTTACAGCAGAATCCTTTTTTCAACAAAAACCCCTGTGATGTTACAAACAACATTAAGACAACCAAAATAATGCTATGACTTCAATTAATTAGTAAACTATTCTAGAAGTTTTTAATGCATACAATTGACATGAACATGATGAAAGATGGACAAGAAATAGAGCATTACACACACAAAAAAATACTAGTTGATAAACTACAACGAGTCAATGTAATGCTTCCTTTGTCAATCATGTATGTGAAGGAATACAGCTATATCTCTCTTCATATCGTTATCACTGGAAGTTTCTTTCTCAAGTGCATGCATACGGAAGAAACAGTTCAACTCGACATAGGAAAAGACAGATCATTCAGCTCAAGTGCTGTGAAAATTTGACAGACTCCTAAAACAACGGAAACACACACTGATAACACGTTACTTGTGGAAATGGTATGTGCATGAACGTGCAGGGGCTTTTACACAGCTGTCAACCCACGGTAATCACCGTCGCTAAATGTGCCTGCAATATGAAGACAAATATTTGACCTATTTTCTTAGCAGAATTTAGCTGTCATCATTCTTAGCACCACGCTCTCGTGAACCAGCCACTGCCAAAGGACTAAGGCAACATGGGCATAGAATTCTTCGCCGAGAGTGAGAGCACTTCCTTGCACGGAGCAAGGTTTGTTCCAGCGATAAAGCGATCGGCCCCTCAAACCCACATCCCTCAGGCGGTTCCGGGCTGCCCCGGCTCGCCCCCGTCCTGGCAACCCCCCACACCCGTCCGTGCCGGGGACTCACGTTTGTAGCTGGCGGCCCAGGGCTGGTAGCCGTAGTAGCCGGTGATGCGGAGGATGCGCTCTTCGATGGAGGTGAGCCCCACGGACGCGCTGGTGAGGTCTTCCACGGAGCGGGACCACTTCAAGTCCTCTTTAATGGCCTCGTCCACCACCAAGTACTTGAGCTGCCGAAGCTGCGGGCTGATGTGGGCCGGCCGCCGGGGGCTGACATCGGGGGAGCGCCGCATGCCGCGGCGGGTCGGGAGAGGGGCGTCAGCCCGGGGCCGCGCTGCCAGCGCCCCCGCCCTCCGCCGGCCCCGGGCGAAGTTGGCGGCGGGCGGCGGGACCCCCGCCGGCAGGAGAGCCCGCCCAGGCCCGCGGCACCCACAACTTTCCTCGCTGCCCTCCACCGGAGCGAGCCNGCGCCCGCCCGGCCGAGAAGCGAAGGCTTTTCCACCTCTGTTCGGTAGCGACGAGCTCGGAACAGCGCGGGGGGGCGGGGGGGCTGACAGCCCCAGCTGGGCCGGCCCTGAAGTGACCGTGGACCCCATCTGACCAGGACACCCACCTGGTTACCCCCGTAAGGCCGCCGAGGCAGGTTTGGAGCCACACAGCCTTCTATCAACTCACCTTTACTTTTGTTATGTTTTTTAACACACCACCTAACTTAAGTGGCAAACATGCAGTTAAGCTTAAATGAACATGTGAGCATAGATGTTACCTTATACACAGAATTTATTCGCAAACAAATAAGAATAAAAATCTGATAATAGATTCTTGGGCAAAATTTGATCACCTATAAGTAGAGATAGTTGTAGTCAAAGAGTGTTTTGTATATGTGTTTCCATGTATATTTAGGGTGGAAAAAAATCAAGTCCAAGGAGAAAAGGTTGTTACCTTTCACCACTGCACAAGCTCAGTTTACCTGGAACATTAAACCACCAAGGTATCAAATGTGAAAGTGAGCTGGATCAGCTAAATGCAACCTTTCACTGTCACTGAAGGGAACATTACAACATCACTCCACCATTATCAGAAAGGAAAAGTAAAAAAAAAAAAAAATCCAGCAGATAAAAATCAAACTAATTACCATGTTAAATACACATGTACTGAATAATGCACTAGCTTTATTTCCTCTCCAACGCTTATTTTGAGCCTGTGAAAGGGAAAAATGTTTGCTGCTGAGGAAGCCAGTTCCAAAACCCACTACAGGTGAACAGCAGTGGTCTAACAGTGCAAACAGAGAGTAATTGTGCAGATGTTTGATGCTGCTCGCCAGCAATGACAGAGCTCCTTGCAGGGTGCACAAATCAGTGCAGAAGGATGATTTTGGCTAAGATGAGGGGATAAAAACACAGTGCTCACTAAATCTAAGGATACTGATCACTGTCTTGCTTTAAGTCTCTTCAGGGCATTTAGGGCAGGAATGGTGAAAACAGGCATGAATGGGATTAATCATTTCAGTCAGGCCTCCAAACACCATCGCTGGACCAGCATAATTTGGTATGCAAAGTCCATGCTCTCTCTGGCTTTAAGTGATGGACAAGGATAGGATTTATTCTGAGAACTTCCTGTAATACTGCATGTATCTACTGTAAAATTCCTCCATAATTTTAGGTCCAGAAAAAAACCCATAGTCTCAGAACCCAGGAAAGGTTCTAATAATGAAGCAAGCTGAACTTGTTAACCAGCCAATAGTGGCTGACACCTGCTGAGCGTTCATCTGCCTCTTGGCATGGGCTCGTGCAAACTAGCAGAGGCTGGTTCAGCCCTGCTAGAAATTTTGCCTCCATCACTGATATGTTTAGCTGCCCATCTTCTATAGCACCAGAGAATAGCTGTGGAAGTCAGAGACCCTATTACACACATATCCACTTTAATATGCCAGAGCCATCTTATTCTTCTATCCAATAAAAATTTTTCAGCTGTTTTATTCCTCCCCAGCTGC
Organism: Aleadryas rufinucha; assembly: GCA_013397815.1. NCBI lineage: Eukaryota > Metazoa > Chordata > Aves > Passeriformes > Aleadryas > Aleadryas rufinucha. Next base: position 113,192 of record VZTH01003515.1, on the reverse strand, counting down.
TGTCATTCCAAGGTGTAAATGAAATGACGGATGGGTGTTTCTCCTGTCATGCAGACAAGTGACTTTGGACAGCTTGGGTGGCAGCGCTGCCAAACTTGAAGTGAGCATGCATCTTGTGAGAGAGGAAAAAAATGCATGGGAGTGAACATCTTAAAGTTCACTGAAACGTTTAATAAATATGACATTTCAAAATTGTGGTAAGACTCAACATCTACCAACCGCTACCTCTTAGGATCTTATCAAACCTTGCTGTAGGTGATGTTTCTTCTTTAAATATAGCAGTTGCTGGATATGTTCAGCATTGTAGCTAAAACTGAAATGTTACAATATGGCATTGAACATTGAAGCATAAAGTATGGGAGTCCAAATGACTTGGAATTTGTAGATTTATGGAGCTGTTTAAGATTTTGTATACAAGGAGAAGAGAATATTGTAGTGTACTAGCAATTCTACAAAGCGTAGGAAAAAAAATTGCTGAGCAGAATATACCTGCTTAAGGAATAGTGGGCAAAATGGTATGCAGCACCAAGCTGGAGCCACTATAAACAGCTTTTCTGAACCTCTTACTAGTGAGAGTTTATTCCTTTAGTAAAACATCTGCAATCATTCAAACATAGAAAAATTAGGAAACTGTATTTTTTTAAAAGGCAGAGCTCTATAGCAAAGGAACAATAAGTAATTATTCTAGAGTGTGGTGCCTTATTCTGTCCTGTTAGATGCTCCTTTTTATGTTTTTCCAGACAACATGAAATTATATGCTTGACTGATATTCAGCTCTTAAAAGGCACAGCCATTGAGATATATTAGCATTATGTTGTCTACAGTGTGATGCCATATCAAAGGAAAAGGTAATTTAAACTGAATTTGTTCTCACCTCCCATCAATACTAGCTTGCCAGAAGATTCTCTGGGATGGAAGTTTACATTTATCAAAATACTACTAATTTCATGAAAAAGGTAAGTGCATTTTTTTATTTCCCCCAACTCCCACCCCAAGTTAGGAGTTTTACATTTAAAAGATTCTGGGACATACTAGACTAAGATAGCAATAATATTTTTTTGGGCAACAAAATAATCACTACTGCATAAACAACAGCATGAAGTTGATGTGTTTCTTCTTCTCCAGTTCATAAAAATCAGCCCTAGGAACTGACTATTTAGAAGACAATTTAGCTCCCTGCTTAAGCAAGGAGAGACTTAAGCAAGTGCCCTTCTCACCAAATGTTCTGTAGTTGATGCATAGTCCTGCTTCTTAGTATTTTTATGTTTAGCACTGAAGGTGTAAGCTCAAGCCATTAATCAGATGTTCCTGCCCCAAGGGTTTTTGGGTGTTGGACAGAAATACAATATACGTGATAAAAGTGCTCTAAAATATATGGAAATGCTGTATGGCAAAGCTATTCATTTTCTCTAGCTGGGGTCAAATTTGACATCCACATGAATATAATGTCGCTGCATAACCCGAATGACTCCAGCTCTATCAATGGGACTAATTGTAGCATGTTCAGATTGAACAGGAGTGCAACTTTGAGCGTAATTCATTTCACATACAAAATACTTTGAATCAGCAACAAAAACAAAAAAAATCAGAAACTGTCTAGTCCATCCTAGATATTTGCTTGCATTCATGTTTTTAAATATTTAATACCATCCTGAAATGGTTGAAATAAACCCAGAAAACCAAGGAAATCTGATACAGCAGGCAGAGAATGGCCAAAGGAAGACTGAATGAGAAGCAAAAACCAGCCTGACCACCTTCGACAGAATCACCCTTGCTCTCTCAAGTAGAGAAATCAACGCTGTGCTTGAGAGAGCAGTCAGATGAACTTAAGACAAGTGGAAACAAATTTGTCACGTGAGCTCTTATCTCACATGGCTCTGATCCGCCTGCAATGCATGGCAAAACCAAATAAGCATCACAATTTTTGTCATGACACCTTGCCGAAAGCAACTGGAAAGCTCTGGAAATCACAATGTAGCTGCCTGTTATAGTTAGGAAGGGCCATACAGAGTTAGTGTCCCAGTTCCTGGGAGGTATGCTGCTCTATAGAAAACTGATTTTAATTTGCTGCTTTGAAGTGGTTGAATATAAACTGTTCACTTTCTTTCTTTGACAGACAAAGTGGAAAATAGAAGTCCTTTATATTTGGAATAGAAAATAGACCTATTTTTTGTTTTGATATCCATTGTTAGACGAGAAGTGCAGAAAAAAATTAGGACAACTCATCACATGTTAGTGGCGTACAAGCCCTACCAGTGCCTCTCTTCCCAGTTCAAATCAAAAACCAAAATGCAAAGAGCAGAAAAATAGTAACAGATCCTTCCTCCAGCAAGAGCCCCAAAAGGACTGTAGGAGGTGTTAATGAGACAATACAGAACAGCAGACCTCTTCAATATCCCATATTTTGAGAAATGCCAGAGGCTTCAAAGTCCATCAGTGTGCTATATAGCCTTGATATCCCTTCATGTTCTGCCATTTTAAGTTATTTGTGCTAGAAATAACAGGCTACAAAACCGAGGTTAAGGAAAGGCTAGATACTGGTACTGCAAGTTTTCTGTATTTTTCTGTGCCTGAGTCCTAGCTCGTCCTTGTCCCATGAGTTTGCTGACAGGTGAGCCAAACAACCAGAGAATGAGGAAGGGGGGGAAAGATAGGAAAGAGAATAAAGGACTCCAGAAAGAACGTGAAAGAAAACTTTTATTGGATTTGTGCTCAGGGAAGGCAGTTGCTCTAGTGAACTAGAGCATAATATTAATGTTATGTTTTAAGTTGCTTATCTAGAAGATGTTCTAGCCCCAAGCAAAACCTGGTAATTCTCACCCTCCAGTAAACTCATGGGTTGTTTTCTAGTTTTTAAGGTGTTTTTAAAGTTGAATATTTTTGATGCAAAAAAATGTGGCACTAGCCTTGGACTGCACAGATTTCTCAGCAGGAGAGATTTCTGAAGAGAAAGGAACACTTGGAAACTGATTTGACTGGCAATTTTTACTGTATAAAATTAATGGCAGCTGTTTGAAGCTGCACATGTGTCTGAAACATTAAAAAACCCCCAGCTGAATTTTTGATCTAGAAGCATAGAAGATCAAAAAAGCATTACGCTTTTGCCATATGGTTCTAAAGCGTGGGGCAAAGCAGCTTACTTCCATGTGTGCATTTTAAGTCATATTTGTAAGTTAACCATACTTATTTTTCCAGATCTGGAATTAATTTTGGAAGCTACTATAACTATTCTCTTACACCAACTAAGACCTCACTTCTCCCCACAATATGCAAAAAGGTGTTCTTTCTTCATCTTTTGTCACCTACAATGGACAGATTTCATCATGTCATGGATAAAGACTGTATCTCAGTACACTTTTTTTCTGGATGTTTTTTGAAATCAAAAGACTTCATTAGAAAAAGTAAATCTGTTAACAGTATAAATTGTTAGTGAGAGCAACGATAAGAACCAGGGACAGACAGTTTGCTATGCAGGTCCCTCCTTGCAGATTGCAACACCCCTATACACTGCATACCCACAGAGATGTGGATGTTAGCACTGCTGTGAGCCTCAAGGCTGCACTGCTTCTTAGTGGAAAATGATATAGCATTAAAAATGAGTTCTTTCATCTTGTATTTCCTTAGTAGATTCTTTTATTGTGGTGATAAATTTGGAACAATGAGATTATTTGATTAAACTTTCTCAGTCGCTGCTGAATGGACTACCCTGCTTGTAGAATTAATAAAAAGGCCAAGACACCTCATTAACATGCTTGGAATTGAGCTGAATTGGCAGCAGCGCAGTTTAATCCTGCCAAAGGCCATTTGCTGAGGAAAGTCAGAAAGCTTTTAAATCATATTCTTAAAGGTTGAGTCAGGAGAAGATGACCTTGCAAAAGCTGTAGTTCTGAACTGTCCAGACTTCCCTCCAGCCCATTCATGCTAGAGCTGCATACTGCACAGAACAATATGTTAAATAGCATGGTTTCTCCATATGCAGTCCAATGCATCAGGCTTTATTTTGCTGTGCATGCTGATTGGAAAACTACATACAAAAGCTTAGTTTTGAAAGAGCCACATATGCTAATGTCCTCTAGCAGGGTTTTTGTGTTTTAGTTGTTCTTCTTCTCTTTTTTGGTAGCTGGATGTATGCTAGCATCATTGGATGGTCCAAAGGTAAACTTTCATTTACAATTATTGATACAGACACACCACATCACTTTAACTGTTGCCTCACAGTCTGTGTAAGCAAATACAGCTCAGAAAGACATGGACAAAGTTGATGAAAAGCATGTGTACATAATCATGCCTATCGAAACATCACAAAGATCAAGATTAATGACATCATTGTTAATCATTCCTCTGTGGCACAGTAACTATAGAACATTTTATAGTCAAGTAAATTGCATTATAATTCTAATACACAACAGCCTATAAAACAAATCTCAACCTTCTGTTTTGGAAACACTGCTTAGATTATTTACTTAAATATGTAAAGTGAATGTCCCAGGTAGTTGAAACATTCTTTATCTCTGATCACCTAGATGGAAATAGTGGTTTTGTATGTAGACACGAGCAGCTGCATTTCTCAACAGAAGCACACTAGTTTCAAGTGATTAAAATTTACAGCAAAGTTATCCTCTACGCTCAATTAATCTATTTCATATTGGTGAAACTTCACCAGCTTAGTAGAGTTGGTTCCAGTGTCTAGTCTCTGAAGTCACAGGTAGGCTCTCATTGTGAAGCAGCATGATTTCTGTGATCAATCACTTTATTGTATTTTCAAAAGAAAGGTGACTGCAAGAAAATTTTATTGCAAATATCTTAACTTCTTCTATTTTTGCTTAAGCTAAGCACATAAAAGTGCCTTAAAAGTTCGTAGAACCTCTTGGTAATGTTTCTTCTAAAGTGCATTTTTATATTCCTTTTTCTAGGCTACCTTTATTGGTTTTGAGCTAAAGGTTTTCCTTTGCTGGTCCATGCAAAATTCCTATTCAAGTAAAATTAGGAGAATGTGAGAGAATTCAAAAAAAAATTGAATATTTACAACATAAACATGAGGAAGGCAAACTAAAACCCTACATGTAGGTAAGGAAGAGATCACATTATGCTTATGTATCTTCATTAGAAAAGGGACACTCACCTTATCTGTCTTGCAATACAAATATTGTCCGTGAAAGAGTAATCCAGAGACAAAATTTACAAGTTTTCCTAGGATGTAGAACTCCATGGCACTTCAGGAAATGACTGCACTGTGTGAGACTGAGGACCTGTAAGAATGTTTCTCTCTCACTGTCTTCTTCAGGTGGCTGTGAGTTTTTTAATTACTTGGCTATAGAGATAAGTAAAAATGTTAACCTTGACATTTAGAATCTGTAGTAAATAGAGAAAACAAGGATATTGCAAACCTCCCTAACTGGATTTTTTAATGCCTGCCAGAAATAAAAATTTTAATTGTATCAAATAGCTAAAAAAGAGAAAGAACCATTAATTTTTATTTTATTGTGCTCCTGAAGTTGAGATTTCACACATTAAAAAGTTGAAAACCAGCAACTTTTTTTGCTTTACAGTGCAATGAAGATGTAATTTGCACCCTTTGTATCTCACATGGGATTTTTATATTGCCTTGAATGCATTTTTATAAACATTGAAAAGGAAATAAAATCGCCCCTATAAAATACAGCCATTGTTGCTGCCTGAACACTGAGCTGCAGATAGTGTTTTGCAATACTCCAGTACTCATACACATTTATAACTAGGGTTTTAACCCTCAGCTGCTACTAAAATTAATGTCTTGTAACCTTAAATATATTTCTCTACTGAAACAAAACAAATTCTCATCACAACATGTTTTAGCCTGCCTTTTGACATCACTTAGGGAAAAAATTTGTATTTATTTGTTTATTTGTCATATATAAAAGAGCCTTTTTTTGTGTCTTCTCCTCCCACCTGCTGAATTGCCAGTTACTATGATACCATTCAAGACAAAAGCCCACCCACACAATACAGTTATTGAGGTGGCCATGCTGTTCCGTGCCTCAAGTTCACTTTGGCTGCATTAGTCCATAAAAAACGACCTTGTCCTTCCAGAGCCTAGTCAGGCTCCCTTCTCTCCCTCCTCCAGTAGTTGTGGATATTCTCTGCTTTACCTGGTATAACATTCCTTAATATTATACGCAAGCAGAGATATTTTAGTGTACAGAAGCCATTTTTTAAGCCTAATTTTAACAGCCAAATTAAAAAAAAAAACTCAGCAGAAATATTCAGCTCTGCTCATGACTTTGAAGAGATATACAACAAACATGCTATTTACCAACAGCAGTTTTCCATCCCAAAACAATAAAGTCCTTTGCTTAGGTGTGTTTGCTGCAGCCTCCATCAGCATTATGGAAGTAGTGGGACACACACGTCAAAGCATGAATTCAGTCTTGTCCATCTCTTCTCCACAGCAGACACCAATCTCCATTGCTCACTGGCAGCAGCTATTTCATGTGCCAGGCTGAAATCATGCCAGTAAAAACACAGACTCAATATTAGATTTTGAGGGAAGTGTTGCTGCTGTTGCTGCTATTATACCGTTTAATGTTTTGTATTGCATTAGTCAATAGCTACCTCTTTATTTGCAGCCTCCTTGCTTTTTCCATTTTATTAAATTTTAGTTGTCAAACAAGATTGAAGGTAAATAAATCCTGGAGCTTTTGTAATGACTTGTTTTCCGTTTTCTGAATGCCCATTCTCTGGTTAAGTATGAATGCTTTTTTCATCCCCCTCCAGAGTTATCATTTCATCTGATAAAAATTAATTACTCTTGATTCCCACGCTTTACCCATGGATGCTCATCAGCTCTATGGCCTATGAGCCAGCTCAGAGCTGCAGAGTGTTACCTGTGTCATACGTTTCAGAAATCGAGTTTGTAGCACTAACTTTTGAAAAGGTTCTTTGGTGACATTTTTTAAAGATACAAATGAAGCACAAAAGAGATTTCCATGCAGCCTGCAGTGCAGGGGGTTGTTAGGAGGAGCACTGCTTGCCTGCTTCCATGGCTCCAATTTTACCACGTAGAATCATAGAATATATTGAGTTGGAAGGGACCCACAAGGATCATCAAAGTCCCACTCCTGGCCCTGCACAGCACCATCCCCAAGAATCACACCATGTGCCTGAGAGCATTGTCCCAGTGCTTCTTGAACTCAGGCAGGCACATGAATGAGGCAGTCATCAAAATGACAAAACAGAAGCAGCCAAACCACAAGGGAAAAGTAAAAAGCACCAAGGAAAAAAACAGAACTTCCTCCCACTACTCAGAAGCAAAAAAAGGAAATTTTGGTGTGAAAAAATTGTGAACATCCTTGAGAACTCATTAATATGGAATCTAAATAGCTGAGCATCGTACGAGAGGACCCATACTTATCCACCAGTGGTAACAATTATCAGTGTGCCATTTTGTTCTGAAGTTCAGCCTTCCCTCTCTTACCTTGTTCTAGAATAGGCAGGATGGCTGCAGAGCTCCCGCTTACCTCCTGAGATCCATCTTACTGCAGAGGTTTGCATCTCATGCCGTCTGTGTTGTGGTGTTGCTTGACACAGACCAACAAGACAAGCAAATAGACAGTGGAAAGGTCGGTGAGAGACCAACTAATCTGATTTACAGAAAGAGCCTGTGATATAAAGGAGATAAGTAAGACCTCTCATATGGCTGTGGCTGAGGATAAAAAGGTAACCATTACACTGTTCACCGATCAATTATATTTTTTACTTGAGTTTAAAAAACTTCTTTTTTAAACCCACACTTCATTTCTATACCTTTCCTAAACAACTGTTGATTTTGTTTGGTTTTAAGTTACTTACCTACATAGATTCATTTGTTGCCAGTTTCAAGCAAAAGGCATGAAGAGCTGAAAGGATGATAGGAAAATATCCCCTGAGAACTGTGCAATTCTGTAATATGAAACTGCCCAGGTATGTGCCAGCATATACATGTTTTTACCCTCTGTTAGTGCCTTCCCAATAAAGTATGTGTGTCTGCACACACACACTTAGCTTCAGACCATGGCATTGATCAGCTCATTCTCCAAGCTGCTGTACCAGCTGTGGGCCCCAGTGGAGACTGCTCACATGGGGCATTTTTGCCATCTTCAGCAGGAACACGGTCAGGCCCTAAATAAACAAAGGATCTAGCTGTAGAGGTGTACCAAGAGATTTATCCACCCTCCCTTCCTCTACCTGGGATCAAATTCAAGCATAAATTTTTTAATAGAAGGACAGTTTTGTAGTCCCTGGCCTCTTTGATCATCCAGGTTTTAAAAAACAGCCCATTGGTTCCGTTCCTTTTGAAGTTGTACACAGCAGGATCATTAGCAGTAGAGAAGCAGACAGATGCAGTGCTCAGTGTTAGGTTCCCGTGGTCACCATAACAACATTTAGTAGAGCTGCTGAGCTATACCATCACTTAAAATGAGACTGACAAGTGCTGCAGAGTGGTGGGCAGGTGACATAGCTTTTGTTTGGAAGCTGTTCTCTCCAGCAGTGAGCCAGGAACATGGAGAAGGACCAAACAAGAGGTGAGGGCACTCTGTGCTTGACAGAACAACTGGAAACTTTTAGCTCTGCTTGTCTCCTGGGAAGAGATGAAATTTTGCAGGCCGTGGTAATTAATTGTGCAGCTTCTAGTTCTGGCTAGTCTGCAGCTTCTGTTCTAATTGTCAAGCTAGAGAAGCTTCTATAAATGATTGTCTTCTTTCCTCTCTTCCCTCTGCCACCCCAGCTCTGTGGACTATGATTAGATGCAAATGTTATGAGCTCGGTTCAGAATTTGAGAGTCATTTATGCTTAAGTACTTGTGTTAGGTCTTCCTTTTCTAAACATATTATTGGTGGAAAGTGGTGATTGAAAAGGCATCTAAGAAAAGTTTCCTTTTTCTCCAGAAACTATATGTTTAAACTGTGTTTAATTGACTTCTTGGCAATTATAAACATTATCAACATGAATTAATAGTCTCAGCTTATCTGCAACAAGATAACAACTTGTGGCACTCAAAGTCATAGATCCTTTCCAGCTGCAGCTCTTTGACTGTGAAGTGCAATAATCCTTCATACTGGTTTCTTAGTTCTAGACTGTCAGGCAGTATAAATGGGTAATCAAGGACCTGGTTAAAGCTGCAAAACAATTTTTAGCAACATGTATTTTAAGTTGAACAAAAGCGATTCCTAAACTTCTATCCTGTTTGGAGATAAACAGTAAGAAATCCCTGAAATGCGACACTGGATGCTTCATGGCAGAAGGTGGTAGGAATTGGTAGCAACCTGCATGTCACCGGTTCTTCTATCATTGTGTCTAGCCAGGAGTCACTTCTATCAAAACAGCATTTCTCAGTGCTGCAGGTAGCTTCAACTTTATCTTTTAGATTATGACTATAGAGAATAAGATAAAGATTTAGTATCACCAAAACCTTATCATTGACATAGAAATGAAAGCCCAGTTCCTAGTTCTGACATCTAACCCATGACACCCAGTAAATGACAGTGACGCTTCAAACACACTCTTTTTACAGGAACTGACAGTAATCCTGTATGTTTCACTATAGGGTCACCTTGTATGACTTGTCCAAACCAAAAAAACCCACCCAAAACCCCATAAGTTACAGTCAAGTCAGGTGAGCGTGAGCATGAGCATTACCTTCTTGGAGGTAAGAATAGTTTGACATTCAAACAACATGACAAGAGTTTGCTGTCAGGAAGAATGGGGCAGGAAGGGTGGGGAATAGAAGAGGACCTTAATTTAGGACTTGCTTACCATAATAATATTGGCAAATTTATGCTGAGTTACTGTAAAGCATTATTTGTGGTGACAACAGGCACAAGCATCGAAAGGGAATCCCAGTGGAATGAGTTTTGGTGCTATACAGCATCAAGACACTAGGCTCTCTCAATAGACCTAGGTGAAAAATGGCATTTCTTAGAGTATGGAGAGGTTAATTTCAGAGAAGCCTACAGCCTCCAGGTGGTGCAAAAGCAAGGCGTTGAATGGGTGAATTTAATGCAAAGCTCCATGCAGAAGGTTCTGCTGCTGTCACATTTTGCCACACTCAGTTACTAGCACTTCTTGTCCATACCATGAAATAAATTCATTTGTTTAAGATGTGATAATATTAGCTTAATAAAACATGTCTACAAGATTCAGTGTTAGAATGAATATGAGCAATACCACACTGACACAAACCTCTCCATTCCACCAGGTACATGCTTGTTAGAATAATACTAGCTTTGTTTTCCATTGTTCATGCATCTGTAGTTTTCCACTGCTTTGAAGATTATAATGAGTGTATTGATTTTCTCATGTCCACACATACAAAACTACTATATATATATATATATATATATATATATATATATATATATATATATATATATATATATATATATATATATATATATATATATATATATCTGCTGTGAAAAACCTCTGCATACTAATATCCTAGCTGGTGTGTCAAGGGGGCTGCTTGTGGTCACTGATCTCTACTTCAAGCTAAAAGAAACTGAGCCTTTTTTTAGAGTAAATTAGAAACATGACAGAGGCTACAAAGATACAGATCAAATAACTCCAGTGATTCTAAATGCCAGCATTCCATGCTTATGCCAAAGCAAACTCCAAGCTTACTAACTGAGCAATTTTTACCTCTAGTACTATGAAAAATTGCAGGAATCAAAGAGTAAGAACTTTGGAGTGGAACGAAAAAACAGTGTACTTGTGCATCTCAGTACGCAACATTTGATCAGAATAATCTCCTGAAACAGCAAAATGCTTTGGCCCAATGGCCTACAAAGTGCAGTAGCATCACCACCACTGCCCCTAAATATGACAGCTCTTTGTAACTTTAATCACACGGACATCATCTGCTTTCATTAGAGGTTTTTTTTAAATTACATTCTACCACATGTTTTGGAAACTTTTGAGAGAGAAAATAATGGTGCATGCTTGCCTTTAACTTGGTGAACATGAAAGTTGAATGCAGTGCCTTTTGATTATTAATTGCAGAGTTCATTATAGGCAGCATCATCTAAGAGCAAAACAGTTCAAAGAGGACAGGCAAAGGTAAATTCTAAACAGAAAACCTAAGAACCAAAACAAAAATTATAGATAAAAGCTCTAAGAAAGGAAGAAAAAGATTGCAGAAGACAAAAAAAATCCTAGGGTTCCCAGGCTGGCTGTGACTGTCACGTGTCTTTTTCCATGCTGCTGGTGGTGTTCATTTAGTACCTCCAGCACTGCTAGGTAAAAGCCCCTCAGAGCTTTTTTATTGACATGATGGTGTAAAAAATTAGATTGGCTTCTTGAGTTCTTGAGCGCTTGTGGAAGCGCTGAAGTTTTATTTTAGCACTCCACACCAGGAGCAAAGAAAACCCCATAAAAGAACAGAATACCTCATGCCTTCATTCTGACATGAAGACAATGCATTTAAAACATGAATGAATATGCCTTTCATCAACACTTCTCATTCATGTATTGTATCAGTCTGTTCTATCTAGCCACTTTTCTGATGACCCTGTCTGTACCTTTCACCAGGATTCTTTCAACATTTCTCACTTTAAAAGAACAGGATGCAGGTGTGTGTCCACCTGTCCTTTTTCCTGGAGAAATCTTAATTACTTATTCCTGATTAGCGTAATCACTAATGAGACAGTGTAGAACTTCAGGATTATGTGTTCTTCTCCTTTAATTTCTCTCCCTTAATGGCTCACTGACCATACCTGAATAAAAGAACCTAATAAGCTTGATTGAATGAGCTTTGATCTTCCTAAACATCTGAGACACAGCTATAGCACTGACCTAGGGAAAAAAGTGAGCTTGAACATCCTCCAGCATATATTGGATGTGAAAATAAGTTGCACTGCTTTTATCCTGTCATCATCTCCATCCTGACATTTTAAAGTCAGTGGCCAGACCTGCATTTTCTAGAGGGACTAGAGTCTGCTGCCCAGGTTTTTTAAATGTAACTACTGGCGCAGTTAGAAGATGAATATTTCTTCTGGATTCCAAGGAGGTTCTGAGTCAGAGTTGCACAGCTGAGATTTCTGACTGAAGGAACACTCACCAGCTTAAAAACAGCAGCTTCTAGAATAGTGCAGTTCAGTGTCTCTTTTTCTTGCATATTCAAGACTTTAATCATCATCTTTATCCATCACAGAAATTCAATAAGAGCTTCAGAACTGACCCTTGATCAGATTATAGAGCTAAAGTCAATGTGAGAGGTAATCTATTTTCTGTGGCCAGTGAAGTTGCACCAGTTTCCCTTGAGGATTGCTATGGACAGACATATGAAAACACTGTTGTGGTAGCACCTCCGGAATAACATAATTAGTTAAAAAGGGGAAAGTTACTGTGCAAGAGCAATTACAGCTGGAGAGAGGAGTGAGAATGTGTGGGAGTAACAGCCCTGCAGACAACAAGGTCAGAGAAGGAGGGGAAGGATGTGCTTCTTATTAAGCAGGTTTGTTGACAGTCCCCAGGAGGGACTCCTGTTGGAGAAGTTTGTCAAAAACTGCAGCCCATTGGAAAGACTCCCACTGAAGAAATTCACAGAGAACTGTCTTCCATGTCAGGGACTCCATGCTGGATCAGGGGAAGAGTGTGAGGACTCCTTCCCCTGAGGAAGGTGCAGCAGAGAAAACATGATGAAGTTTTCCATGGTCCCCATTCCCCATCCCTCAATGCTGCTTATGAGGAAGGAGGTAGAGAAAATTAGGAGTAAAATTAAGTCCAGGAAGAAGGGAGGTGTGAGGGGAAGGTATATTAAGACTGCAGGTTTTTTTCTCATGATCCTACTCTGATGTGATTTGTGGTAAATTAAACTGATTTCCCCAAATCAAGTCTGCTTTGCCTCTTGCAGTAATTGTTGAGCGAGTCCTCCCTGTCCTGATTGCAACCTATGAGCCTTTCATTATGTTCTTTTCTCGCCCTTCCCAGCTGAGGAGGGGAGTGATAGAGCAGCTGTGGTGGGCGCCTGGTGTCCTGCCAGTACCAACCCACCGCGTTTCTCTACTTAGCCATCAACACAAAAGAATTTTGGTATTGAAGAGTACAGAGCTACTTGAATTCTAAGAACTGTTTTGCTTGCTAGAATGTCAAGGCTGACACTGACACATGCATACTCTTCATTTACAGGGAGAAAATGCATTTGAACAGAAGGAAAAGCAGATCAGACTTTGCAATACTTTCCAAAACACCATCCACTTGCCTTGGCTAGATGAGCTTTTATCAAGATCTTATAAAAAAAAATTTAACAGCATTTTTCTCCTCTTGCGTGCTTTGATCTGTTGTGAGGAAATTAAAAAGGCCATCACTGTTCAGCCTTAGCACCAGAATCCTATTGAGATGAATGGTGCAATTAACACCTATGAAAACATTTGCTTGACCATTCAAGCAGTCCAGAATATCATCTTTCTCCATGTAAGCTTTTTTATAGTTGGCATTTATTAATATCAGTAAATGTCAGAGACATCAAGTAGAAAAATTGTTCTAATTTTCAAAACACACCCTATAGAGAATTCTTTTCCTAACAGGACCACGTAATTTTCAATGTCCTGGCCTGAACTGGAAACTTAAATATCATTAATCTGCAGGTAGAAAGATTGCATCCAAGTCTTGATTTTCAAAGCACATTATCTTAACAAATTAACTGTGTCCAGTACTGGGCCCCTCAGTTCAGGAAGGACATTGAGGTGCTGGAGTGTGTCCAGAGAAGGGTGATGGAGCTGGTGAAGGGTCTGGAGCACAAGTCCTGTGAGGAGTAGCTGAGGGAGATGGAGGTGTTTAGCCTGGAGAAAAGGAGCTCAGGGGGCACAACTACCTGAAAGGAGGTTGTAGCTGGGTGGGGGACAGTCTCTTCTCCCAGGCAACCAGTGGCAAGAGGACTTAGTCTTAAGCTGTGCCAGGTGAGGTTTAGGTTGGACATGAGAGAAAAAATTCCTCACAGAAAAGGTAATTAGATATCGGAATGGGCTGCCCAAGGAGGTGGTAGAGTCACTGTCTCTGGAGGTGTTTGAGGAAAGATTGGATGTGGCACTTGGTGCCGTGGTCCAGTTGACATGGTATTTTGTCATGGGTTCGACTCGATCTCAGAGGTCTTTTCCAACCTAATTGGTTTTTTGATTAAAAAACCCCAAACCAACAAACCCAGAAGTTTGTTTTACCTATTCTTAGCAGCTCAATTCTTAATTTTAGTCAAAAAGCCCTGTTAGAGTACAGTAGAATCAAACTGTATTCTAGTGTTAAAGTGTTTGTCTACTCTTCATATGAAATAGAAGATCTAAAAATATGGAGAATTTGGGCAGATGCTGTGGTTATGCAAGTGTTAATATTCGAGTTTGTTTAGGTCTTCAGTTTCTGGAGAAGTTTGATCAATTAGAACATGGGACGTTCACCTGAATCTTTCAGAATAATATATTTGTAGATATCTAATACACCTTTTCCCAAGAGAGGATGTTCAGAAAATATAAAGTCAGCTGCTTTTTGTGTGTGCATTTACTACTACCTATTTAGGACTACTTTAGAAGATGAATGATTGTATTCAGTAGTAACCATGTAATTTCATTCAGAAAGGGATGTAGGGAAGTGGTCAGTACTTCATCATCCCACTTTTAATGCTATCTGGAGAGTCCCAAGCTGGTTGAGGGTGTTGCCACCCCCTTTAAGCATTCCCAGTGCCAGATAGATAGCATTACTGGGATTTGAAGTCAGGCATCTTCTCTGAGACCATTGAGAAGATAATTAATCTCCAACTCATTCAACGGGATTCACAGAGTTTTTAGAATACTTTTTTATATATTATCTGTCTTCAGGAGCAAAAAAAATAAAGAACTATTAAATCAATATCAAGGAGATGGGAAATTTCACCTCCTGCTTTTCTTGAAGGGTGGGAGGAGAGTGCAATCTGAGAAACCAGTGTGCACAGGAAAATACAAGAAGATGCTTATAGAGGTTCCCTTTACTGAGCTTTTTTTATGGCTTTCATAGCTCCACAAGACAAATATCTTAATTTTGCAGTTCCATCAGATCAGCATTAACTATTGCAGAGATCTTGTTGACTTTATACTGCAGTTTGTAAGATGCAGCAATAATGCTTATTTTCCAACCAAACTGAAGATCAAACACAGCTTACTCAGACACTTTGAAACAGAATGAGGATGGGCTCAAATGGTTCCCTGAACAGTGATAATAGAAACCTAGAGCATCTGCAGTCAATGATGAGCAGAGAGATCTTATGCCAGAGCAAGTATTATTGCCAGCTTTATGTTAGGCCTCCTTTTCACTCTAGATAGGAGTAAAAACTCAATCACCTGACAGTGTTAGTGAGATATATACATCATTCCCTCAGTCCCACTTTTGCTCTATGAATATCAAATCCTCCCATGCAAAGAGGAAACAAGGATTTTGGAGTAAGCAAGAGAACTGTACTTTAGTCTCCTGTGCAATACAGTTTGAAACACCTGTTTGAACTACTGTTCATCTTTACTAACAGTATGTTATGTAAATATTCAGTATTCTGTATTACAAAGACACATATCCTACTTGTACAGATATTCTACAATGAATATTTGTATTCTACTAGCAACTTGTAATAGGTCCTGTGATCATGAAGAGAAAAAACAAATAGGGTATTTATATTTCTTGTTAAGACAGTTAAAAAATTGTTAATATATTCCTCCTGTTAAACCAAGTAAACCATAACACAGCAGCATACCATAACAGCAGCCTAACACAATGTACCTGCTAGAGATCACTGATTCAAAAGCTTTCATAGCTCAGTTATGCATTATGTATGTGATAAGCGGCTTCCCCGATCAACTGCTTGGATCACAAGTACTCTCTATTCTCACATTACTGAAAACAATTAGACAAATGCAAAGAAATTTCATATACGAATTATGTAACTGAAAGTAGGAATTAGCACTGATCCACATAATGTTTAAGTTCTGCAGGTCTGTAGCAGAAGCCAGTTAATATTCAGTGATCACGTAAAACATCTTCTGTAGAGTTAGAAGTGTGCCTGAAGTGCATCAGCTTCTGACGGGGGAGGTCACTGGAAGTGTCTTAATAAGGGCTACTTTAAAATGAAGACCTAGGTGTTGTGGTTTTGCTAGCAATTAACAAGAGTTTCTCTACTTTCCATGAGAAATCCCAGTCCTAGATTCATTATCAGTATTTCCCAGGACATGCCTAAGAGATCTTTGGCATAAAATCCCCAGCCATAGCCCAGAAGCAAGTTTTTCAAGAAATAGCTCCTCTGGCAGCTCAGCCTGTCCTTCAGCAGCCCTTTTCAGGCTAAAGCGCCAGCCTTTCTCAACCCTCACCAGCGAAGACCTTATTCCATTTATTTTCTTCTGTCTTCCAGTCTCTGCAGTTAGATGATCACAAAAGTAATCACAGATCACTTCTGCTGAAGCAGAATTCCTAATGAGAGTATTCAGAAACAGCTCTTGCTACTCTGAGGATCATACACTTTGGTAGTAAGCATTCATACAGATGCAATAGGTCCAGAGAGTATTCTGTGGAAACATAGGGCTAATTGTAATCCTTTAATTTAAAGTTTACTTCAGAGAGTATCACTGTAATGAAGTACACATTATACTGTAGGTGCAATACTAATTCAATATTTTTTTTCCAAAATAAGAATGAATCCCTTACTCAGAAAGTATCAATTTGGTATTCTTGTAGCCTTTCTATCAAATATTTTATTAAATAACATTATATGAAAAGTGCAGTATTGTATTTTGTAAACCATACTTTGACAATTAAGCTGCATCAGAGGTTCAACATGTTCATTCTCTGTGACTTACAATTTCATGTCCTGTCCTGTGTGGGACAGGGAGGGTTGTGGAGCTTGTCCTAATCCCTCTCACAAGTATATCTTATGACATGATTGAACCTCAGAACAGGGCATATTTCAAAACCAGCTTTAATTGGTCTGTGTTGAGGGGTGCTTTACAGTGATAAAAACATGTGTTATATCCTAAAAGACCTTATATTTGTGAGAGGGAGCTGAGGTACAGTGGTGTAACAACTGCCCTGTTGCACACCAGCAGTGGAGCAAGATACCCCTGCATACTTTGGGCAATGACACACTCTTCTTAAGTCTCTAAATTAGCAGTTTCTCACTGAATTCTCACCAGGAATCTTTTTTGACCTACATGGAAATGAGAATGGGCCAAGGTCATGTTTGCTGACAGTAGACCAAGAAAAAGAAAGGACCAGATTCCAATTTCACTGCTCTGATTTTTTTTGTTGTCACATAATTACAGAAGTTCATTTCCTGCCTATAAATTGAAAAGCTCATTGCAATATATTTTTGTGAGCATAATCACATACCCGTGTAATTCAATCCTTACTGTATTTTATACTGTGCATGTAATGAGTTGCATTAAAAAACAAACTTGATGGTTGTTAGTTGTTAACACATTTAGGGAATTAAATCAAGCTTAAAACCAATGCTGAAGTATTTGACACAAACATCAAAGGCAAATCATAATGCAAATCTCTACTATGTACCCTGTTCTGCAGTTCCTTATTCTCTCTTTGGGTAGGAGAAGGGAGCATGTACCAATTTATCTATACTGACAATAGCTTCTAACAGAGTTGTGCATCTCTGATAAATGATGTTTTGCATGAACCTCATTAAATGTGTGGCAGGGGGAGTGGGTGGTTGGGGAAGCAGAAAAAAACCTCTTCTCCGTGGAATCCATTTGGTGTAGTTCCAAGGATGGCTTTGTCTTCATTTTGCCCAGAAGAGCAGGCACTGACTGAGGTACTCCATGCACCCAAACCCTCATCTGCAGGCATTCTGGGTCTATGGACTGTGCAACATCAAACCAATAAAGTCTAGCTACCTCTAGTTTAAATTTCAAAAGACAAAAGTGCTGCCTGTGGTGTGACAGGCTGTTAAAAAAAACAAACCCTGACCAGCAAAACCGTTTAACAGAAGCAAAACATATACTCAAGCAAGAACATTTATTCCTTGATGCCTGAGTATATGCAGTTGCCTCCCTGAGACCTTGTGAGACCAATTATTTTATTCACACTATTTCAAAATCCCACTTCATTGCTTCTTGCTGCACAACGGAGGTGTAACCTCTACAAGAGGGGCCTGAACCTCTTTGTCTTACACAGTCCAGTCAGGTAGAACTTAGTTCTTCCCTTACCAGTTCCCTCACAGTTTTTGGCCTATTGTCTCCTCTTGTTCTATGTGAATTTATAGGCGTGTGCTTCACTGACAAACACATCTCCTTTTTATCTCTGGTATGGCTGATGTAAAATGATAGAGTTGAAACAAACTTAGTGGTTGGCAGTCTTCAAGCAAACCCATGGGAAGATACTTTGCATAAATCTGTTCACACAATGCCTACAAAATATTAGGTGGAAAGTGTAGGGAAGTAAGAAAGATGTCAGTTATCTTGATACAATTTGCTTCTTCATTATGAAAATCAATTATGTGTTTTTTCCTAGATCTGTGCAATTATTTATAACCTGGACCATTACCAGAGAAAGAAAAAAGCAAACCATAGTGCTTTACGCAGCATAAGCCATGACACTACAGATGAGTTTAGGTCTCAGGGATCCATGCAAACACTTTCTACAAATTTCACAGCCTAACACTTCCAGAAGCACAATTGTCTTTCTGACAAAACACAGTCTCCCTGGTGAAAGCAAGATTGCACTTAATGATATTTAAAAAAACCCCAAACCTCATTATTAAAAAAAAAAATCTATAAAGCAAGTAATGTAATATTTATTTAAAAGGCAGCTTGAGAAATTGTTTATTCTTATTATTTTAAAATTTGATACCTTCAAGTTGTGATTCCAATTAGTGTAGGAACCTTGCAATAATAAGATTATGTAGGAAACAGGGATTCATAACAAAGTGTAAGTTTCTACTGATAATTGCTGTGAGTCATTTCTTTTCCCATCCAACCTCTCACCAGTGTGTTCCTGATATCCAAAACCTCAAGAAGCAAAGATTATTTTGTATATTATATACAGGCAAAACAGGGAAAGTCAACCACAGTTCCCCACACACTGAACCACAATGTGCCAACTACCAAGTTTTGGGAGGAGAGGAAGCAGGGAGTTGTTCTGCACTACTAGACCAAACCACAGGAGGAGATTGCATACGGGGGCAGGCTGAAGGACCCATGCCAGTAATTATTCATTCTATGCTCACCAGTTGCCAGCAGCTTCCTGAGGCATAGTTCTGCCGATTACACTGCTTATGAAGATGGACTCAGAGCTGACATCTCCCACCTGAGGTCACACTGCACCTCCTCCAACAGCCTTCAGCTACTGTGCTACCCAGCACAAGCACAGGCATCTCCCTCTTCCCACAGCCACCTGCAGAAGCCCCAGGTAAGCACTTATAAGGGCTCCCTCTCTCCCAGGGTGCCTGAGGTACAGATACCTACACCTCCTGCCACCTAGTCCCAAATAAGAGGTCACAAATCAGCACCATTGATACTAGAGCAAGAGTGGGTGGGAATTTCATACCAGCAGAGGGACTCCGGACCTCCTTTTTTTTGGTATGAAGAACGTAGGGAGTTTTGTTTAAAATAAGATCCCTCACCCTTCCCATGTGAGCCTGCAAAGGGTTCTCGTATTTATTTCCTACAAGCAGATCTCTTATGATCCTTTCTCATTTTTCACCCTTTCCAGGACTGTCTTGAGAGCTTCCTTCTAGAGCAGTCCTGCCTAACAGGCAATTTGGGCAAGAGGAGGAAGCCGGCTCCTTTTAGCCCTTTCCAGGCTGCAACAGGGGGAAGAAAAGGGTGCTCGTACCTCCACATGGGTTATGAGCTGTTAAAGTAATTATATTGGAAAGTGGGCTGATCTGATGTCTAGGGGTAAAGGGTGCAGAAGGCAGGGGAACTCTTTGTGGGCTGGTGAGGCTGATATAGCAATAGAGTATTGTGCTTCACTACTCCCATTTTTTTAAAGAACATTTCAAAATCAAATGAGTGCAAAGAACTGTTATGAAGTGATTAAAGGGCTGAAGCAAATTCTTCGCAGAGAAAGACTTTAAAATGTAGTTAATTTATTTTGTCAACAGTGAGACTAAGAATATTGACTACAGTACACAGCTGTCTGCATGGAAAAAGAAAAAAAAAACCAGTATTAATTATCTATGTCATCCAGAACTTTAAAAAATTTCAAATGAGAAAGCTCAGGTTTTAACTTTGCATGAAATGTAACTTTCAAGAAACCATCCACAAAGCAAATTAATGTATTCCTTTTTTTTTAAATTTTCATTATTTCAGAGGTTATAACTTGGTAGCACTTTCTTTTTTCTTCTTAATATAGAAATCATTATACCTCTGTGCCATCAATAAAAATTGTTATCCATATTAAAATATATATTTATTAAACAGAAAAAAATGAGGCAAGTATGTGAGTCTGGTTGCTTGACTATTAATTATGACTTTGGCAGAAACCCAACTTTCAGTATCTTTTTTAGAAAGGATAAGTTTCTAAAGGCATTTTAGGACTAAGAGGCAAGGGAGGGCTAGAAATAAACTCCTTCTCAGAGGAAATAGAGGCAAAGTCATGTACTCTCTGCTTTGGATGCTAATCAATTTATGGGAGATTCCTGGAGAGTCTGATAAAAAAAATTAATGGGTTTTCTCCATGGCAGATCTCCTTAGAAAGTCTTCTGAATATCCATAGGAAACTTAAATCATCCTTCCAATTGCATTTTTAAATTGATGTTCTTGAAATATTTCAGCAGAGAAGGTATTCTGTATTAACTTCTGTAGTTGTGACAATAGTTTTTCAAGCAGTCTACTGCTTTAATCTTTATTAAACCCTGTAAAGAGTCTTCTGAGGAAATTTAACTATGGTTGAAATCGTGTCAGCTTTTGCATAATTTTACATAATTTTACCTTCTTCATGATGTGTGGAGAGAAGCCAGCAGCTCAGCTTGCCTCCCTCTCAAAGAGCATGCTGCTGTTTGTGGTACAGGTGACACTGGGGTGGGGATGTGCCTCAGCTGAGCTGGTCTGTGGGGAGCCCTGGCCTCCTGCTCTGCCAGGCTGAGGACACGCTGGATGGAGTGCAGTGCTGGTCTCTTCCACAGCACGTGCTGCTGTGTGTCTGTCTTTGAAATGAAGTCATGAGTGTATGCATGTGGCCTGGCTACTCGGAAAATCTGGGAGATCCTTGGGTCAGAAATGGCCATTGCAAGTGCCCTCTCCTTTCTAACTTAGCCCCAAGGATCTGTACATAAAGGTCCTTTCCTACCTTCACATGAGATTTTCTGTGGTACTTTGCAGGGAGCATGAAAAATTTAATGGAAAGTTCAATGAGCATGTTTCTGGGTGTCTTAGCTCCTCCCTGACTTCTAAACCCAACAAACTGCAGCCATGTGAATCTAGTGGCCAGAGAGCATGGCTGTCATCTCAGCAAGGCAGCTTTTGCTCCCAGCAAGGAATGTTGTGGGTACCAACTCTACTGACATTCATCTTGGCATGATGTGCTTCTGGGAACTGCCATAGAGAGACAGAAGTAAAACCACTGGAAATCTCCATGCCACTCCAGGCACGTCCTTGATCTACCCTTCTGTGTTCTGTTTGGCCAACAACCTGGCTCATAACCTGTTGTTTTGGAACTAAATCACTGAAATGTTATCTAAGGGAAGTAACAGCCCAGCTCTGGCTCCTGGGGGTGTTTTGCCTGTGTAGAGGATGGCCTTCAATATCTCTTGAGAAAATGATAGCTGGGAAGGTGGAAGCGTATGCGCAATGTTATTAAAACCTAAAAGAGAGCAGAGGTGGAATGGCAGAGGAAAGCATCCATACCCTCTAAAACCTGGGATTTTGTTACATCTTTTCTGTGTTCCTATATTAGATAAAACTTTAGTAATAATATTGTCCATTCAATTCTAAAATTCATGCTGCAGTACTTGTCGCAGTGACTTCCTGCAGCAGCACAACCCACCAGCTAATGAAAGCCTGCAAAAAAACCCATCAAATTAAAAAATATTTTTTGGAATGAGGATGCAAGAAGGCAGGGCCATGACCACACTGCAGGTTCACAAGGGCTACAGGCTGATGTTTTTAATCTTGAAGCTATAACTACAAAATTGTAGATATCTTTGAGCAGGAGATGACTAAGACAGATTTGGTGCTAGGTTCTGTAGCACACAACCTGGTGGCTGAAGAAAAGGTCCCCTCAGCACCAGCTCTGAACAACAACTTGCATCTTTCTCAGTCTGTTTTTACTGAAGTGGGAAGGAGATGCTTTTACCTCTGTGCTTCTCTGCCCTGTGGTTACCATCATCCCCATCGACCAAGTTGTGACAGCAGAGTAAAAATGATTAATGAAACAAGTTCTCCCTTCTTACCTCACAATGAAGTTCTGGATGTAGGCATGTTTCTATAGTAACAATAATGTCTTCAGAAGAATTTCTTGGTTTATCTCCTGGATTAATTCTTTGGAGTCTTACAATGTTCAGAATTTAAAGCATCTTTCTTCTCCACAGAAAGCAGATTGTTTCTTCACTTATAAAGAACATGCAAAATTAAAGAACATACTGACTGACATTTAATATAATAGGATATTTTTACAATTTTATAATGCCAACAAACACCCCGAACCAGCCCCTCCCTACGCCAAAATAACTAAGCATGGGAGGCATAACTGTGAAATATGCTGAAAAGAATGGATGGAGGAAGTGGTCTTTTCATTTGGTAGAACAGGGCAATGTCTCATGACAAGAAAGAATGCGAAGGTGTTTTTTCTAAAACACAATCGTTTCAGTTCATAATTAAACCATTCTAGTGGTTTAATTCTAATACCTTTTAGTATCTCTTTCATAGGATGCAAGTTTTCACAAACACTTTTCTTGTGTGCAGGTGCCTTTGTACAAATGCTTAGGTATTTTTATGTCAATGTGATAGAAAAACTGCTTGAATTTCCAGAAACACTTGGACATTCTTTTGCATTGCTCTGACAACAGAAAAATTACACAATTCAGTTCCTTCATGCTGGGTCTTTGCAAGGGGTCCTCCTTCAGAAAGATCAGTGTATTACAATCAGTCTTTACATTGTGCTGAAATTGGTTTGTGGAGAACAGGGTCTTTAATTGTTCCCATTTTAAAAGAATAAAGATTTTCTTTTTCTAAATATGAGCTCCATGCCTTTTCTCCCTGTCTAAACAGATCTTTAGGGCAGAATGCACACTAAACCATCCGATTTTCAGGTGAGTTTTATGGGTCAGTACAGGTTACCTACCAAGAATGTATGAGTTTGATCTATGTGATACTCTGTGTCCTTGCAGAGCAAGGTCTGGTACACTCCTGGGGTTCTGTAGACTGTCCCTTCTATTCTAGAAGAGGTTGGAGACTAGTATTCTAGCCTTTATTTCTTCATTTTAAAAACTGTCCAAAATCTGGACATGGTCCTGGACAACCTGCTCTAGCGAAAGCCTTGTTGAGCAGGAGGCTGGACTGGATCACCCCCAGAGGTGCCTTCCAACCTCAGCTATTCTGTGATTGGAGGGTGTTATTTTTTGCCTTGCCTTCAGCTTTCTGCAGAAGCATTCCCACGCATCTCAAAGCTGTAAGACCAGGCCAAGAGTTCTTGTTACACATGTTCATTTTGTGCAGTGCTGGCCACAGGGGACAGAAGCTTGTCAGATAGTGGGAGGCAAGGAGAGACACACAGAGATATTACACAGGATGTGCAGAAGTCACCAGGGAAAACACAATTCTCCTCATTACCTGGGAAGAGGTAACAAACACCCAGCAGGCTGAAAAGTGAGCAGCAGAGCTCTGGCAGATGTGCTGTGTGCTGCTGTGGGACCTCACGGCTGCACTCCAGGTGGCCCCAGGGCTGTTGTGCCGCTTTCTGCTCCAACAGGGATGTGAAACAGATAGAGCGAAGGCTGATGTGGCTCATCGGGAGGATTTAGGAGATCTGCCAGCAGGATACAGAATCCTCTGATATCCTAGATCCTCGTCACGGAGTATTGAGCTCCTCTTAGTCTCTGGTTGACTTGTCTGAACAGATACATACAGAGATAAACTTACACATTTTTCCCAACTTGAGAAAAGTATTGCCAAAGTGTTGCATAAAACCTGGGAATAAGCATTAGTATTGGAATATTAACCTTTTCACTATTGCTGATCAATTGTTTTAAACTTATAATCCCTGAACACAGGGACAACCTGAACTGTGGCAAAGGGGCAGCTGCAAGTACAATATACTCCATGACTTTCTGTGGTTAGTATTCTGTAAATACTTTCACTTGTGCTCTGACAGTAGTATCGATCTGGGCAAGTGAAAATTGTCATAATAAGTGTTTAGAGACAAGTAACCCGGGAAAGTAAAAGAAAAAAAAAAGGAGTTCTATTCATGGGAGGAACACCTGTGGATATGACAGATGTCTATGTCATGGCTCCTACACATGGAGCCAAATTGCTCTGCAGAGGTGATTTTGCAGCCTTACAGTCTTGGGAATAACTGTAACAGAACTTGGAACTATTTGTCCTTGCTTTAGGTATTTTTCTCCTCCGGGTTTTCAAGATATTGCACAGAAACTGACAATCATATTTATATCACCTCACAGAAACTATAATTTCTGCCATGATTTTGTGTGTTACTTCCAAATATGCCAAATCCCCTACATGCTACTTGTTTCTAAACTGGCAACGTGCAAGATTTCAGTCTATTTCAATGCACCTTTTTGGTATTTGAATCGAAGTACATAACAAATAAGAAAACTGAAACCAGTTGAAAACTGGTATGAAGGCTGAAGCCTGCAGTGCCTTTTTGTTTCTTCACACAGTTTGCATATGTCCTAAGACTTTGGATTTTCCAGCTTCAACATCTTTTGTGTTGGACTCCATAAAATAAGCTAAAGAATTATGTTTTATCTCAGCATTTTTGCTGAACTGGAAAATTGCTGAAATGTGAAAATTTCTCATCTCCTAAAAAAAAGCCACTGTAGAAGATGTGTATTTTTCTGTATGTAAGAAACATCACTATACTTATATTTCACTTACAATAATAAAATGGATGGACAGGTTCTCAATGACCATTCATAATAATATGGTGTTCACACTGATATGGGTAGAAATCCTGTAAATCCAATAGAGATTAGATTTATTTCTGAGAAAATAGTTTATTTTCATTTGAAGAATCTTACCTGCTCCTACTAGGATTCATGAGAGTATTTAAGTATCTATTTCTCAATATACATGATCTCTATCTTATCTGTCAAGTTCTCCTTTCTGCCTGAAATAAAACCAGTGCACTCCTAGTGGCTGGACTGTGATTAGATGTGCAAGCCAAAACAAATCCTAATAGTACCTGTTAAAATGTCTCTACACATTTCTGTGGCATGAATCAGAATTGATGTGTGCAGTAAGCATCTTTTTATGCAGCGTCCCCACTTCTGCCAGGTCAGTTCTGCCAGAAGAATCCTGTTTTTCAGCACTTCTCTTCTACAGGTCCATTTGCAACTTTGTGAGAGGTTATGGGGTTTTGTTCTCCAAGATTATCCCAGCTGAGTTTTGGGTCAAGCAAACTCCTTGGAAGGGTATCCCAGCTGCTCTCTGAATAGTGAACATCCCAGCCCACTTTCCCCTGAAATTTGTTGGGATATAGGTTTGAGTCTAACTGAATACTCATCAGCATCTGAGGGATCATTAAGCTAAACTATTCTGTCTATTTTAAGGTATTAGAAAGCAAAACACTGGGGTTTTTAAGCCGTGAAACAAGCCAGTTCCAAAGTATATATCCAGCTCAAGGGTTTTGAACTACCAACATCACATGCAAAATAAAGGACTATGTTGCCTTTCTGTTAGTGGTGTCATTTTAATATAACTCTTCCTCATCACAAGATTTTTCTTGAAAACAGCCCTTTACTCAAATAGCATTATCTGAGGGAGGATGAAGTTCAAGAGCTGTGACAGAGTGAAGTAAAAAAATTTTAAAAATTGTATTATCGAAAGGAGTCTTGTGTGACTCATTCAGTTATTTCATGCCAGTATAAGCCCATACTTCCACCATGTTTTCATTGATTTTCATCATATAAAATAATGCTTAATTTTGAATGTAATGTGTTCTGCATAAAGACAGAAAGATATTTAAAAGTATAATGGTAATCATCCACCTATAGCACAGAATATTATAGCTGGATGAACTTTATTTCCTTTCTTCATGGTATTCTAAAGCAGGAGCAGGAATTTGGAGACACTGTAATCTTCCAAGCAAGAAATAGAATAGATGAAGCAGTTGACTGGCATATCCTGGAGGTTTTATTTTTTGATTAAGCACAATTTAATTAACTTTTGGGTTACTCATGTGGCAGTGGCTGTTCAGTAAGGTGGGGGGATATGTTGCACTTAGAATTATACATCAGAAAGTATAATAGGGGATTGGAAAGAAAAGTGTTTGGAAATCAAGAAGTGAGAGAGTTACTATTCCTCTTGCAGCTTTACCGTGGTGTGCTTACTGCACACTTTGTTGTGGGTGGTGGCATGTGTTCATAGGCAGAGCTCTGCACAGGGCCTTCCTCCTTCAGATCATGGGATGAACCTGCTTGCGGAGTGAATCAAGGCTGTGCAAAGAAGAGGGCTAAACCAGCTCCTGTGCCTGTTGTAGGAACTGGAAAGTACTCAGCAGATGAGTCAGAAAGGATGAGCTCATGGCTCAAGCAGATTAATGCTGCAGAGGATACAGTTTTCCTGTCACTGCCTCAGCCTCAGATGACTGCAAAGTGCTACAAGCCACCTACTGTAACTCTTTGCACTAATAAGGTGCATTTGATGGGATGTGGGGTTGGATTTGTCCGAGCACTGAGCTGCAAAGGGTGTTTGCACCCTCAGCAATGACTGCTGTCAAATACCCAGGCTAGTCCTAGCGACCCAGCTGCTCCTTCCCACTGGAACAGTTAACAGCAGGTAACAGAGTGCAGAGGTTCATTTGTATTCAGGATTGCCCTCCCACATGTTTCATCAGGCTAATATTATGGACATGAAAACCATAAAGCTTATGGTTTAGAGCTTTCTAATGCCACAGAAATAGGAATTTCCACTTTGAAGGCACTTACCTGTGCAGTATAGAGGAGCTGCTATAGTTGCTAACTATTTTGCTTTGCCCAAAATCACTCCAATCTCTAATCTAGCCTGGAACCAGCAGTAGAATGCAAACCACCCTGGAGGTGGTTTTCCAGAACCAGTAGCCTCTGTGCTGCTAAAAAAATGCATTCAGATAGTGTTACTTTTGCAAACCAAATACCATCAGATAGGAAACCTTGACATTGTGACAGAAATTGTAATATTGTGTTGCCTATGGATGCCTTAACGTAGCTTTCATTTAAATGGTACTTTGGGTGGAAATAGAGGGACTCTGCAACAAAAAATTGCACCCAGATTTTCAGGCTAAGAGTTCTTTAGTGCTCACATGGTAAACTCATGTCAGATATTACCTTTTATTCCATGATCTCCTGATCCATACAAAGCTCCGTGCCAGTCTTCACTGTTTTTAGTGGGTAAGGTAGGTTTGTATAAACTGTAAGTCAAACTGGCATCTGGATAAAAATAAACTGCATTTGAAGCTTTTTGGTCAGCCTTAACCTGAATACCAAAGAAAGATTATGCCTCCATATGTAAGTTTTTCCAGTACTGCTCTCTCCTAAGCCTTTTTGAGACTGTGCATTCTCCAGCTGTCCTGAAAGCAATCCTTTCCATTTCCAGGATCAACAAGTCTTTTAAGACAATGGGAGGCAATGATCTTATTTTAAAGACAAGCAAACAGAGGAAGATATGAAAGCTGTCTAAAAACCTGGTTAAGCAAATGGAGTTCACAGTTCCTTACCTATCTCTTTGGACCTAAGTATCTAATGTGAGCATTGTCATTCTGCTTTAATTCAGAAAACAATATTCATTTAAGCAAAAAATACCACCTGTAAATACAAAATAAGATTATGATACTGACAACATTGTTTTTGTAATAATCACAATAGATTTATGAAATATTTTTGTTGTAGCACAACAGTCCTCTGTTTCAAACCACTGAACAGTTTCAGGCAAGGCTAACTTAATTAGTTTACTGCTGATGAAACTAAGTTAACTGTCCAAAGTCTATGATGCTGAAGAATGCACTAGCAAAGGGACACAGCTTTAAAACCCATGTATATTGCAGTCTACCACTTGTGAAATACATATCAGTAATATTCGTACATGGGAAGAGCAGAAATCTGAGATACAGCATTGGTTTCACTTCAGTCGGTTCACAAAAGCTAGAAATTATATTAAGATTTTAAAGTCAGTTTCAAATGCAAACACTTTCATTCAATAAACACTTTTTAAAAAATATTGTTTCTCCTATAGCTACATGATTCTTGAAGAATACTTTATGTATAATAATAAAAGAAATCTTTACAGACATTTGGCTAACTGTCAGTATTCTTTTGTTTTGGAAGGTGCAGATTCACCAGGCAACCAGGTCCTTTGTGTTGCTAACAATTAATGTTCCCAATAATTAACATAATGTATAAGTAGTTTTTTTTTATTTCATGTTCATGCAGTACCTTGGTTGTCCATTCACTGTATGTTTGATAATCTTAAGAGAAAAGATCTGCAGTATAAACAAAGTTCTCACTGCAGCAATAGTTTTGGTTCTCTGAACGCCCAGGTATCACCAGCCTGTCTGGACTACCCCACATTTCTGGGGGGCGACCTCCCACGTTACCTACATTGCAAGAGAAGGTAACATTACAATGTTTGGGCCCTACTGCAGCACATTTATGCACAAGACTGTACAGTGCAGCTGTAATTATGACTAAAGGCAAGAGAATTTTCCAGATACATCCATTCCATTCCAAGCACACTTGTAATTTGATTGTACCAAACACAAAATGCCCATAGCTAACAGTCTGTAGCTGATCAGGCCTGGCAAGCAAAGGATCATTGTCAATGCAGAGAGTGTTCACGTGGATGGCTACTGCAACACAGCCATGGCAAACTCTGAAAGGAGTATGAGAAAAGCTGTTTTGACTTTCGTGAAAAGTGCTGGCCAAAAAAACCCCCAAACACCCCAGAAAACGTACAACCAACAAGAAGGCAGCAACCAACACAACACTGCACCTTTGCACTCTGAAATACCAGTGAAACTCACTGGAGTAGAAATACCAGCCACAGCAGAACAGCACTCACTGTATTTTCAGCTCAGGCAACAACTGCAGCTTAACATTTACCAGAGAAACCCTAGGCCTGAGGCAAAGCTAAAGCACTGAGGTATCATTTTGCCATGCACTGATAGGGAAGCTGGGCTTGCCAGGAGGTTTTGGTCAAGGCTGTGCTGAGTAGTGAGTCCAGTCACTAGGTTTTTAATTGCTCCCTCGCCCCCAGTTCAGGGTCCTGAAGCATAAGATACAAAGTAAGAAGATTTCACAGGGCTTCTAGGAAAGTAGACTTCATTCCTCTGGTAAGGTTTCTCTCCAAGACATCACACAGTTATGCTAAACTAGTTTGTGTTGGACTGAGCTCTTCTGCAAAACTCTTCAAGCCTCATGTATTTGGGTGGGCTTAGATTAACACATTTTGCTCTCTCACAGGGTATATAGCTGCTGATGCTAGAGGCAAGAATAGGACAAAGGAGGCTGAAGATCTGAAATATGGCAGGCAATGACTGCCTCTGGTGGAGATCAGAGCCAATTTGTGCAGAAACACTCTATCTGAACAGTATTTATTTGTGCACTGTGGGTGTTAATACAACTCGGAGCCATCTTCACGAGCTGCATGAAAGTCTTTGCAGAGACTCCCAGGAAGCTTCTTATTCTCTCAAAGCAATTCCCATTAGTTTCCATAGCAGATCCAAAGTGATATCATGGGAGGTCACAGACACATTAAAATTTGCAAATGAAAACCGTAGCTTCCCATTAATGAAACACTTTTACAGAGATGCCCAGCAAATTTAGACAAAGTTTAGTGTATTCAAGCCTGATCAGAGATCACAGAAAGTGAGAATAGTCACCATTTTAAGATCAATTGCAGCTTTCATGAGTTAGGTGCAATTTTCAGAGCAATCATGTCAATTCTGCAGATAACCATTCTCCAAGATACGAATATAAATTGTATGATATCAAAGAGAGAGAAAAAGCCAATTCCTTTTGAGTTCACACGATTGCAAGTGAAAGACAGCAAGAAACATCAGGTAGTGGCTTTTAACAGAAGTACAGATAGCAGGTGTTTAATTAGCCTCAGATCATACATATCTGACTGAAAATGTGTTGTGCATAGGTAGCACTTCCACAAGAAACTAGGCTGATAATCTGCACTTTCAGAAAATATTTATGTATGTAGAGAAATCATCCTGGACACAAATAATCACAAACTGACTGCTGCATACCTGTATAAAGGATAATTTTGGGCATAAAACATCTTGAAGTATACAATCAACGAGGCTGTAGTTTGTGTATGACAGAAAAAAACCTTTCTGCCAGACCGTGCCCATCAGGCATGTGCAATTTACATTTAATGAAAACAACCTACAGTAAGTTTTTGAGTTGCTTGGATTTATTTTGCTGCCATCTGACTAAGATGAAGTACATGTCATGTTTAGGATCTATACTAGTACATTTTGGGAACAATTTTGTAGAGCTATATTAACGGCTATGGGTTTTAAAGTTGCTTGACTCTTTGGGCCAAGATGAGAGAAAAGAGAGTGATGGGTTGGTCGCAGGAAAGGCGACCAGGAGAGAGCCAGGGAGAGTTAAATGTATGTAAGCAATCCCATTTCCATATAAATGAGACACCAGTCAGGGAACATACCTGCATTTCTTCTTTATCCAGTTGTTACAGAACCTCCTAGCATGTCTCTGGGGACTTCTCCTCAGCCACCAGCCTGCAGGAGAATAAACAAACCCAGATTTTCATCTGTATGTTATTTATTTGAGTACATAGCTCCAAAAGAGACTGTAAACAAGAGCTCTTTATGATCCAAACACATTTCTGAAAATGGTACTTGATGAAGCTTACAAATTTTCTTGCACCTTTCTATACTAACCTTTCTCCTGGCCTCCAATGTTTCTCATTAATCCCTGAAATGGAGATTTTGAAGGTACAGGGAAATGCTTCAGCCAGAAGGATGACAGCTTAGCTTAGTCCAGAAATGAACCTGATTTATGATGTTTGAACAAGACCAGGAATTAAAGGATGGTCTTTGGAGACTCTGCTTTAAGCTGGAGAGATAAATGATTTTTATACTTGGATGCTCCTGTTTTCATTATTCATTATGCCATTAGTTTAACAACTTAATGTATCTTTGAACAATCATGAGGTAAGAAGAGGATTTCAGAACTGCTTTACATCTATATTAGCAGATTACAGGCTAAGTTGCAGAAGTTCTCTGACTTCCAGCTGGTCAGGAAATACAGAGATGTGATAGTTTATCAGTAAAGCACTGAAGATTTCTTTATTGTGTGAGCTTTTCTCCCTAAGTATTCAAATACCTTTTTTATTCACATTCCTGTGGACCATGATCAAGTCATCTCTTAACCTTCAACTGCAGTAAGCAAATAGATTAAATTCTGTATATTTTTCCTCCTGTTTTAAAATCTTGAACTCCTTTGCACAAGGCATAGTACGGAAGAGTATTAGCTCTAGAGCAGGTTGTTTTATTCCTGCAGTGGTGATATTATTAACCTGTACATAAACAGCATATTCCTTCTGCTCATGTGACATTTCTCTGCTTATACATTCTTTGGTCCAGGACCAGGTAGTTTCTTTATTGTCACAAACAGGTATTTGAAGAGTGCTACAGTGCACGTCAGAGCAGTGAACTGTGTGAGTCCGTTTTCCTCAGGAGACAAAATGTAAATCCATGAATCAATCAGATTTCAGTCCCTCTCTTTGTCTTTAATATTCATTGATCATGGACTGTTGTATTGCTGTTGTTTTTTAAAAATTAAATACTGTTTACACAGTATGAGACAGGTCCATAACTGTACCTGTCAGTTTAAGTACCTTGACTAAATACTCTGTTCACACTTCTATTATGCAAATGTCTTTAGAATGAAAGTAAAAAAATAGCAATTATATATTTATACGTGTGTAAAATATGTGTGTTAATAGGGATATCAATATGTTAAATAAGTACTTGTACACATAACCATTCCGAAACAATTACGATTTTTAAATATCAAAAGAATAATTTAAAAAATCTTTATTAATGTGGGGGGAGGGGGTGTTGGGACATTGCCCTCCCCCAATCAGTTTTCCTGAAGCACATTTGCCTTTTGACTGTTACTCTTGAGCTCTTCTTGTTTTTTTCCAGAACCACATTCTTCTCCTGCACGAAACTGTAGTGTGATCGTGCTTTGCTCATAGGTAGCTGCAGAAATTAATTTTTAAACTAGAAACATGTTTTTAGAGATAATTCTGTCTAGCAGACACAGAACAATCCTGAGCCAGTGGCAATACCTTGTTTGGAAAAGCAATGTTTAGAGACTTGACAGGTGTTTTGCTGTTGGCAGGGACAGCCCTATGGTATGTGACCTGAAATTCCCTGTGACAGTGCAGATCGTTTCTGCACACAAAGGAGCTGCTTATCCCTGTCCTTCCCCTGATTTGGGCATGGTTGCAGACACCCTGGCAGGAAGTCCCATCACTGAACCAGGGGCACTCCATGCTTCCCCCTTGTATTTGTCAGTAATTACAGCAGGTAACACCACATCTGTGCAAAGTGCTGATCCCTTCTGCCTTTCTCCAGCTGCTGGTTCAGTCAAAGCCCATCTATTTCCCTTTTAACTTGGAGAGTGTATATTAAAGAAAAAAAAAAGAAATCCCAACACATTAATAGATCCAGACTTATGGCAAACTGGAAAGGATACCCCAGCATGTCATGACTTTTTTTTTTGTATCAGTGGAAGGGGGGCTTGTGAAAGAGTTTCCACATATTACATAGATCAAATTTTTTATCAGAGTTTGTTATTCCAAATCTTCATTAGACACTCAATACATAATTTCGACTTCTGAAAACCACAAGTCTTCAGCTTCTGAACCTAAGGCTGCTTTCTCACTTGGGGCACTTGAAAATATCCTTATGTGATATATATGCATAAAAAATGAAAGTTGCACTTGAAACTGCAATCCCAGAAGATCTGCTTTTCAAGAGCTAGTGGGATTTATAAATCCTATTTTCACGCGGCACTTTTATACACTATATACACATGAGCACAGTTTCTGACTATTTATTTCTAGACTTTTACATCAGCTGTATGTTTTGTTCTCCTTTTCTTCCCCAGTAGGAGAACTTCTTCGTGCTTATTAGGTAGATGCAAATCATCTACGAGTATAAAGTAACACAGAAAACAAGTAGAGATAATATGACTTCCACTGATCTCCATGTTACTTCCGTATTCCATAGACTTTGAGCCATGCTCTTCTGGAAAAAGAAAATTAAGGTGGCTGCTCAGCCTACCTCTGAGCAACAGGTGTGGGGATTGGGGCTTGTGTGTGAGCCTGAGAAGAAGAGTGTCTTAGCTGCTACTAAAGGATGGAAATATCTCCTGGCAGGTCAAACAGAATGCAAAATCCTGCTAAAATTGAAAAAGAGCACTGAGGTACGTGATCCGAGCAGCAGAAGGACAGAGGGCCTTTGAAAATGAAACCAGGACAGTGCTGGCCTGGGCAGTCAGTGAGCAGTCAGGCAACATTTCAACATGAATCATCCTTCCAATATTTAAACTAAAAGGTAACTTACGTGTCTGGTGAAGGTCGATAGCATAACAGCATCTGAAAATTTCAGCCCATCGATTACTTGAAGATAAAAATACATTTATATGAGAAAATGTGTACAGCACTTGGAGTAAGAGAAGGTGGATAGACACCTTCCCTCCAAAGTGATGAAGACAGCTTAACTGTTTTTCTCATAATTAAGTAAAACCATCTGCCTGGAAAGCAAGTTGTGGCATCATGTATGCTCAACTAATTGAGAGAAGTCAAGGTGTGAAGGGTCTGGTCCCAGACTGGTACTGAGGACCTGCTGGAGGATGAAAGCACTCAGGTAAGATGCAGAACCAAACCTTTACCCTCTGCAGATGTCACCTTTTGAGGACAAGGGCATGGAACAGCAAAGCGTTCAAAGGGATCAGGTAAGACTTGGGTGATACCTGCTGACATTGGTGCAATGGAAAGCTGGAAGAAGATATGAGACTGGTGATAACACCCTCCCTCAAGACTGTGGCCATGCTCAGTTAATGTGCTTTCTTTCCCTTTTCTGCTCCATCATCAAACCAGGAGGAAGAACCCCTTTTCCATTATCGATCCCACCCAGACTGCAGGCAGCAGAGAATAATCTGTTGTATGAGAGACTGCCTTGTGTGGTGCTGACTGTACAGAGGAGGCAAGGGATGAACAGACAAACCAGACCCACATGCAACTCCTCCTTGCCTCTTCCCCTAGCCCTTCTGTTGATCCAGTCCTGTCACTCAAATCCTGTGATTTCCCACAGTGAAAGCTGTTTCCAAAATGCTGTTTAGCTGTTGCTTCAGCTGCATCACTTTTACATACATAAATCTTTCTTTTACCCATTGTGCCAGATGTGCAGCATACTGCATGGCATTGGCAGTGCAGGCATTATCCACTGCCTACAGCTCTAGGGGGAGTGTTATAAATTTAAGCTAGACCATCTCCTGGCATATCAGCCTTTTACCTTTGTAGAGAATTTCTACTGAGCACACTTGCGACAAATCTCTTTTCTCCTTCCCTTTTCTTGGATTATGAGTAAAATAAAACACAGCCTCTGACATAAATGGTCTTGTAATATTGGTTGAACTATCTGGATGCTAGGAAACACCACAGCTGAGGTAATTTTTTCAAACAGCGTATTGAATTACAGGTTTCCACTTGCTTTTTGTTTTGCTTTTCCCTGTGGGACCCATTTGTACACTGAACAAAGTAGCAGCTTGCTTAATACAGCTATCCAGTGTTTTATCTCACCTTCATTGTCTTGTCTAACCACACTATTTCTGGGTTTTTTTAATGACAGGAAAACTGTTGCTGCTTTTGTGTTTTTCTGCACACTCACACTGTAATGTCTGAGTTCATAATAAATAGGTGTACATTTACTGCCACAGCAATCTGGTGTTGAGGGACTTTTGCATTCTCTCCCTTTCTAGGTGGAGGATAAAGAGAAACTGAAATGTCAGACCATCCATTCATTGCATGGTCAGCTTCAGACAGGTGGGATTTCTCCTTGTAGAGCACTCACATTATACAAACTTGTAACACATGATAATTACAGAGTTCTGTAACAGCAGATGTGCTGGGGGCATGGTAACACTTGGACTAATTCAGATACTGTAGGCAAACTAGCAGTGCTGTGAGAGCCACAAAGGATTGCAGTATCTGCACTGTACAAGGGAGAACCAGCCCTCTCATAACCCAGTGCCACATCACCTAGGCACCACCTCCAGCTTTGAAGCCCAGTTCCTAGCTATTCAACAGTGATGTGTCTGAGTGTTGAGTGCCTTTGTAAGTCTTACATCAGAAAACAGAGGGAATAAATTACAGGATTTGTCTGCACAGCAAAATGAGGTATGTCAGCTTTTGCACAAACAGTCGAGTACAGCTCATGCCATGGGAGAAGGAGACCAAAGCAGGCTGTGTAGTGTCATGCAGGGAAGGACCCAGGTGATGGTGGATGTTCACCAGTTATGGCCCATGCACTCAGGCAAAACCTTTTATTTATGGTTCTTTTTGTGGCTTGCAGAAGCAAATACACCACACTTACTAAGTGGTAATTCTAAAATGAGGGCACAATTTGCTCCCAAGAGCTGTCACAGAGTCAAAGCAGTGATTCAGGTGGGAGCTCAGTGCCTGAAGGCACTGATGTCAGCATTTGATTGCCAGACAGCTCCCTCTCATAGAGGCTTAGAACATGGGTTTTGCAAGGTTTGACCATCAAAACTGCATCTTCCTAAGAAGAAAAGCAACGTGATTCATGCACTTTTTTCCAGAAGCTGTCACTGGCAACAGTAAATTGTAGAGAATTAAAGTTCTCTGTCCATGTGATCTACGAAAGTTCAAATCATTGCCCCTTCTCTCTATGTCTTACTTCCTTGTGGCCCCTTTTGGCATGGTCCCCATTTCTAGTCCTTCTTCCTCTGGTGTCCCATCCTGTGCCTTTCTCCTCTCCTGCTTCCCTCAGCTTGTAAGCTCGGCCAACTCTTTGTGCAGTGCTTGTGCCCAAACATTAGAAAGTAAATCAGCATTCTAGGTTGCTACAGGCTTGGGCAGAAAGTCCAAAGAGAGTGGTTTCTCTTTTGCAGTCTTCAACAATCAAAACAATTGATTCTTCTGCCCAAGAGCCTTGGTGATCTCTCTGTCAAGTGATTTACAATTGGTCCCATAGCAAACACAGGGCACAGAGAGCAAGTGAGGCCACAGAGGGTATAAAAAGCAAATTGCCCAGCTGCTGAGGTGATGGAAGTTTAGAGCTGACAGTGTCTGAAAAAGCATTACTTCTTCCAATGAACACCAGATATTTATTATGAAGTCTGGTCTGGGTTTGAAGGCAGTATATTTTAGCCAAAACAAGTTACAAATGTGTGAAACCTTGAAACCAGGAGTTCTGTTAATGCCAGCTGAACAGCTTGGGAGAGACTGGCATTCCACACACAGAGTTCACAGGATTCAGTATTTTGCCTTTTTTCCTTTCACTCAGCCTTAGTTTTTTGGTAGAATAGAGAATTGAAACCACCATTTTTGGAAAGCAACAAACTTGAATACAGCCATAAAAGGTTTATACTCTGCAGTCTTTAGAACAAAGTATTAGCTGTTAAGGTTTGTGCACAGGTGACCAGACCAAGGGCTGAACTAACAGAACACTGTGGAAAAGCACCAAACATTGCACAGGATAGAAGAGGGAAAGCAGCTGGCCAGCCACACCTGGGACTGCAGTAATCCAACAAGAACTGGAAAAAACTACCAGGCATTTCAGCGAGTGATATGGGAACATTAGAAACTCCCTTTAGGTGAACACTGAAGAGATAGGGAGATGCTGATTTATTGGCTGTCACTGAGGTCAAATCAACAAAACCAAGGTCTGTGGGTGAAAATTAAAGAGGCAGGTTGGTTATTTGGGAAAGGGAAGGTGTTAAAAGGGATTGCTAGGTGAAACAACTCATGTGATTTGGGCTCTGTGGATTACTCGTCAAACATCCATGCAGGTCATCAACACAGCTTGGAGCAGGAAAATAAACCTGCTGATGCTGATGCTGTGTGCATCTGGCTTCCTTCCCTTGTCAGAGGGGGCAAGAGGATGTCCTCAAACGTCAGGCTGGATGGGGTTGGAGGATGGACCAAACACCACCTTAACATCAAGTGTCCTAAGCAATCTTCCCAGTGTGAACTCAACTTTGTTATTTATTTTTGTTTTAATGAAGATTTAGTGCAAGAAAAAGTGTTTAGAAGTAGTTCTGTTAATGCAGAACACTGGCCTAAGCCTGTTTATGCTCTCCTGCCACGCTGTCCTTTGTAGCAGCCCTTGGCTGAGCACAGCCATGAGAATTGTCTATGCTCCAGCCACACCTTGGTGTTCTGTCTGTACCCTGTCCCACTTGTTTTCCTTCATTAATACACTGCTCAGGGAAGGTTGAGGGACTTGGCAAAGCTGGGCAGCTTCTGGAGTTATTTGCCACAGTAAAGTAGTACATGGGAGCTTGTGTCAGTCTGTCTTGTATGTGTGCCCTTGTCCTCTTCCTCCTTTATTCCCTGCCGAGTATTTTCCCTGGTTAGCAGAGCAATAATGAAACTTTAGCAATACAGAAGAATTCTGGTGGCACAGTCTCTTCTTGAGCCAGTGGATCACTTTGCTAATTACCCCATGAAGAAAGTTAGGGAGAAAAGAAAATCTTTTAGTGGAAAAAAAACCTCAATAAAATAGATGTGTTTGTAGCTGACAGCCAGCTACAGATAAATTCAGAAGCAAGAGCTCTGGCAGGCTGCAGCCATCCAGTGTGATCTTTTCCCAATCTAGTCATATGAAGGGGGGTTTGATAAATCAAACATACAAAAGCTGCAATTCTGCATGTCTTGGGCAATTCCATCAGCGAAGTTTGGCACAATAATAAAAAAACCAAAACAAAACAAAACTAAAACCCCCTGACTCCTCTGCCATGCTGCTTGGTGCAAGGTGCCCCCTGGCACATCCCAGCCTTGTGGGCAGAGAAGAGCCCTACCAACATCACGGCTTCCTGCAAGCCACAGCTCCCTCAGCTAGGGCCGTGTGAGGTGCAGGCACAGCATGAACCTGCCTTAAGGAAAACAAACCTTAGAGAAGGGCCACAGGCAGGTGCAGGCCTGTAATTGCAACTGCAGGTGCCCAAGCACTACTTCCATGCAGGACCCCTCCAAAAAGGGTCACACCCCTATTCCATGTGGACTTTTCCATTGTGCCCTCTGTTGGGAGCAGCAGCAGAGCCTGGGCTCGGTGCTTTGCCTTGAGAGGACACCCGTAGCCAGAATGTTGTGATTTGAGTTGTTTCACGTGGGAAAGACATTTTCTATGTGAAATTTCGCTCAGCCTAAACACAGCCAAGTGCCAGCCTCAGGAGGAAATTGGACAGAGGTCATATCCTTACAGGTGTGCTTTAGGGTACCAACGTATACCTCCACCTTCTCACAGGCTTGGGGGGATGTCCCACACAAAAATCTTTCCCCAATAAGCATTGTAGAGACATATCAGACTTCCAGTCTCTGACAGCCTACGTTTTGCTGAAGGTTGCTTCATTTTTTGGAACTTCATGAGAGTTCAACCCTAATGTCTGACACCCCACAGCAGTCAGCTCTTTGGTATTCACTCAGCATCACAATGGGGTGATTTCTTCTCCTGAGAAGTGTCTGGAGCCACTGAGTTTGTAAAGGTGCCGAGTTTGTAAAGGTGCCAGAGACTCACCATGAAGGCACTTTCACATTCCAATAGGTTTTAAAGCTACTACTGTTCAGTTGGTGAACTGGGCAGAGACAGAGGAAAGAGCCCAAGGATCCCCCGAAGGGGATGGCTCAGCAGGAGGTGGGCAGAGGAGAAGGGGGACAGGGGTGAAGGGAAGACTGGGACGAGAAAGGAGTGGGCAGTCAAGGGGAAAGTAAGGAGGACTTAAGGCAGTTACGGATTTATGACATTGATACGGGTGACAGCTGGGATTTCATGAAGCATTTGAAAGAGTGATATGCTTTTTAGGCATTTTGAGTCTTTTTCCACTGCTGTGTGATAAGGGAAATGCAGCTCCAAGAAGGCATATGGCTCAGATAAGAGGAAGCTAATAAACATATGGATGAGGTTTAAACCCAGCTAGATCAAAGGAATATATTTGGCTATTCTCATAACAAGGGCTTTATCCTTGCCTTGCTATTTCCCTCAGATAGGAAACTCATTCTTTAGTTCCAGGGCAGTTTAGCCTTTTTCTCTATGTGTCCCAATAGCACTTGTGAGAATCTAAAAAGAAAATTGATCTTTTACGTCACACTTGCTTCCAGCACAGCCCTCTGATTTCTTCCTAGTCTCAGCAACTCACTCCCCAGCACCATCCTCAGTCCTACACAGCTGCACCCACCCCAAGCACCAGTTGCATCCCCTCACCAGCCCTGGAGCCCCTGGATCAGGCCAGGATGCTCCACAACTCTGGCCTTGAACTGGGGAAAGGTGCAGCGAGCAAGAGATACACACTTGGGTCTTACCTTTTTCCAGGAGCGGGGCCAGAGCCATTGAACATACATGGATGCACTGACCTGGATAGTCTGCCTGCAAGGCTGCTCACACCTCCTGCACCTGACAGCACTGATAAGAGCCATCATCACTCTCTGCTGCAAGCCCTCACTCCATAGGTAAAGCTGCCAGGACATGTTTTACCGGGTGAGTTGTCTTCCTCACATTTTCATGATATTCCTTTTTATCCAGTCTGACCCTCCACAGAGGAAAAGCTCTTGTTTTTCAAACCAGCCTCTCCCCACCCAGCCACTGATTGCCATCACCTACATCAGCTGCCTGGCCTCACTGAGGCCAGTTAAAGGTGGGGCTGCCTGAACCCCAGAGGACACACTTTTTTTCTTTAAGGAGCTCTGCAGATCACACTGTGCCTGTACACTCCCATTAATCCAGTAAAGTTAGCAAACATGTTTATCTAAAAGAAAATGACAACATCTTAAAGATAGCATTGAGTATGATTTGAGGGCAGGATTTGGTCTATTGAGGAATATTAACTCCCCCTTTAAAGTAGTATCTACTTTATCTGTTGAAAAAAAATACAGCTTTGTTTACTCTCCACTGGTATTTGCCCAACAGACAGTATTGTCTAGTTTTGAAAACACATCAGGCCACACAAAAGAGCTTCCAGACTCTTACTGAGCTGATGATTCCTTTCTGTATCATCGTTTTCCTTATCTTGGGATCCAGGCTGTCATCTTTAATTATTTTAAAATGAACTGCCACATCTTATCTTTATCAGAATATTTTATCCCCTGTTCACCCTTCTATCTCTTCCTTATTCAAAACATTAAAAGTAAGGAATTGTGATTCTTTTTATTTGGTTATTGGTGTTTTACCTCATTGCTTCTTAAATTGAGGAAACTTTTTAAAAAAAAGAATTTATATTCAGCTTCCCTTTATATTCTGGCTCTCTGGTGTGAGTGCCCTTCCTGGCTGCTCAGCTCTTTCCAGCAGACTTTTCTCACATTCTGGATGATGAAATGCTGTGTGTTCTCCTTCCAGTTTGCCAGGAACTTATCAGCTATGTGATACTGGAGAAGAAAGACTCCTGGAGTCCAGAATAGGTGACACATGAGCCCACCCGTTCTGTCTGCATTATTCAATTTCTTGTGCTTCATTAACCACAGGTCTCATGTCCTGGTCACTGTGCCCTTCCCCACCAGCCCAAACATCATGGCCCTTTCCTGTGTACACCAATTTCCTTTATTTTAATTGTGGCCTTTTATTCACAAAAATCAAAGTCTGATTTACACAATCTAGTCCCACACAGCATGGACAATATATAGATGAATGTCTAGGTAGCTACATTTCTATTGGTTCAGCATAACACATGCATACAGTGATCAATAAAAAAAAATTTGGAAGAGGGGGGATCAAGTAAAATGGGTTTTTAGCATTTCCTTTATCACAGGCAGAATGTAATAAAGTACCTCTATACCACAACACCAAGAGAGTCATCTTATAATCTATATGTGCCTCTCAACAGCCATCTAATATTTTATCATATTAGGCTAAAAATTAAGAAACACTCTGTGCAGAACTGCAATCACATGAACCTGCAAATACAAGAGGATGGGACATGCAGGCCCAGAGTAGAAGTGGACCAAGTAGGAAGAAGTGAGGATGGGACACTGGGCAACGAACTTCCCTGGTGCAGACAAGGACATGATGAGAAGAGGCCCAAAGAGCGGTGCACAGCTCCCCGCAGAGCAATCAGAGCTCCACACCAGAGAGCAGAACAGTAACTGGCATCAGAGCAGAAGCTGAAATGAAAGCTGACAGTGGAACAAATGTTGGTTGGTAAAACACAGGCTGATTATATACCAGTTAGCATTGATTTGGGTGCCAAGAATAACAGCAGGCACTGAGCAGAGTGGAGGAGTGTGAGGCACTGAGAAAGAGCTCGGCACAACAGAGCAGGAGATGATTAAACAAACAAACAAACAAACAAACAAACAAACAAACAAACCTTCACCCCAAGGAGGAAATTATTAAAGCAGCATGAACATGGAGCTGCAGCCCTCTTCTGTGGGAAGCAAGTTGTGTGGCGAGCCCACAGACTGGGAAAGCCCACAAATGGCAACTCTGCATTACTGGGGAAAAGGAATTGGTGAGAGCCATCAGCCAGCATATGTTTGACCTTTCTGAGCAAGCCAGCACAAGCACCCTTATTAATGACCATGGCAGGGAGATGAGCCAGCGTGGAAGGAGGTTTGATTTCCGGACCATCTGCCATCCTGCCTGCCAAGCAATGGGAAGGCACCATCCAGCCCAGGCCCTGGCCAGTATTCCTCCTCACAGGCAAGAGAAGGTGAGACAGGCTTCTCCCCAATTCTCACATGCAGGAAAACTCATTTAACTCTTCAGCACCTGGGGAGCTGTTGGAAATTGTGCAAACAAAAGCCACCTTTCTCCTGAGCAGAGGCAGATCTGGGCTCTCTGTGACCGCCTCTTGCTGGGAGAAAGGGAAGGATAGCAAGCAGAAACACCCGAAAGATTAAACCATGTTAGGTCTTGTATTTCACATGTACAGATAGTGTTTT
The DNA here is from genome assembly GCA_013397815.1 of Aleadryas rufinucha. NCBI lineage: Eukaryota > Metazoa > Chordata > Aves > Passeriformes > Aleadryas > Aleadryas rufinucha. The sequence goes on along the minus strand of VZTH01003515.1, from coordinate 70,911 downwards.
TGACCATCAAGACACAAGACGCTTCCTTTTTCTTTCAAGCACACATGACAAGTATTTTTCATCTCCTTTGTTACATTCTATCCATGAGCAGGAGTAAAGCTGGAAGATGACAAAACCCATCACACTCACTGAAAAGAATATGTGAGCATAGAAATATCTGGCTGTTACACACAAATGCATGCAGATAGGTGGTGCTGTGAAGATGGCACAGATTGGTTGGCCTCATCTCTACGGAAGTTTAGTACAGTGGCTCACGAGGATTTGTTTGCAAAGCTGGGATGTACTACAACAATTACAAACAGCAAAAGGACTTGGGCAAACAGGACAGTATGAAAAGACCAATTGGTAGGGGTGTTACCAGCCCACAGAGGTATCTCAGATTGCAAATTAGCCCATCTCCCTGCATGCCTACGGTGCAAGACAAGGCCTGTGTTTATAACGGATGACTGGATTCTTTCATAGGAAGAATTAAGTACTCCTGGAGCTAGTAAAAGTATGGAATGTGATGGTAAAAAAGTGTGGCATAATTCACCTGGGGTCAAAGAAGGTATGTTGCCCTGTGATGAGGTATTTTCAAGGGATGCTGGGGAGGAGGAGGATCTGGTTACACTGCAAAACCGTACGCTGCTGCTTAGCCTAAATGCCACAGCCAGGAAAGACGTGATAGTAGATCCAGGAAGTGTCACGTGAGAAGTTTTCCACAGTGTCATGGAAGGTCCCGGCACTGGCTAAGGTCCCACAACAGCCTCATTGAGCTGTCAGTGTGTACTTCTCATCAGCTGCCTTTCAAAAAGATTATTTTAAAGAGACAAAAAGGAAAAGGGCTACTCAGAAACATGAGTTGAATTTCTCTGTTTCTGAAGGGTAGGTCAAATAGCCTGTCTTGTGTAGCTGTGTTAACAGAACACTGAGAGAGGGTTGGGGTACATTTGAGCAATAAATACAGGAAGAGAGAGGAATTATTTCCATTTAGATAAAAGCTGCTACAAGATTAAGCAGGTGTGTGCTGACCCTGAAAGAATTTGGCTTGGAAAGCAGAAGAAATTTAACTTCCAGAAATAAAGTACCAGAGCAGCCTTTGAACAGGGATGCTGGGAGAAGGTATTTAACTGTTACAAGATAACATTGGATTAAGTTACAGAAGAGATTGTGTGAACACAGGGATGGTTCTTGGGTTTGGAAATGATGGTGTAAGATATGGGCTTTCAATTGCTTTAGTATTATTCGGAATTCCAGTTGAAAGGAGACTTCATCACATGTGTTTGTGACACTAGATTTAGCTGTTTGATCTCACACTAGGCCAGGTTCCTGGTTATCCCCTGGTGCCAGGACAGATTTTCTCTTTCGTGCTTGATTCTGTTCATTTTGGGTTTGAACTTTACCCTTCTTTAGGGCACTACAGCTTTTTCAGCCCACATCAGGATGTTGGTCCAGGTGCGCGGGACAACGGGACAACGGTTGGCACAGGGACAACGTTTAGGCAGCCCACCAGTTTATGTCCTCCCCTGACCTCAGAGCAGTCCAGCAAGCAATTTTGCTTGCTCTTTTCCATGAAATTTTAAGTGGCATTAGATAAAATGGGGGAAGACTCTCATGTTTGGCAGCTGACAGAGCATGAAACTGAAAAAGAACAAGATGAAGAAAGGCATTGCCATCTGCAATTGAGATGTCCTTGCAACTGAGAGGCTTTTTCCTCTGATCTGAACTGAGTGCAGTCCTGCAAAGATTTCCACACATCAGTAGATCTGGGCTGGGAGAGATCCTCTCATTTTGGGGAAAATTTGCCTGCAGAAACCACAATTATTTGTAAAGTAGGGCTTTCAGTCTGTACCCTCCCCAAGCTGAACACTCATTCAGGTTTTCTTGTTTTATTACAACAGGAGAACAAAACCCTCTTAAGTGACAACAAATAGAAAACATTGCATATAAATACCTGAAAAGGTACAACTCATTTACACATAACCAACAGACCTGTTATTTAAAGTGCACATTTTTAACCTAGGAATATTTCCCAGCTGCTAATCTGTAACGTGAATGGGCATGAAGTCTTCTTTCCTCAGCAGGAACACTGTTTAGCCAAAATCTCCTTCAGAACCAGTCTTGGCAGCCATTAAACATGCTGGACGTACTTAGACTAAACCATTTGACAGCAGCATCTCTCAGAGGACTGATAACTGAGTAAGACTTAAACCTGTTAAAAATGTATTTTCTGCCACGGCTTAAATATATACCTGCAGCTAGTATGAAGCCCAAGTCTCTATTTGTTTTGAATTTGTCCCTCTAGATGATAAATATTTAGCCAGCACCTCCCAGCCCATCACAAATAACTTCCTGTAATCCCTTTAGCTGGGTCTGAGGCTAAACAATACTACAAAGAAGAATAGCTGTTAATGTTCTGGTTTGTGCATGGCCTTGAAGCGCAGATGCAAAATAGGCCAAAGTTATGTTAAATTGGCTAAACTTCCATGGGAACATGCACTGTGGCTGCTGCATCAGGGCGAGAATATGAATTGAATCTAAGCAAGACAGGAACTGAAAATCACCTCTGATCTCGTTGCCTGTTCTTGCTTCCTCACAGTCCTTCAGAGACCAGTGTGTCATTACAGAGATGAATTTGGGCTCTTGAGACTGAGGGAGAAGCTCCAGGTCTCATGCATGATTCTGATTATTGGATAAACTGTTTGTGTCAATGCTTTAATCTGTGGTAAAACTGTAGCACAAATAGGAAGGGGACAGAATCTGGTTGCATTTTTAAAGTGTGGTAGAGCCAAGCAGAAGGGTTTATAAAATCATTAAACGAGACAAACTGGGTTCTTTCTGAGAGAGGTGCAAAAATACAGGCTGAAATTGGAGTGGTAATTCCTTGCAATACTTCACAGATGGGTTTTCTACTGATTTTATATCTCACATCTAACAAGATGTGAGGTTAAATGATGAGATGCAATTAAAATGCCAGACTGACCACATGACCTCAGGGAATGCCTCATGGAGCTGCCAACATGATAGCATTAGCACACCATCATGCTGCTGCTGTAACATCTCTAAAACCATTTAAAACCAAGCTTCTATTGCATTCAAGAAGGGTGACACTTCCTGGATTACAGGATGACTGCAAAGAGTGACAGTGACATCAAGGTAGAAAAATAGCAGAAGGAAATTGTTCTGTTTGCTATCCTCTAGGTCAGTTTGGTGTATACACATCCTCTTGTTTCTTGGAATGCAATGAAATTATCTTATTGGGGGTCTTGATGAACCAGGGCTGTGTGCTTTCCATTTATCCCTGCTTCTCTGCTCCAGCTACCACCTCTGGGATTTTGACCCAGGCTTGTATTTTGCAGCTGGGAAAAAGTCCTGGGTAACCGTTTGCCCAGGGGATCTATTTTTGTTCAAGCATTCAATGTCAGTCTCCTGTCTGCGTACCAAATCAATATGTTACTCTGTTTAGTCACCAAGCTCACATCTAAGGGCATTCAGGACTAAAACTTCTCAATAAACTATTTTCACATTGAGATTGGTTATGGTTCAATGCATGACTTACAAATCAAAAACTGAAACTCTTATTAGCCTCTTTTGTGAAAAGATGAAGTAGCAATGCTTGCACCATCAAAATTATCAGTAGCTTGGCAGACACTCACAGGGTTTTGGATTGTTTAGAGATGGGACTTCGCTGCCTGACTCAGGACACTGCCTTACTCACTCAGTACCTTGGAGTTACTTCTCTTGCCTCATCTCTAACAGGAAATAGCAGCCTCAGTTGCATTTTAATCACAACCAGAGCTCACCAAGGGGGTCACAGCACAAGTGTTTCCACGGGCATCACAGGAGCACTGTCTATCACAGGGGGATGTTACAGCCCTGGAGCAGCCCCAGTGGACGTAATATTTTTTTTTTTGAGCTCTACCCTGAAGTTAATAAAAATACATCTTCCTTCTCTGTGCAATGCCCTTCCTGCAAGGGGCTTCACTCCTGACCGAGGGTGCATTTATACATTCATATTTGTGCTCAGCACCTTGTTGATGCCTGAGGCGCAGCCAGGAGGGCAGGAGGATTGATGAGATAGCCCGATTGTCCAAAATGAGTGCTCTGAGACTGCCTGAAGTAAATGTGCAACTGACCCTTCTGGCGGGTCTGCCCACATTCCTTCTGAGCTCTGACAACCTCTTGCATCCCGAGGGTCTACACAAGAGACAAACAGCTCCTGCACAGCAGGCTGGGCACATGGACTAGGAGGCATTTGCAAAGCTCCTGGCTCTTATACAGTGCTGCAGACTGTTTAAAATCAATGTTTCAGACACTTAGGACCATCTAGAGCAGAGATGCTGCCACAGACTCTCCTGTCCCCATGCATCTCCCCCAGGTTAGTAGGGGTAGGGACAAGTATCAGGCGTGCTCCATGGGTGAGGAGAGGGATGAAGGGAAATCTGGGGGTCCCCAAAAAGAGGGAAAGCATGGAGGTAGGGGCACCGTGGCTAATGCTGTCTCCCTTTTCTACTCCATGGCCACAGCACAGCTCTGCAGAGCTACCACCCTGGGTCCTGGCAGGAGTGTGGCACCCTGGTTTCAGTGCTGTGCTGAAAAATGCGTGTTGAAAAACTGGACCAGGAATGAGCTGAGCTTTTGACAAGATGCTCATGTTCAGCGCTCAGAGGAGCGTGGCCTGCTTCACCTATTAAAGAAGACATTTCAAGGATGCTCATCTTTTCAGGGCAAGCTGCTCACTAATATAATGGGGTCTGTCACCTAGCAGACAATCACTTAACAAAGTCCTATAGCAATGCTGCTTTTGGAACAATTAATTAGAAGTTGTGCAGTTAGCCAAAGAAAACAGGGATTTTTTAACAGGGAAAGTAATTAGCATCAGGGACAGAGGATGAGAGCTGGAACAGTTTCTGTCAGACCTGGAAATCCTATCTGCTCTAATACTGCAGATGTGTCATGGCTCCTGTAAGAGGCCATGGAAGAGCATCAAAGAGCTCCTGTAAGAGGCCATGGAAGAGCACTCTGCCTTTAAAAGACAGAAATTAATCTTTTCCCTCCACACCTCCTACTTGTAACAGATTCATTAGTTTTGTACTAGTGACACTGCCTCTTTGATAATCCCATTATTTTCAAATTATCAAATTTGAAATTATTCCCCTAATTATTCCCCTCCTCTCTTCACACTGCCTTGGGCATCGGCCCCTCTCCAGGGGCTGGGCTGGAGCAGGCTGACTGCCCCTGACCCTCCAAGCCCTGCCATGGCCCCTCTCCACTGGCCATCTTTGCTACCTACCTTTGGCCTCAGAGCAGCTGTGACCACTCTCCTCTTGTGTTCCATGGAAGCTGTTCTCCCTGCACCACTCCACCTTCTCGAGGCTGATGATGTTGCTTGCAAACCTTCCGGGAGCAGACTGCCTGACTCCACACTCTGCATGGGTCAGGAAAGCCAGGGGGTTTTCTCAGCTCACAGCAGGGTCAGCAATACCAGGTCAGGCTCCCCAGAAGAAGGGGTACAAAATGAGATCATTTTCTTTTCACATTGATTTTTCTCTTCACTGAACATGCAGTAGGAATTTGAGTTAAATGGAGTGTGGATTTTCATTTTTGCATAATAAATTCCAAACAGGGCTTCATTATCCCATGCAAATAGCATTAATCTGTAAAAGTAGCCTATTAAACGTTTGAGGGACTTTATCCCAAAGGTGGTCATGTACTTCATTACTGGGCAATGATATTTTTTGCATCTCTGTTCAGAAAGCATGCCTCACATCACAGCTGGCAGTCATTAAACAAATTTATCAGATCTTTGCCCATAATCAGGAAACCAGCCCAGAAATGCAGAATTAGGATTTGCTAATTCCTATTTAAATGGACACTACAGTTTGCTGTCTTCTGTTTATGCAAACATGCTAATTAATTTTTGCCCAAGTGGGGCTGAGATGGAAGCTTTACAGTTGTAGGATAATATGTCCAGATACAATATTGCAGGCCAGGATACAATCAGTCTAATGCTCATAACCACAGAAGCAATGCACTCAGAAAAATAAAACAATTTAATTCTTCTAGATGAGCTATTAGTTTTTATGTTATTATGTTACCCAGCACCGTGAGCACTGGCTGACATGCACAGTGCTGACGAGTGAACCATACAGTCCTTATGTGCCACACACTGGAAAAGGTTTTAGAAATAAAGTGGTGGCTGCAGCTAAAGCTAATGGGCAGGGATAGGGCTTTCCTGTCCCCTCACCTGGTCCCCATCATCAGGGCAGACAGTGAAGTCCCCTTCTACCCTCTGAATCTCACCTTGCCACCTACTGATATGGCCCAGCCAGGTACTAGTGAGAACTTAATGACAGTCAGAGAATACTGTGAGCCACGTTCCTAAACGGGGAAGATAAATTCAGAAGGTTAAGGGGGCCAACCAGTCTCAAAAAAATCAGGTATAGAGAAAAGAAATGGCACTTCTGTGTGCTACTCCAGAAACTTGCACATATGCACTATATACACAAGGCTATGAAACCCCTGGGATCAGCGCCAAATGGATTTGGGGAGGTTTGAGCCTCCCAGAAGAGTGGGTTTCTCACTTTATAAGGTAGAGAATTCACTCCTGTCCAGACAGCCTGGGCACTAAAATGAAAGGCTGACCCAAGGCCAGGCAGTGCCTCGTGCCACATTTGCCTTTGGAAAGTTTCAGCAGTGACACTGACCTGAGCTCCTGCTCATGGGTCTGAACATTCAGTAAACTTAACACAGAGAAAACCTGTTAGGATAACAAGCATAACTTGCCTCAGGGGCCACAAGAACCATCTACACTAGGGAAATGGCAAACCATTATCCCGATTCATAGAATATATGGTGCAACTGAAGTAGCAGAGAGCTGCAGACTGTAGATAAATGGTGAAAAACTTAGTTCCATTAAAACTTAGTTCATTTCAGATGACTTTTGGCAATGTCCTTGCTCTTCCTTCCTCTAACTCCTAGTGACAGGCAACGAAGTCCAGTGAAAACTGTGTGGTCACTTAGCAGTTTGCCAGGATGACTTTTCCCTGACATTGGCTGTCAGCCCGTGCACCTGCTCTCAGCCACACTGTCCCTCCTCATTACCTGTATCTGTCATTTGGCCCCAACGGCCACGTGTGAGATAGTGTTGTTATCAGCTAAGGCAATGCCTCTGGCAAACCTGCATCATCACCAGCAAAATAACTGCATCACAGCCCTCATACTCGGTGGCAACATGATGACCTTTGAAGAGAATTGTGATAAGAACTCTGTGATAAAAAGCAAGTAGAATGGTAACTTAGGAAGTGATGAGACTAACACGGTAGGCATTAAAATTACACACACCAAGTTCCCAATCTGCACTAAGCAAGCATGCAGCTTTGCAGAGGTAGTCCCCAGGATCTCAAAAATCTGGTTTCTGTTTGAAACAAGCAACAAGAACATTTCTTGGCTATCTAGAAGCTTTTTGATACATGCTACAATACTGACAGTTACCAATGCAGAGAAAAGAAACCCCATTCTCTTGTACTGGTGCACACTTGGAATAACACTGCTTCCTGTCATAGTAACTTTATTTTGCTTCAGCAGAAAGCAGAATCTAGAATGAATAATAATGGCATAACGTTAGGGCAGCAGTATTTTTAGCAACTTACAGTTCATCTCACTATTATTTCCGGCTACTGTTTACAAAGCAAATTGTAACGTGGAGATTCAAGATTTGGCATTAGCCAACAGGTTCTGTGCAAGTTCCTTTGTACCTGGAGGACAGCACTGTCCAAGTAACAGTACATAAAAGGCTTCCCCCTGCCTTTCTTCCCTTTTTCAAGAGCCCATCCCATGTAAGTCACCTGCTAACTGCAATGCACCTAACTTGAAACTGCTCTGTGGGAAATCTCCATTTGATCCTGTGCAGGACAGTCTCTCACTGACCAAAGCAGAGACACCTCAGTGCAGAACATCTCCCACACAACACACCTACACCGGCTTTCCATCCCTCCTAGACACTGCCATGGATCCAGAGCTGCACACTGCTGGGAGCTGTGACATTCTGAGGAATGGTTGCTACACACTTGCCCTTTCCTTACACAAGTTCACAAGTTGCTCCTGGCCATTGCCAGAGACAAAACTCTGGGCTAGACAAACATTTAATGCAATCCAGAACTGCTGGTCTTATGCAACTCCTCTGACATAAGCACCCAGCTAGGGAAGTTTCGTAGCGTTGACATTAAAGCTGCAAACCGCCCCAATATCTGGAGTTACCTACTTAGAAAATAACTCATTTCAGCCTCCAGCAAGTCTTCAGCACCCACGCGAGGTGCCACTGGTGAACCCTGGGAAGAAGCTTTGGGAAGAGAACATGTTCTTTAAGAGACAACATGGCTGTCACTCAGCTCCAAAATCAAAACTCAAGTGGGTTTTTCCATTTTCTTTCCTCCAACACAATGAATATCCTGCCAGTTCTTTCCCTTGAAATAACAATAAAACAGGTTTATATTTAATGACTGACAGACAAAGAGAAGATGGCAAATGTCAGCTGTAGCACAGGAATAAAACTATAAATGGGATAGATGCCTGGAACAATTGAAGACAGGAGAGTGAGGACAGAACTCAGGTAATTCTTTTATGTGTACAAGTAATTTGCTTGCATTTCTAACTCTCTCTTGCAACTTTTTTTCAGCACCATTGCTTTATGATCCATGCTCTCCATTTGGGTTTACATGCACCTGCTTCATAGTCTGCCTCTAGGTAAGGGATGTACTTTATACTGAGGTTCTTGCATGATAATCTTTCTCCTTCTGATCTGGATTCCAGTTTTAACTCATCTTATACAGCTTCATGTGCGGATGTAAAAGCTGTAGGAAATGAAGGCCATTATTTTCATCAGTGGTACTGATAACCTGCAACGACAGTTTTTCAGATTTTCTCAAATATTGGAGCAGCTGGTTCATAAGGACAGGATAAATGCTATGTCACTATTTTTTATTTGCTATAATTAGCATCTGAAACAAAACCAAACATACCTTGGATTGGTCTTCTTTTTTTTTTTTTAAAGGAATAACCAGCACAATCCTAAGCCACAATTAATATCAAGGTTAGGTACAACACTGGCATTAATAGAGCCTCCTTGAGCAGAGGAAGGCTAACTAAGGGATGCACAAATGCAGAGAGGATTGCTTCAATGCACACATGCCTATAAAGAAAATACTCCCACTTCATAGTGCAGGCAGGCAAAAGCCAGACTTTTTATTTAAGTTTAAAGTAACAAATATTCACCTACAATCACAGTATACTGCTTAGTTTATCGCTTCTGCTTTGAATTCTGTGCTTTCATTTCACGTGTCTACATTTCGCATTTGTGTACACGCTACAAAAGTAGCTTTGTATATCATTTAACATCTGTGCATATCCTTTAGAGCTTAACGTTACACGGAAATTAAAAGAAATTTTGAATTTTAAGGTACCGAAAAAAATCAATAAAATTCCACTGAAAAAAACAGTATAAATATTTCTTGTAGTACAGTACTCTTAATTTTATGTCAGTGTCATTTTAATGCCATAATTTTCAAATACTGACTGTATAAAGAGAAGACTAGGGGAAAAATTATCTAAAATACCATTCCTAAGTCTGTTAAACTCTGGTGATTTATGATATATGTACAGTATATAAATATATTTATGTATATATGTACATATATATTGGTTAACATTCATTATAAATAGAACTGTGTTTACTTAAGCAGTATAAAAATAGCCACTTTCCTGGGAACATGCAAACACAATATGCTCTCGCCTAATCTATAAAACTCAAAACAACCAAAACCTTTAGCTCTGATTTTCTATAAATATAAATTTCAATTGAAGACTTTCAGCTGATTTAACCACAAAGTAAGTTTTTCCAGTAAAGATATAAAAATCTGTTTGATGCTAGCTATAATGAAGCTCAAACACAGTATATTTTGGGTTATTTACTTTCAAGTATTTTTCCCACGTGCGCTAAACCTAGACACACTGCGTTTTTTTTCTTTTACAGTAAAATATTATTCAGCTCTAAACACTAAAAGCCAAATTACAGGCAATCTGGCATGCTTGCACTGCAGGTAAAAGGCTCTCCTCTACACTATTCCTATGTGGGAGGCTGTCCTAATATGGCTATTTGTGCTCCAGATCTTTTGTTCATTGCAAAGCATAATCAAGATTCCCCTATCATAAGATTCTTAAGGCCTGAAGAGAAAGTACTACAACCACTTAAGTCTCATCTCATGCTCACTGAAATTCATTCTGAGGTCCCTGCATTCAGCACAGTGACTGGCAGCTGGACTAAAACACCTCTCCTATTACAGTCAAAGAGGTTCCAGCTTCAGAAGTTGAGCAAGATCTTGACTTTTTAGTGACTTTTCCCAAGGGGAAAAAAATTCGGTTCCATCCGAACCAAATGTGACATTTTTCCTTTTTTCTTGCCATATGAAAAACTGAAAAATTGTTTTGCCCTGAAACATTCCTTTCTCCTCCAAAGTGCTCCGAGTACCAGTTAGAAAAGCAAAAGAAATAGGAGCTATGTTCAAAGGTGATGCTGTTTCTGTTCCTCCCTGTACCCACCAGCTGAGCAGAGCACACGCTGGGCTGGACTGTGGGAGGAACAGCACCGAGTCCTTCTGCTGAACAGATTTCAACCATCTATTAGGAGAATGCCATAAGCACATGACTGTGCCAGTCACATGTGGCATATGTTGACTCGTTTTCATTCCATTCCACGCAGCTAAATACCCACTCCTGCCCATTTCAGAATACTGAAAGGCATCTGTCTTCCTTCCCAACCATCTCATCTCATCCAGAGCTTTGAATTGCTTTTGCTATCTCTCAGAAAAGTATTTCATACAAAAAACAAACAGCGTGGAAGACTCAAGGCACACTCTCTTCAGGACAACATTTTACTGGTGATTAGAGGACCTTTTAAGGAAGTAGGAAATTTAAATGTAAATGGCATGGGCAAAGGAGGGACTGCAGTCTTGTTTTTTCCTTCCTAGAATGATTGTTTGCACCTGCAAGTTACTGGGTAATAGACAGATGACACAGATACTCCTCCCTCCACCAGATCTAGAGATATTGCTCTGAAAATGTTTTCCAGATTAAGATTCTAGCTATTGGATTAAAACTATGACTGTCAAAAGTGCACATCCCAAAATCTGCTGTCAACCAGTTGCAAGATGGTGCGTGCAACTCAATCAGCTGGATGTCAGTGAAGGCCTAGTCTCCTAAAAATGTTCAACAAAACTGCTTGTGCAAGCCTTTCTCTCTGGCATCTCTGAAAGTGGTACACCTAAATCCTTATCCCTCAAACAAAATGGCCTTATGTTCCCAGCCATATCTTACATTTATTCCCTTTTCCCAGGGTGGCTCCCATATTTTTCCCAAAAGTCTTTTCTATGTCAGAAGTGATGAATCCTTGTTAAAGTAGCACAGTCTTCCAGCTTTTACATTTTGAGAAAAAAAAAATGAGGCTTTCTATTTCTTATGGTAAGTAGCATAAATGCACCAAAACACGGGTATGGATACCCATGTATTAATTGTTTAGAGAGCTGTCATTGGAAGTGGGGGACTGGGAATTCACAAAAGGCTCGTTTGCCTTCTGATCGTCCTTCATGGAGGCTGCTTGGTCTGAGATGGAAGAGAAGGAGAGCTGGTCATGTTCCATTATATGCACTTGGTCCTCTTCCTTGTCCTTCTTCACATAAAACAACTTCCTAAACTTTTTGAGCTCATGGAGTTCACAGAAAGTCTCAAGAACCACCAACATTGCGATAAGGCCCATCAACAGATAACCTGAGTGAAAAAAAAAATTAAAAATTAATTATTAGCAAACCAAGTAGGGCTGGAACAATTTTGAGCCTGTGACTTTTCTCCCCCCTGTCATCTCTGACTAGTAAGTTAATTTTCTTTATGGTATAATTTCAGAGCTTTGGACTGTGGTATCCTTGTTTTTTTCCTTTTTAATTCTACAACCAACAAGACCCCACATAAACAGAAAAAGTAATACTAGTGGCTTCAGTTCCGTCACAACTGTACAACGAAAAAACACGAAGAGGTATTAAGGAAACAGAATACTAAGATTTACCACATGCACACTCCCCTACTTACTTATGACTTTCATGATTAAATGCCCTTCAAAAGATTTTGATCAAAAGATTGAAAACAAAATTTTGACAAAATTCCCACAATATTCCTACATATTACAAGTAAAAATATGGGAGCTAATTATGGCCATTGGTTATTTCTATCAGTTTAGCAGGACGAATCACTTACTATTTAATAAAAGCTTCGGAATTATTTTCCTCTAAAATTACTAGACATACAACACCCTGAAACACCTGGAAAAACAAAGCAACTAGAAACATGTACAAACCAAATAAAACCAAAATGAAAAATTACTGTAAAATTACTCCTGGAATTTGAAAAACCTGACACAGTTACTCCGTCTTTTGGGGATATTTGTGATGTTTCACTGAGGTACATAGATTACCCAAAACTTGGAAGTGTTATTTAAAATATATTACCAATGACTTTAGCCATGTACTGACTGACTTATTTTTAGAGGTAATAGTCAGCTCTGAAAGACTGAGACTTTCAGAAATGGAGATCCCTACAACCAGCAGCACACTGTGCTCTTTTTTTCCCTCTCCAAACATACACATGTATTGTTTCAAGGAAGGTGTTAAAATGAGTATTTATTAATCTCAGTGTTTCATTAGATCCCTACTTCTGACCATTACAATTCAATAAGGAGCATGACTACTTAATTATTTCACCATTTCAATGAAGTAAATCAAGCAGAAGCTAAGTGTGTAACTATTAGCAGAACACACTCGTCCAAGGGCTGAACATTAAAGGTTCTGAAAAATCAACACAGATTAACGATTATAATTTCCATATGGTCACTATTCTGTTACCTAAAGGCATATATATTTCAGCCGTAGTTACAGATTATTCACTGGCAGTAACACTCTCCTTTTCCTTCCAGGAGTACCATTAATCAATTTTTTAATACTGGATACTGATCTAAATCACCACTACAGCTAAAATTTATGAACTGCTTTTAAGCTTTATATCATAACATCAAATGGGAGCCATGCATTAACACAAGGAAGAACTGACAAAGCTATATCAATTGAAAAGCATCTATAAATCTGCACTGAGAATTTGTAATTATCTCTGAAACTCAGTCCAGTTGATTACCACTTGATTTAGAACAGGACTTGTGTTCTCCCAAAAATTCTTGAAAAGTCTGTAGTACTCATTAAGCATTTTCTGATGTAGAAGTCCAAAATATCTTATAGAAAATTTTGGTTCAGGAGAAAACATTTTATTTGGTTCCTTTAATTGTTCACATGAAAGGAAAAATAATAATTTAAAAGTTACAACCTTAAAACCTATTGGAATTAGATATTCTAAGGTCATAACTTTGCCTAAAAGCTACTTTTTCCTTTTAGGATTTCCTTTAGTATTTCCTGAAATTTATTTCCTAATTGTTCTACAGCTTGAAAAAGCTTTAATCTGAGCCATAACGTTTTCTTCAGATTTTGAGTTTTCAGAACAGCAAGCCTGTAACAAGGCCTTTGACATGTGTGACTTTCCATTCACTTCATCATTTAGCATCCCCAAATGAACTCTGCAGATCAGCAGGTTAATAATTAAAAGCTACCATTTATAAGGTAAACATGACAGGGAGAAGAAGGAATCTGCAACGGCAAGAGGCCTAGCAGGATACTAAAACAAAGTGTTCTGTTGGCTAGCTCAAGGGCCTGCTTCAAGGAATTTTGAGAAAACCTCTCTTCTCAGGCAAAACACAAAACCAAGTTAACAGACCCCTTGCCTACAATACGATTGCTGGATCATGCACAGAAGCACAGTCAAATGCAGACCAGCTTAATAAATGGACCTGACAGGAAAGGTTTGCTTTGGCTGTTCAGATCTTTTAACCAGTGCCTCTGATGACCCAAAGACTGCTCAGACTGAAGCTGTATCAGAAACTGCAATGCTTCAAAACACTGTCGCTGGAAAATGTTGCCCTCAGCATACCTTTACTCAGAAATCCAACATAAAGGTAATTTTCTTAGCTTCACTTTCTTAGAATCACTCATCACCATGATTTCTTCTGTGTCAAATATAATGAAACAATTTAAATTTAGCATTCATGGTCTTGCTTTGCTATCATCTCGGTCTACTTGTCTGTCTTTGACAGCTGGTATGTACCAGAGCCAGCTTCAGCTGCCTTCTGTTACAACTGGAGTCAGAAACACTGCTATTCTGCTTCATTTTCCACTGCTTCTTGATTCATCTCTGTCCACCTGTCACCTCACCTTATGAGATGACCTTAGGTTGCACAGATCATCTTCTTGGCTCTATGATGCACTGAAATTGTAGCCCAAGATGCTCTTAATCATTGTCCTAACAGTAAAGTGAGTGCTTTTTTTCTACTATTAATAAGAGAGTAAGTAGCTACGGATAGAATAATGGAATTCTAGTTTTAGCTTTTTCTTTCTTAACTAAGAAAACTGACCTTACTTAACAATTTCCTCTTTACAGAGCTACCTAAATTAATCCCCAGTTTGCTACTTGACAAATGATCACTTATCCACATAATGGAGAGGAGAAGTCTGATTGTCAGTTTTATGTTAATGATTTTTTTAAAATATAAAATGCCTTTTACTTAGCTGGTTAGTTTGACACTTACATGTAATTCCAATTTTATACAGCTCTCGGAATTTTTGATTGTAGCCTTCTCCTGGCACATAGTCTCCGAGGCCAATGGTGCTCAAGGAAATGAAACAAAAATAAAAAGACTCCAAAAAATTCCAGTTATCTTCCAGGACAGAAAATATTGCTGCTGGGATTAAGAAGAAGCAGGAGACAGTGATGAACCCAAGGACCATGGCATGGATGATTGCAACAACCTGCTTGGAGAAGCCCCAGCGAATGTGGAAGTACAGCACAGGCCGCCTGGTGACATACACGATGATGCGCTGCACCACTGCCGTCAGGAACAGCAGTGTGAACGGGATCCCGATGACGGAGTAGATGATGCAGAAGGCCTTTCCTCCATCAGATAAAGGCACTGTGTGTCCATAACCTGGAACAAAGCAGAGAAGGCATGGGTTGAGTTAAAGGAGCTCAGGTACCAGTGTGATATTGGCTATGTTGAGTGAGAAGAACAAACTGCACTATTGCTAATTCTGAATTCTGCTGTTCTTGACAAATGCTGTTCAGAGGTCTGTTTTAAGCAGGCAAACAAAACTCAGTGAGCAAGTAAACCCAAATACTTTATATTCAAATACTTTTATATTTCAAAATTGTGAACGTCATTGTATAAATGCTTATTTCAGAATAGGAAGAAAGGCCTAGTCAGGAGTGGAAGCTTATGCCAGGAAATTCATATTTCATTCTGGGTTTTCCTGCTGAACTTTTTATTTAGTTTTACAAAGTGATGTAACTTCTTCTACCCATCCTGTAAACTGGGATAAGACATACTTCAGAAAAGCGTTACTACATCTACTTTGTAGTAAGACACTCTAACACCTTTAGTGAAAATCAATTAAATTACATAGAAGTACCATAATTGACATTCCAAACTATCTAATTCTACGCTTCCACAGATGATAATCCATCAAAGATATCTAAAAGCAGAACAAACATTTTTCACAGCAAAACTCCACTGTGGCTAGATTTTTGCCTCACCATTTACACACCAAGAGGATCAACAATGATGTGTTCAGAGTACAGCAACAGATTCCCTGGTGTAGGTGCTGATCACAGCCAGCAATCCCAATGTCTCAAACCTGTGCAACTGTACTTGTACCCAGTGCAAGCAGCTACACTGCCAAAGCACGCTCTGACAGACAGCACGTGGTTCTAAATGTAAGTCAGCACAGAAAGGAACAGTAAATCCAGCATAAACCAGGAATGCTTTCTTCTGTTTGCCAACCAAAAAGAAAAGAAATGAGTATTTTATTTTCATTGCAGCAAGGAAAAGGAAATCTCTTGAAATTTAGTCTGGGCAGCCTTTACGTTGATATCAAACCAAGCAAGTGCAGACAGGCCCTACCAATTCTGCAGCCCCAGATCAGCCAGATCATTTGGGTTGTACTACTGCTGTACAGCAAGGCATTTTCCAGAGCTACTGCAACTAGCTATCTTGAGCAGTCCAGGCAGAACACACAGTGAATTCAGGGTTATGCTGCTTCTGATTTCTGAACTGGACTCACTCTGCACCTCCCCAGTCTGCCCAGTGCAGCACTAGACCAGGAAGACATTCCATGAGGCCTCCTGGGAACCCTCTGTCTGCTTTCCTGTGGAAGAGTCTGCTCTGCAAGTCCCTTCAAGTTTTATATGAACACAAGAGATTTCTTCTCTACTTTGATGGATTCAATAATAGAATCATTGCTTTTTACATTTTCCAGAGGAGTAAATAAAAAATAACATTTTCTTTTCTTAAGATGCATAGAGACACTTTCAGACAGTGAGAGGCAGGCAAAACGTCTTATCACTGTAATGTACAAAGTCTTGTAGAAGAAACACATGAGGTGTAATTTCTCTGTGTTAGCTAACCCGACAGGAAATTTCAGTTGTACTTGAATTTTAATGATATTATGAATAATTTACCCAAGCTCAGTCTTCTGAGCCCTGGAAAATCGTATTAATTAATGGCTTTTTTTCCTGCTCACCTTCTGTTTGCTTTATCCACTTTGAGATAAGAGGATCAGAACTCCACAGAGCAGTTCAATCAGATTTATGAAGTTGTAGGGAAGTGTTCTACTCTGTGCCTAATAATGCTGGAGATTTGACTGGCATTTCTGACTAACACCAAGCTGACGCTTTCTTGGCCCTGTCTATCAGAACCCTTGGACCTTGCACCCACCAGGGCATTGATGCCAGGATGCTTTTTTTGCTTTTTATATATACCCCCTCTATATACTCTTTTGTATAACTTTTATGTATTCTTAAGGGCCTTCTAGCCCACATACTTCTAATTCTTCAGGTTTGATAACCAGCATAGGCCCAGTATTCCATTAAGCCAGGAGACCAAACATCTCAGAAGCCTCAGACACCAAGGTCTTCTCTGGAACACATTTTGTAAACTAAGATAGGCCTGTCCAGGGGGGAAAGTTCCTCAGAGAAGGGGGTTCACTCAGCCTCTCATTGGGGAATCTTTGATAGATATGCTAATTGGTAAGGCCTATAATGTTATACCTGAACTACTGTGGGTGTGCATTTTGGGGGGTGCTCATGGGGGTGCATTCCAGCGTGCTCCACCTGGACGGAGTGCACCAAGGATCCTTAAAATAAATACCAAGGTAAAATCCCTTTTTCCCCCTCTAACCGTGTTTGGCTCTTGATTTTAAGACCAAGAAAAGGCATCACATATCCCGTCACTTCATACATTAAACTATGACTGAGCATGACTTATTTTATTCACACTCATTTTCAAGTGACATTTTACTGCCCAGTTGCCCTGGGGCTCTTCCATCATCCTTACTGCCTTAATTAATGCTATATCTTTAATAAACTTCCCTCTTCCAGGTCATTTAGGAGTAAGTCGAACAGTACAAGCCCAACACAGATCACCACTTGTGACATTCCCTAGGGGAATGAACTAACCACTCCTTCAAGAACTAACCATTTCTCCTACTCTCTTTGCTATCTTTCCATATCTCACACCCATCCAGACCAGTCCCAGTTACTTAGCTTTCCTGAAAATATTTTGTGAGATAACCAACTGTAAGTTTGGCAGAGAATAGTGTTGTGAGTATATTACATGGTAATTAAAACTGATCCATGTGACACAAGCACAGAAAAAGGCAGCTGCACTTCTCCATCACATCCAGGTGTCTTCAGTAAAGCAGAACTATGGGTATGTTATTTGAGGAAGCTGCAGATCAGACCTCATTTGGAATAATCTACTTCATTCTGTATATCCACACTTAAAGAATGCAAGTACATTGGAAGAAGAGCAGAAAAAGGTTACTGAAACCAGCACAAGAATAGAGACTTCTTTACAAAAGGAAAATAAAAGGGTTGACTTTCTTGGCACAACTGAATCGAAGTTGAAAACTGATAGAGTATCTCCCTGTTAATGCATCAGCATACAAGTAGCAGCAAAAATAAATGCTTTAGATGAAGAATAATAATAATAGCACAAAAAAAAAAAAGCTTTGATATAACATGAATAAATTTCTAGTCCAGAAATTAGAAAAAGGTTTTTAAGCTTCAGAGACGAGTTTTGGAGCAGCCATCCATTACCAGAACTGGGGAAAAAAGCCCCAAATGCCTATGTTAAAACAGAGCCTGATGAAGCTTGGTAACTTTATGGATGGTGCAGGAACATGAAGCTACACGTGACAAGCAGAAATTGAGCTTGCAGACCTAGGAAGTCCCCATGCAAACTCCTGGTTCCTAAATTTAACATATGTTTGCACTGTACAATGAATCCAAGCTTTCATTAATTTGAACACAAATGTCTGTAGCATGCACACCAACAACAATATCTGACACATTTGTCGGATCATTACGCACAGAGCAGCTTGATGGTGGTTTAATCCCAACCTCTGTGCTGACCCAGGCAGCAATAGGCTCATTTTTTGGATTGGGCGATGGATTCTGTTATTTCTCTGATACTTCTCTCACGATTCCTTCTAAAGGACAGAAATTACTGCTACAAAGTATGCACCTGAGCTCTGAGGAAGTGGGTCTGGAGGAACACTCTGCTCCCCAGCTCCTACCAATTACAGGAACTATCATACTAAAGAGCACTGACAGTTTCAGAGTGACGAGAGAATATACTCTCAACCAGCAGCAGTAAGATGACATCTAAAAGCGATGTATGAGTGATCAGTGTTTGGGAAAGAGAGGCACTGCTTGGGAATGATTATATGGAAAATCTTGAGCTGAAACAGTCACAATTTATGAGGCTATGACAAGTGGGGAAGAAAAGGATTCCTATTTTTTCCCAGTATGGAAGAGCTTTTATGTAAGTTTTCTTGATAACGCCTATAATCTTAATTATCACTGTACAGAAGTCATTAAAACACCCCAAACCAACAAAGCCATACTTTAAAAGAGAGGAAATTATGATTCAAAGGCACAAGATACTTCACTGTCTCCTTTCAGACATTTGTGCTCTATTGCCTCCCATCGCTGCTCCTGCACCTGTTTGTACTTCTTTGTACTGTGTCCTCTTCAGGGAGGTGTGTGTGCCCATTTGCCTTTTTTCAGTGGAATTCACTATGATTGGAAGCATTACAGGTGCAATCCTAAGGTATTAGTTTTGCTGTGAGAAAAGGATGCTGACCAAAAGGGGACTACTTATGAAAACATTTTTTTATTCTATCAAGGACACTTGCTACGGGTGACCAGAATTAAATCATCAATGCAGCATGTCTGATAACTGTATTACTGATTATGAAGAAAAACAAGATTTATTGAATGCTGTATTTTTATATTGTGTAATGAAAATACCAGATAACAATCACCCATTGAAAAGCACTGACCTTTGAAAAATCAAACCCTCAGATAACCTGCCCAAGCACTGCTACTCACAGTGACACTAGACATAAAGGACATTACTCACAAAAAATCCCTTCCATTGTCTAGTCACAGTTTAGAGATGTTATTCCTTCAATAAAGACATAATGGAAAAGAAAGCATTCAAGACCAGCAGAATTTGCCAAATGGAATAAGATCAATGATCCATCTAGCTCAATGTCTTGAGATACACCATATTGGATTGATTACACAAAGAGTAAAACCCCACAAGATGTTGACAGTTGTGTTTCAGTTCTGTTCATATGCAGGGATTTTTTCCTTAAAAGTAATTTACTCTCTTATGACTTGGAGGATTTCTACTATTATATGCTTATATAAATCTGTTCTGATGTAATTCTAAATGTTGTCACAAAAGTGACAGCATACAAAAGTGTTTATTTTTAGAAATCATTTAAAACACTTAAATCTTTTTACATTTACTTTAGTGCTGAGTTATACAGGTCAATGATGTGTTCAGTAAAAAAACTTCCACTTGCTGTACTTCAAGTTAGTCTTCTGCTCTTACATCTTTCTAAAAAGGCTCAGTCATGACTTTTCTACACTTCTCAGTGGGTTGTATCCCTCTTGTGCAAGTTCCTCTTTCAGTTATTTTCTCTTCTGTCTTACCTGTGACTAATTGCTCCTGTTAGATCGCTTTGTAGATAAATACACAGAATTGGCCATTATATTCCAGGTAAGATATATTTTCTCCCTCCATTTTTATATACACCACCACACTTTGTTTTCCAGAGTCTCTAGGTAGCTTCCAACAATGCCCAATTCATAACAGCCTGTGTCAAACCCAGCATCACCTATGAGCATTTCACACTCTTCCCTCCTCTCTTAGCTTAGCACTTGCTGGGACTGGGTATTTACTCCTTTCATCCTTCTCAGACACTGCTTTGACCAATCTAAGCAGTTGTGTATTATCACTGCTTTATCTCTTCATAGTTCAGTCCCCCCTGTAGCTCATTACTGAGGTGGTGTTAAGAGGCGATGGCTGCCTTACAGGTCTTCCAAGACCCTGAACCAAGCGTTTAGTGCCAGAGTGCAGAGGTGCCACAGTTGTGTCCTAACAACCCAGCCTAGACTTGCACACAAGCCCCCAGATGATGCCCCAAAGAGGGGGTGTTTGGTGGAGATGGATGACATCAAGTGAGGCAAGTAACAGGCAAACAGCAGTGCTACAACCCTCGGGAAGCTTCCCCCAGCCAGCCTCTCCCAGGCTCTGGTGATGAAGCCTGGCAGGTGTGCACCAGCCTGCAGCACTGCCTCTCTCTCGCCCCTCTGATACACTCCCAGGGCATTAGCTGTCCATGCCTGCTCTCATAGGCTGCTCACATGAATGGGGGACACTGTCCACAGCATAAAAGCTCACTCCTCTCCCTTCATGAATTATACCATCAATGGTTTTGTGTTGTCTGTTTTCTTCTGCCAGGTGCTCTTCTCTTCTACTACAGGTTTTGTCAAGCCACAGCTCCCTCTGGCCCCAGGTGACCTGCTGCAACACCACCAGCCCTGGGGTAATGCCACTGAGTTTCTTAGGGTGTGGAGAGGGTTATGTTCAACACATCCAGTGTCCTCCCCAACACACCCATTCAGATGGCAGAGTCACACTGTGCAATGTGGCAGCATAACACGACAAGTGTGCTCATCCCTTTGCTGGTCTGAGTCAGTGTCCTTGAAGAGAAGGCAGACCTTTAAGTCAGCTCATCATCTCAAAATGCCCCAATAAATTAAGTACATCATGTACTATATATTTTTAAGTTATGCAAAAATCTTTAATTCATCCCAAGCATAACATGACTCACTGGAGTATGATGAAGATGGTCAATGATAATATTTACATAATTTCTAGACTTTATTTTTATAAGCCTTTGACATTTGCCACTATATTTAACAGTGAAATACATCCTTCTTCATAACTGGTCTATTATCTTCCAAGATGAAAAGGAAATGTCAGGTGATGGTAGATCTGTGCAGTAAGAAAGATCACTTTGGTTACTGCTATGCTCTTCCTTGCAATAGAAAAGAATAGTTTGAGACCTAGTTTTATGAAAAAATATGTATTTCACTGTTAAACACTTTGGAAAAGTTCCCCAACACAGTTTTGCTAAACAAATCAGAGAACTTTGATTTCCAGCCAGGCTGGGATACACTACCCTGTATTGCAGAAAGGAGGAGGAAACATTCCACTATGACAGGCATTTTTAAGCAGAGGAAATCCATTTGGAAATTACATTTTGCTACCTCTCAGTTGAGTTAATGGAAGTGATTTTGTGGGCATTAGAAGAGGGATGAGGAAGAGGTGCTGTAAACTAAATTGATGAAATAATCTGTTTAAAGAAAAAAAAAAAGAGAGGGAAAATGGTGATGAGATTTGTTTGAAACCTAGTTCATTTCACTAATAAAAGCTTACTATGCACCTCAAAGACTTGCACTGGCACAATTAGAGACGTGATGAAGGGTGTGGCAGAAACCTCTTAAACCAGTTTTGCCACTAAAGAAAATATTCATTAGGTTCATTCTCAAGCAGCACCAGTAAAGGTGATTTAAAAGTGATTTAGACTTCAAGCTGACGTGATTTAGTATGGTGCTGATCCAGCTCCTCTCAATAATAATATATCCCTCAAACCTCACTAGAATAAAAGTAGTAAAACAATTTTTAAATTAATTTAACCATGAAGATTACATCTTCATAGCAGTAGCTCACCTAATCACTTCTCAGAACTGAACTGTTTTGTTTTGCCAGTTTCTGGAGTCAAGGGGTTTCTTCCAAAAGTACCAACCACCCAACCAAAACTCCAAAGAGAGTTCAACACACTGATTTACATGCATCTCCTAATGGCACGCAGTTTTGATTCCTTCTGAGTCTGTTCTTTGCTGCCTCTAGTTATCAAAGCCAAAGACTGCTAATTCCTCAGAATCAATGTCCTGCCAGCTAGGTCTGGACTTGCCCTGGAAAGGATCATGTTCATATAGTCAGCTCACAAATGTCACCTGCTGCACCAAGAAAAGCTGAAATGGCTTTTAACACAGTCAGTTTAGTAATAAATACTAAATAATAAATAAATACTCGTATGAGTAATTTGGCTTACTGTCAGAAATATCTGAACCAAAGAAACAAGGCATGGATATATTCACTTCTATAGTCAAAGCCAGTTTCAAAATCAATTTCTACCAAAACAGCTGTATGCCAGAACATTTACATCTTGCAAAGCACACAAAATCTGCCCTGTCTGTTCCTGCACAGGAAGCAGTATTTCACCTGCCCAAAGAAACTGCATCCACAGCTGCTGGGGAAAGGGGATGCTAATGAATCAAACTGGGGAAAATGTTTGTATGAGCAGAAGGGATACTTTCACACTTTATTCATATTTATGTGAAGAAGAACAGCTTGCTCTACGGTCTGCTATTTGGTATTGTTTAAACTGTCCATGGATTTGTACCAGTGAAAGCAAAACACTGATGTTCACTTTCTGTTCTTATATACTCTGGGTAAGCTTAAATAACCGGTGCCAAAGTGGGTTTACTGTGTATGGACATGCAACACATCCTCATTCAGAAATCGTGGTGATCAGTAATTAAAAAAACCCAACAAAACAATCCAACATATTATGCTGGCAGCAGAAGCAGTAATGCTTCCAATTTCCTACTGAATATGTTCTTAGTCCGCTAAAAAGCCTTCCTATAAGAAGCCCATCTCAACTCTTTGTCTTCTCTGGAAGTCCTACATGAAGAGACAGCAAAGGCTCTTATTGACTGGGACCTTTAAACAGAGTGGCACTTCTGGTGGAAAATAATTACCCATATAAAAATACATTAAAAAATTAGTATTTAACAAATAATTTGTGCATATATTATTTTTAAATAAATGTAATAAGCCTTTCAAACTTAACATACAAATATTTAAAATTAAACTAAAACTAATGTGAAAGTGTTTTATGTATCCCATAATAATTACCATTACTGTTTATATTCTTTTATTTCACACTTATTGTGCTACCAAAGCAGAATAACAATATTTCCTTGCCCTCAAAATGCCCAGCTTAAGTAAAAAATACAAGCCATTCAGCGAACATGAATAGAAAGGTGGAAGAGAATGATCTGACGGGGCAGTGTGCAACACAGCAGCATCCATATGCCACCTGCAACATCACTCCCTAACCTACCCTTTCAGTATCCACATATATTGATGAGCTCCCCACAAAACCTCTCTTCTCCAGACTCAACAGTCCCAGTCTCTCCCAGCCCTCATAGGAGAGATGCTCCAGTCCCTTCATCACCTTAGTAGCTCTTGGATGGACTCTCTCCAAGAGCTCCATGGGGTTTTTTTGCACTGGGGAGTGCAGAACTGGACCCAGCACCCCAGGTGTGGCCTCACCAGTGCTGAGTAGAGGGGAAGGATCATCTCCCTCAGCCTGCTGGCAGCACTTGCAGTGGAGCCCAGTGTACCATTAGCCCTCTCTGCCGCGTGGGCGTGCTGCTGGCTCTCCTTCAGCCATTAATTATGCAAGGAAAACTGAAAGTGCATTAAGTCTTTTCAAATGAGTCAAACAAGTAGGATCAGAGTAAAGCCATACATTATGTATCTATTAATTTTCTTAACTAGAGAAAAATTACAGAACCATTTATTTACAACAAGTCCTGTATTTTTTTTGCTACTGTAAGACCATTTACATTTTTCTAGAGAGATACATGCCATCCCCTTCTGCAGCTTAGTGTTCCTGTGAACTCTCAAGTTCCAAAAAATATTTCGTAATTCCAAAATTATGGCACAGAAATTCTTACATTATTTATGTTTACCATTAACCAATTTCCATGATCTCCAGGGAATATTTTCTTTTCAGCTAGGAAATGTGTTAAGATGGTTATTGCCTTTGTTCCAACCCAGCTGCTGATGCTGGATAATTAGCTGTTCAGGGAGAAATTTCTATACCCTGTAATCTATTAAGGTTACTGTCATATATAAACATCATGGCTAATCTTTTGCATAATTATTTTGCCCTACCTGTGATGAGGATTAAGTTCATATGTTATGTTAATCACATGTTTGTTAATTGTTGGTTATTAATTGCACAGTTATTAATTGGTTAAAGTATAGTTAAAGTTGTTAAGGTTATTCCTAGAACCACAGTCGACCCCAGACATCTCCCAGGAATAACCATGTCTTCCCAAAGTTTTCATGTTTTACAATTAAAAAGTTATTAAAATTAGTTGCTTCTTACAAAACCAAGCGAGACACAGACATCCCCTAGCGCAGCCAATCTCCCCAATTTATGTTGATTTATATTGTTCTTTGTATTGCTATCACTATTTTGTATTTTAAAAATTTATTTTGTGTATTTAACTTAAGTTTTCTTATAGATCTAAGTTCTCTAAAGTTGATTTCTAAGCTCCCCATACCAGACTTCCAAACTGCCAGTTTCTAAAATTAGCCCCTCTCTGCTGCCCTGTAACCTAGCTCCATGGTAACCTGGAATATTAATGAGGATCCTTCCCGCCTTTTTCAACCGACATTCTGCTGTCCCCTAGCAGCACGAGCCATTGGTGGGAAGGCGTCCTCTCAATCAGACACCTGGACAAATCCACAGGTACCATGGGGGCAGGACAGGGGCAGGCAGGGGTGGAGACCAAACCTTATAAAAAGGGCTGCGCAAGGCAGTTCTGAGTCTTTCTCCTCCAATCAGTGGCGGTGAAGAACTGGTGCTGGGAGCGGGCCTCTTCTCTCTCTAAGAGAGACTTTTATAATTGCTTTGAGCCTCGGACTAGCCGGAGTTCACCCCAGCACCATACAGCTCCCTGTCCTAGGGCAGCCGTGCGGTGGCCCGGGGTCTGATCGCCGCGGACCCGGTTTCTTTTTTGCCTTCTTTTTTTTTTTTTCTTTCTCTCGGCTTTTCTTTTGGACTTTCCTCGGACACTTGCTCTTACCAATAAACATCTTCTACCTCGCAGCAAGAGAGTTGTGCTCATTTTTCACAGTTACTGTGCACCTTTGTATATAAACATACACAGGTATAGAAGGTGAGAATATTGATGTTGTGGCCTGGGCATGTCTTTCCAATTCCACTTTTTTTCTGTACCAATAATGCAGCAGAAGAAAGTGTTGTCACCTTAAATATCCAGGACAAGTGACAATAAAGCACAAACAGCTTTTAATTTATTTCTTTCTTTAAATTCTGACATACTTTCATATAAATGATTGTGAATTATTATTATACATTTTTGTCATGTAGAGATTAAAATATAAACATGACTTTTACACCAGAAAAAAACCCCACATTCTTGAAGACCAATGAAAAATAGCTTTGCTCTGCTTCACCTGTGAGTTAGCTGCTCTCATGATCCACAAACACTAATATAAAAATGCAAGCTAAAGAAATTTTTCAATCAAATTGAAGTGGAAAAACATTAAGTAGTACAAATACCTTGTCATTTCAATCAGCAAGAGAAAAGCTGCAGTCAGTGCAGGGGGATCCCTGGACACTACATATTTATTTATAGATGGTAATTTACTATTCAAAACATGATCATTTTTGATACTCTTCACATACCACCAGTGCAGCAGGAGAAATTGCAAGATACCATGATGAGGAAAATGTTTTTGTGTTGGGCTTGTGAGCAAAACTTTAAAACATGAAAATAGTTTGGCTCCTACAGGAGCTTAGATCTTATATCTGAACGTCATGAAAAAAGCAGTATTTGATCATATTTCTTAGAGGACCAGGTATCTGCCAATTCCTGCCCCAAATCAATTCTTTTGACCACTGGAATGCAAAGTATAGCCACAGGAAAAAATAAACCGAATAAAAAGAATTTCATGGTCACCTTGTTTACATTAACATTATAGCACAATAAGTGTTGATCCATAGTGTGGAATACTTGGTAGCATGTACCTGAATTCAAGATTATATCTAGGGAAGCCAGGGTTTGCTTCAGATTTGCTCTACTCTGTTCACAAAGACTGGATGCCCAGTAATAGCTGAGGTACTCTCCACTGCTTCAGGTTGTTTAATTGGAAAGAAGTCCAGTCTACATGCTCCAAAACTGCTCCACAAGTGTGAACCAAAGCAGGAAGTCGGAATGATCTGAAACCAAACACAACTACATGGCCAAGAAATCTGGCAGACTTCAGCTGCCTTCAGAATCTGAAGTTGAATTCAGTGCTTCCCTGGCATCAGCTCCTCCCACTGGTATTCCACAGCAGAGCTGTGCCAGACTGGCTTAGTATCACAGCTCCCCATACTTCCCTGATGGGCTCCAGATTTTTGGAAGGAAAGACTTTCACTTACCACTTCTGAACTGCCATCACAGCTCAATAAGATGAACGACAACAGTATTAGAAGTCTGTGAGGCTACCTGGACCCCAGGTCACTTGATAATGTACAAGGATGCTCTGTTAATTGAAGGGATACTAAATATAACTCTGAGCCAAACCAAACAAATGCTAGTATCTCCTAATTCTGATGACAGTATTCTACATTTCCTGTCATAAGAAAGATCATCCATGTCTCTCTCACACCACCATGTAAGGCAAGGCACACCTACAGTATGATGGGAATTCCAAATGGCAGCAAGCAGTAACATTTTGTCCATTTACAATCACTGTTGTTTTAGACAGTATTTACCCACAGCAAGTAAGTGAAAAACATTACAACCCTACAGCAATGATGCTAATGATGAAGTCATTCCCATATCAGCAGTTAAGATGTGGGGGGTGTGTACAAGGAAGTACATGTTACTAGAGCAGCACAACAGCGGATGGAATCCACTGCACAGGAACCAAATGCAGACATTAAGATTAAGTACAGAAATCAGTATCTCCCCTCCACATCTGAGATGATTATTATGAGTGTTTGGTGCAATATTATCTCTTCTTAACAAAAGTATCAGAGGGAAATACAGCTCAGAAGATAGTAACTTTAACTTGAAAATGATAGCATTCTTTCCTGCCACCACCCAACACCGGATCTTGCTAATCCGGCCTGGATAGATTATGTATGATCAAAACAGGTATTATCAACCCAAGGGAACTGTTACACCCTTCCAGCAGAGTCTACATGAGAACACACATTCCTTGCCACCAGAAAGATACCCACCATGTGTAACACAGGGTGGCAGAGCTCTAGGTGAGGCATATTTGCCATTCCAGGGCTAGTAAATATTTCCTTATAAAGAACATGTTCCCTGCAAGAAGTTTATGTTCTCCAGGCACTCAGACAGCAGGCAAAGCTTTCCCACTTACCCTGCAAGAGCAGATTTTTTCAAACTCTGCCCATCAGCTATATGGCTCCTATCAGACTGACTATTGAGAAACACCTTTTTCTTGGGACATGCTAAACTTCCAGCCTGTCATGCAGTCTGTGTGGGCTGGACCCATACTCTCACAGCACCCTGATAACTTCAGTCATGCTTTTTGGATGTGTCATTAAAGATTTGCTGTCCTCTGTGTGCTTCACAGTGCTCCAGGGCAGAAGCAGAGACTAAACGTTGCGTGACTTCAGTAGGCAGAGGTCTGCTAAACCTCTGTGCCAAAGCATTCAGGCCTTACTTCTATCACAAATGATAGTCAAGAGGTGTGCATGAATTTCTGGGTTTGCCCTTTGGGTTTGTGTTTGTTCTTGTCTTTTTAAAAGCTTACAGCAGTTTTTTTTTCTTTTAAGTCTAAAGTCTTTATACTGGAAATTGATTCCTCTTAGTGTCATCCTGGATTCAAGATCCTGTAAGGGTTTAACTGCAATGAAACCAGGATCCATCTGGTGTTGGGCTATTTTTCCCCCACAAAACTCTCAATAACAGCACATTTCTAGAGATATCGATCCAAAATACAAACATCACATCTTTAGATCTGCCTCTAGCAAAGATTTAGCATAAATAAAAAAACTCTTATCTTGTTTCAACAGTTATTTTCTGTTCTCAGATTCATTTTTTGATGGAGAAAGAAGTAAAAATTACAAAAGTCTGTTGAACAAAAACTCAGCCAACAGGTCAAAAGCAAGGTGAGACTTCCTGAGGGTTCCTCTGAGAATTCAGCCAGGAAAATTCCAATTATTCTTTTATTGGTTTACTTGCCTGCTAGGCAACAGATGGTCAAAAATCTGTATCAAAGTAGGGGCTCCAACTGATTACTTTATTATGAAGGTTTCCTAATAGAACAAACTATGTAAGTCTCAGAAACTTAAATTTGATAAAAGAGAAATGTGAATGAGTTTTATTAGGGAAGTTTTACTTGTAGTCCTCTGAAACATTAGAAAACAAGATGAGGTTTTTGCACTGGAATGTTCAGCAACGTGTGCAACAGCATTCCCATAATAATGTATTTTTAAAGCACTGATCATCAATATTAACAAGCAATCAAAGAAACAGGCTCTTTAAAAACCTTCCTAAGGACTTCAACACCAACCTCAAGGTATTGAAAGGAGTTGTTGTGGTTGAACCCCAGATGGCTACTAAGCACCATATGGCTGTTTGCTCACTCCTCCCTCATGATGGGGAGGAGAATGAGAAACAAAAAGTAAAACCTATGGGTTGAGATAATAAAAGTTAGTAACTGAAACAAAGTAAAATACAATGATAATTATAATAACAACAACAATAATAATAATGAAAAGGAGAATGAAAGGAATATAACCCAAGACAGACAGGAGATGCACACACAATTGCTCATCATCTGCTGACTGATGTCCATCCCATCCCCACGCAGCAATTGGCCTCTACCAGCCAACTTCACCGAGTTCATACAGTGAGCATGATGTTCTGTGGTATGGAGTATTCCTTTGGCCAATTTAGGCCAGGTGTCCTGGCCACGAGCCCTCCCAGCTTCTTGTGCACCAGCTCCCTGGCAGATCATGGGAAACTGAGAAGTCCTTGACTTGGGGTAACCACTACTGAGCAACAACTAAAATTTCAGTGTGTTATCAACATTATTCTCATACTCAATACAGAACAGAGCACTGTACCAGTTACTAAGAAGAAAATGAACTCTATCCCAGCTGAAACCAGGGCAGGGTACAAGCCTTTCTAGTTCTTCCTCAGATTCACATCCTGAAAAATTCAAAGTAGGAAAAAAACTAAACATGGACAATGTTTTGGCAGAGAAAAAATGTCATAATTTATTAGACTTAGCCAGTAGCTTGTCCACGATATTGATCTTCTCATTTCTCACGTTGACTTGGTAAAAAAACATGATGAGACTTTCACCTTGCCTGCAGCATAAAAGTGGTAATCTCACACAATAGATTCTACACATTCAGATTTTGTCTTTAATTCCAGCAGTCTGCACCTATGCAAAAACTCCTTTTAGCAGCTAAGACACATTTAGCATCTAACTGGCAGTGAAACTCAGAGGACACACATTTCTGAAGAGACTGATAGAAGATGGAGCTTTTCCTTACCAGAAAAAGTCTGGAACCGTGCATTAATTTCATGCTGCAACTTTGTCTTTCCACAGCCCCTCTAATTTTCAGGTAACAGGTTTTAAAGTTCCATCAATTACTTCAGCTTTCCACCACTTGAAAGCCCTTGTATACGCACGGTATACCACAGGGATGTGCCAGCTGCCACTGCTGAACCCAGCACCTGTGCACTGTGGTGCTCTGCTTGAAGCCTGGTACAGTTCACTGGAAAAGAGATTTCTAAAAATTTATAATTCACACCTGTTACCATCCCAAATGCACCCTGGGATGTGTCAAAAGCTTTGAACGTGTTGCAGTGGCACTTACGGAAGTGTTTTAATCACACACCCAATTATTGAAGAATACCTATCTAGTCTTGCTAACTTAATAATTTCTTGCACTGAAATGAACCACAGCTTTTCTTCCTACCATCTGGAAATAAGAAGAAACAACCAGCTGCAAATTAGTATGCTTTCCACCTCCACTTTGAAACAAAAATTGCTTTATTGCACCATCAGAAAGAAAAGAGCACGAAAACAGTGAAGGAAACTTGTATTGTGGGCAGTAAGGAATTATCAGACAACATTAAAAAATTAAGCCATTTCACGCTGTGGAGTTAAAATCAAATCTGTAGGCAGCATCTTTGCATTAAAATGCAACCTCACGTAGAAGAAAGCGTTATCTACCAGATACAGCAGGGGAATAGAAATATTTACTTCTAATCTCGTTATTGATTTGACATGTGGAACTCAGGGAAATTACTAGCATCAGCTCCCTTGTTTGGCAGAGGAAGACATAGTCCTTGCCTATTTTTGTAAGGTACTTCAATATTTCATATTTAAGTCAGACAGTCACCATAATGTATCTGCATGTGAATAAATCCTTCTGTTTTAATAGCTATTTCTCAGAAACATGAAGAATTCAACAACACATAAAGCCAAACAGAAGCAAAACAAATTAACACAAATAGGAGAAAAATCACTAAAGCAACTAGCAAAAACACACAGATTTGAAGTGCATCACGGTCCACTTTCATGCAAGCACATTCCATCTGGAATAATAGAGATAAATTATGAGACAATATTTACATAAGGACCAAAGTGAGATACTTTTACAGATGAGATGACTTATTCAAAACTTTATCACAGTCCTAAATATGATGCTTGATGATACTTTCTCATCTGAACACAGTCTAGCTGAATATATTCACCATTTCAAGCTCAAAATAGAACACGAATTTGCAAAACTTAATGGGAAAATACTTCAACTGTTGTGAGAACTGGTTTACTGAACCATAAACTGATTTTATAGATACACTAGTCCTGTTCAATTATTCACATGTTTAGGGCATCCCACACAGCAAACAAGAATTGTGGGAAACATAAATTTGATTAGTTACACTGGAATAAGGACATCCAGGGTAATCACAACTGTATGTCCTATCAGCATATAAAGGGAAAGGAAAAGAACTCTAGTTGAACATACTATTTATGTTCACAAGCAGATGAAATGTAGAGGTTTTTGCTTATCTAGAAGAAGGTATTTAGAAATAAATAGGGATGTAGCATTTAGAAAGGTAAACTACATACACAAGACATTTAGCCAACAATGTAAAGACACAGAGCAACTTAAATACTCTGTGGTTTTCAAATCCTGTATTGTCTGTTTAGACTAATGGCAATTTGTTTTAAAACAATGCACTTCTCTTCACTTTGCTACAAAAATGTCTCTTCGTGGGATAGTTGACGATTCCAGAAATTCTTACAACTATAGGATGACTTTCCTAGTGGAAATACATCATTCTAACCTCTCAGGGCCAGAATAGCCCTAAGAGAGCCCTGCATACGATGAAATCAGGCAACAGTAAATCAGTATGACAATTCATCAAAAAATACTCCAGTTGCCCAATCACGACTCTGGACTCACCAAGCCAGTCAAAGACCATCAACACTGACAAATGATTTTGAGACCCATTTCCTTAAATCCCTTTCCAGTAAGGTAGCACACATATCAGAAATGCTCAGCGATCAGCCAGGATGAAGGTTTCATGTTCAGCACCCTCCTGCCAGCATTTGCAAACAGTGACCAACACAAAAAAGGCTGGATTGACACAACCTGTGACTCCCTAAGGAAAGCCGGATGTTTACATGGCATCTCTGAGACCTCAGCATAAAGGGGAGGGGAATGTAAAATTGTTGGTAATTACAAAATAAAGGCCTAGAACTGAAGAGCCTGAGCAGCAATGAGTAAACTGATAGTTAACACATCTTTACAAGGGAGAGATTTCTTTGCAAATGTCTGGTCCTATGAACGCATTCAGTTTCTTGTAATTGTCAAATGTCAGTGTCTTGCCAATTGTCAATGATAAGAATTTGTAAACTGGTTACAATGGTATGACTGCATTGCTTCCTTACTAACTTCAAGACAATGCAATTTACCACATAACAGTAGTTACCCAGCAGGAGAAAATGAAGTTCCCCTGGACATACGTTTACCTGAGATACACTGGATAGGAATATTTTAGTGGTGGCATCTGAATTAACAAAAAGGAGTCCAGTTAAAATTATTTCAGCTTTGCTAGCTGACATTTTAATCGTGCTTGAAATAATGCTCCTCTACATGGGACAGCCAGCAATTGTCAGATACATTAGCATTACAGGGAAGACTTTCTTAGGTTGCCAGTGCCTTTTTTATATCTGTTGTCAATTTGACTGTGCTTTTTTGATTCTTTCTGTGCTTTTACCACATTCCTACGTGAAATGCCTAACTAATTCCAGAGTTACTACTAGCAAAAAAGTTGCTGTTGGTTCTGGCCTGTCTTGTATTGGTTGCAGTTTACTCAAACGTAGTAACTCAAGAGCAAACTAATCCAGCAGGAAAAGAGTATGTTTCTTCCAGTCCAATAAACTGACTTGACTTACTGTTGTGGTCCTGTTGGCAACACAGGGTTGGACCCCAGGGTGACAATCAGGGATCCAAGACATCTTCCTACCCCTGGCAAAGCTGTTAGGTAGGCTCAGCCCATTTTGTTTTGCAACACCCTGAGCAAACCCTTCACTAGGCAAAGAGAGGCATCCAGCATGCTAAAGCAGAGAAAATACTGCCACTTTCTCACAAAGGCTACTCATGCATTTGGTCAGTTTTGTGGGCAGCATTATCTGGTGTGTAGTTTGTTTTCTACACATAGTACACAACTGAGCAATTCCCTAGAAGGGAAAAGCAGTATTTCTGGATTCTCCACTGAAGGAAAGATACAGAAGTGTGCATTGCACACTTTGATATGGCTTCTAGGTAAAACCTTACTCAAGTAGCTGTAATTTCTTCTAAAACTACTGAGCAGAAAAACTATTACTAAAGGAAAAGAAAAAAAAACATCAAATGCAAGAAAATAGAAGCATGCTGAAGTGCATCCATAGGATGGGAAATCAGCTTCCTGTATGGGAACACAGCGCAACAGCAGAAACGGAGAACTGCAAGACAAAACACACAGGCTCCTATTCTCAACCACACTAATGGCTCATACATGGTCTTTCAGGATTGTTTTTCCTTTGTCTTAGTTCATCCTTTAGCAAAATACATACGGAAATGTCACTGTAATCTCTCAAGATGCAGAACGTAACAGTAGTGCACTAATCAGCAAAGCAGTTTCTGGTATGCACATGCTTCAAGATCTACTGATAAAATATTATTCAGAAATGTGAATGATTATCACCATCTGCCTCGTGACATCTAAGGACATGGTGCAATGCAAGGCTAAACCCCAGAGCTCAAACTTCTGTTTGAGATGTTGAGAGAGCTTCCATCTTTTGCTTTGATTGAGATTCATGGCTAACAATAACTACTAGGATAAATGACATTTTCCTCAAAGCAGCATACAAAATACTCTCAGGTGGCAGCTAGAAAACCTGGCCTGAACATTCAGGTGGTTTCACTGAGTCAATAGAACTGCACTAAAAGATACAACTGAAAACTAAAGATGTATCTTTGCACTATAGGTAGGCAGAATGTAATGCATAACAACTCCGATAATACTCTAAGGCCTAAATCTAAGTCCTGAGATAAGTCTTGACTGACTTTTTTCTTATCAACATGAATTGTTGATTCACACAGTGCAACATCCTGTAGTGTTCACTGTTCTTTGGTTGCCCAAGCAGAGCTGCAGCAATGGACCAGGAGCCAGGCTGGAGTCCTGGATTTCTCAACAAATGTGTAAATGCACAGAGATAAATTAAACAATCCTCACATTAGAGAAATTCATTGCTAAGTACTAATTACTCAAATTATTTACAGCATTTTGCATTAATTTCTGTGCACCACTTACAGTTTACAGTAGCTGGGATTTTCAGATGGTAACACAATGATACTTCTTTGAGCCCTGTCCATTTTTGCTATACTGCTGAGTCAGCATTCCAACACTAACCAAAAACTGAGCCATGGAAATCACTGATCATAGAACTGTTGAAGTTGGAAAAACCCTCTAACATCACCAAGTCTAACTATCAACCTATATAATATATATAAATAAGTAACAAGACCTGCTGTGAAGTGTTTAAAATTTAATTGCCCATTAGTAAATCATACAGCCTAGAGCTTCTGAAACTCTACAAGAGATGGAAGTTCTCTGGTCTGCTTTAGAGTTTTCTCATTTCCTTTAGGCTGTAGGCTTCAAAGGAAAAGGTCTGTGCCATTCTTGTACAACATACAGCTGGGAAAATAGCTACTTTAAAAAATATCAAAGAAGAGATTCCAAGGCCTTCCCATATTAATCTTAAATACAATGATCAACTTTTAAGGCTCTTTTCCCTTTTGTGGAGGGAGATGTATAGACTTTTATAATGAAGTCCCCAAGAGTTAAACATCCAAACTATTTCATTTTTAGCAGATCTCTGGATATGTTGCTACTTTCTGAATACAAGGAGGTTTTTTTCACTTTAAAGCCACATCCAGTACAGTCTCAGCCTATTGGGGAAGAGGTGAAATCAGATTTTTGCCTTGTGTTTGCACTTGGTGATTCTGAAGTAACATCTCCTTTTCAAACTACATTGTAAACAAAAGAGAATACCTCTAACTTACCTCTGGACCTTGGCACTAGTACTGCATGTTGCAATGTCCAAGACTGCCAATCACATTTTAAAAGCTCAACTGAGCAAAATATGTTTTCACAGTGTGCCAAGTAGTTTTAAAATAACAAAGAAAGTAGAAGACTAAGTGTCACATAAGAGAAAATTCAATACAGACTTTAAAATAAGATCATACTGAAGTCCCATTCCAGTCAGTGCTGCATCATTTGAGATTTTCTGAAGGATTACTTTTGCCTCTTAGTGCTGAGAAATCTTCTCACACTTGGAAAGAATTATAGTTTTACTATGTATTTCATAGAATCATAGAATGATTTGGGTTAGAAGGCACCTTAAAGATCATCTTGTTCCAACCCTCCTGCCATGGGCAGGACCTTTCACTAGATCAGGTGGCTCAGGGCCTCATCCAATGTGGCCTTAAACACTTCCAGGCATGAGGCATCTATAACTTCTCTGTGCAACCTTTGCAAGTGCCTCACCACCCTCACAGTAAAGTATTTCCTCTTAATATCCAAACTAAACCTACTCTCTTTCAGTTTTAAGCCATTCCCCCTTGTCCTATCACTAAATGCCCTTGTAAAAGGTCCCTCTCCAGCATTCTTGTGGGCTCCCTTCAGGTACTGGAAGGACAAAATTAGATCATTCCAGAACCTTCTCTTCTCCAGGCTGAACAATCCCAATTCTCTCAGCCTTTTCTCATAGGAGAGGTGCTCCTATAAACATTTTCAATAAAGCTGAGAAGAGGACTACTTTTACAGTAATTTCAACATGCTACAACTAGAAATATCATACAGCCAGTACAACAATGAAAATGAGTCACAAAATCTAAGTACTGCCTGAAATGTATTTTCTTTTGCAAAAGCCACAATTCTGAAACTACATTCATCTCTCATTCTGCTTATTGAAAAAAAAAAGTGAACAATGATGTATCTTAACTATCATTTCAATATCTAATTCTGGTTGGTTCCTCTTTTACTTTAAACTAACTTATACATCTAGACTTAGAAACCTTCTGTGAAGAAGCTACTGTTAAAGAATTTAAGGTTATTCAGCTGAGTCAATTTAAACAGTCTTTAAATAATTGAAAGACACAGCAGGAGGTACTCATAGTACAAGTAGAATGAAATTCAGAGGTTCGTTTTAACGTTTTCATTTTAGTTTTATTTTTAACATATTCAGAATAAACATTCAGTGTGTCAGATATGAAATGCACAAGGAGCAAAATACATGACAAAACCCCATTCTCACAGTACCAGTGCTCTCAAAAGCTGCATTTGCAATGATAATAAATTACACTTGAAAACATTCTATACAGAGAGTGTGGTCACACCAGAAGATTTCAATTTGTAGTAGAGGCCAGCAGAAAGATGCAGAAAGCCCCTACTTGCTGTTGTTATAACAGTCTGGACTCACAATTTTCAGGAGAAAGATGGAATTCTGCTGTTAAAGTTTCTAGCAGTAAATAGTATGCAACTTTGTCAGAAGGCACAGACTCAATTTCTCACACACAAGCAAAGGGTACTTGGAACACTGGGCTACTGGGCTGGCTTGTTCCACTGGCAAAACCTGTTCCCCAGCCCAACCTGCAACTGGCATTTCCCTGGTTCCACAAAGATGATGTGATAACTTCTGAAGCTGCTCAAGTGACTGGCACAGAACCAATTTAGAGCACACACTATGGTAATACTTATGAAGCATCAGTTGGTAAATGTTTGGAATCTGGTGACAGCTGGTGTACCGCTTGGATTCATAAGTGCTTTTCCTACAAGGACGCTGACAGACTCTGTTTTCAGAGATGAATGTGTATCTTTTCCTTTCCAAGGAAAAGGAAATCCATATGTTCTTCCAAGAGGCGCTTGGATACTTTTGTGAAGCACAGCCACTTGAAAAGCTTTGCTCCATTCATTCCTTTCAGTCCTGCTCTTAACTAGGACCACATTGCTGTTTTGTCCTCATAAGAAACAATCTGTTTAAGGTTTAGGCAAGGTTCTTCAGTGAAAAAGACAACTGGTACATTTCTCCTCCATCTTCTGGGTCACCATCAGTAACTACTGTAGGTCTTCAGTTGAATTTTGTACAAATATCATAACTCTCAAACAGCTGAGGTCAGACCCAGAAATACAGCAGGGATTTAGATAGCTAATTCCCAAGAAACTTTTTATTACTGTTCTTTAATCCCAAAAGCATCAAAACTGTCATAGGAATCCTAATTTTTCCTCAAAAGGCTAAACTTCCACTTCTTCACAGGCCAAGAAATATTTTGGTCTTCATATGGTTTAGTAGCTTGTAACCAACTTTATAATTAATCTGGAGCAGTGACTAAAATAGACATTTGTCCATAGATTATGATGTTCCTCTATCCAAAAAACCTCACAGATAATTAAAATGATGATGCAGTGGGCCAAAGTGAAACAAGGAAAGAAACAAAACAGCCAACACATAAGTGAAAACAGGAGAAACTACAGATTTAAAAGACCTTTTTAAAATTACATTCAGATAAAAGTGAAAATCCTACTAAGTAATGGTCAGGAACTGCAGGATTTGCTTTTTAAATTTTAGAAGTCCTGCTCTGAAAGTGTACATGACTTTTAGCTTAGGATTTGATTTGGAGATGTCAGTAGAATAATAATAAAAATTCCAGTTTTACAAAAGGGTTAAAATACAGAAAATGTTTAATTAAAGGCAATTTTGGGGGAGATTACTCTCTTGCTTTCAACTGTTTGTGTTTCAGACA
The DNA here is from genome assembly GCA_013397815.1 of Aleadryas rufinucha. Classification (NCBI taxonomy): domain Eukaryota; kingdom Metazoa; phylum Chordata; class Aves; order Passeriformes; genus Aleadryas; species Aleadryas rufinucha. The sequence goes on along the minus strand of VZTH01003515.1, from coordinate 33,154 downwards.
GGAAGAATGACCCTAGGCCAAACATAGAAGGACTACAGACGCAGCACTTGCAGTCCATCACCTGCTGAGAGCTGCTGGAGTGGCTCCTCATCATTGGGAATTTAGCAAGACAAGTGGAACTGAAGGATACAGAAGCGAGGACAGAGTTTGTAAGAAAGACATTCCATCCATCAGCAGCCAGCACTCCTCCAAACAATAATACAGTCGTGCTAATCCATGGCTTCTCCAATTTCTGTCCGGAGATGGCTTTTACTACTCACTGGCCTATAAAGCAGGCCAAGTACTGGTTTAGAGAGACTTCTAACACTCTTTCTTTCAGCAAGCACAAGCAGGATTTTGGCACATCTGATTGCTGCAATCCCATAAGAAACCAGGAACTACCACTCTGCCTGGAACACAACACAGGGACAGACCCAGATTTCCACTCTGCTACTGCTTACTTCAGTAGAGAAAACAAGACCTTTGTCCTGGGCACACAAGAGATAATGTGACCAATCTGCCAGCTGTAACTCATCTCTCTTACTCATGTCTGGTCACTTAGTGCCTTCTGTCCTGAAGTCCAGAGCCTAGTATCTTTCTCAAAAATGTTTATTGTCATTGATTTTGAAAAAAAATAGGGGTTTTGGAGATATTCACACAATGCATTTTTGGTTTGTGTCTTTTGGCAGGGCTGCTTTGTTTTGTGGGGCTTTTTTCATTTGCTTGGGTTTTTTAACTTGTCAAGTCCCTTCTTTTCTGATTTTAAATGTGATTTTTTTTTGTTTTTTACTATTTCATTGAGCATTATTCCCATGATTTTGTGTTGTAAGGCAGAGATACCAGAAGTATCCAAGCTACTTTCTCAGCGCAAGTCCATATGTACTCAACTTCTTTCACAGCTTCCCTAGATGGTCGTCTTCTTGTCTCCTCTTCCTAAGGAGTTCTAGAAAAGCCTAGTTCAAATCCTTGTCCTGAGAATAACATTAAGCTGAACTCAGCTGAAACCTCCCACATCCCAGGAGACAGCATCTTAACTCTGGGGCCAGACTAACGTATGACAGCAGCAAGTCTGGAACTGCTCCATGAGCATAAAATGAAGGAATTTCCCCTGAGAAGAAAGCAGACACAGGCAGACAGAATGACTCTTTGACTTTGTGTTCACACCACTTCATGCAAGAGGCAGGGTGCCTGGTTCCAGGACAGTCTATTGATCTGGAGGCCGACAGCCTTGGGGCCAGTAGCTGTGATTACTCTGTCCCAGAAACCCCTGTAGACTTCAACCACTTGGCTTCAGATCCTAACAGGTGGCTTACTGAATGTAATCCTTCTTCTCTGGCCTCCTACCTCATCATTTCCTTTGCTGTTCACAGAAGCTCTCCTGTATAAAAACCACTCTGTTGCAGAGCACAACAAAACCTCCCTTTGCCTTCGAGATCATCCACAGCAAATTACTTTTTCCTCTATACGTTGTTTCCAAGTAACAAACAACTCTTAAAAGAGAAACAAAATTCCCAAAGTTTGGCATTCTCACCGTGGTGAATAGCTGCAATTCATCACACCAATTTAAATAATCTATGAGTGCCGCAGTCAGAGCAACAGCACAATGAAGCTTCAGTGTTCTGCTGGAGTCACGGGTGACTACCAGTGAGGCAGATCTGAGTTTAATCCATCACCAAGTTTGTGTATTTTCAGATAAGAGGTATCAAAGAATCTTATGTCAGGTCTCTAGACAGACATTTGGTATGAATTATGAAACACATTTATTCAGTGTGTATTAATGAGATAATATAGGCATCACCAGGGACACAGCCCACATATTCTGACAGCAGCAAAAATAACATACGCATTTTACATTGAATTCAAGCATGGGACAAAACCCCTTGTTTTCCCTAAAGCCTCTGTGAACTATCCTCTTACTTATTATTTATTATCCTATCTATTTAAGTTATATTCACTTTTTTCTATAAGGTATGAGAGACCCAAGTAGTCTCTTCCACCTGAAGGCTCTACTGTAAGAGCCTAAAAAATCTTATTATGTCTTCGTAATGCTCCATTGTGATGTTTTCATGGCACACTCCATCTTCTATAGGTTTGTTAAGATCTGCAATGCACACTAAACATGCACTGGATGTGGGGCCTGTTCCCCTGAGGGGAAAGAAAGGAAAGAATATCAAGTACCTGCAAGAAGAACATGGCAGAAACAATGCAGACTGCCAGGCTTCTCTCTCCCTGGGAGAATGAGGGAATGCACTTTCTTTTGCAGTACCAACTCCAGCACAGCCTCACAGCCTGTTACTTTTCATAAATAAAGGCATAGTTTAGTTTAAGTCATCAGTAGCAATGCTTATGAGATTCAGACCTAACAGAGAACACCCTTATAAATCAAATTATATATGCATTAACTCCTCATACAGCTTGGCAGTTAAATAACTTGAATGCAAAACTGTCCCTGAAAGCCATATAGTATTTTTACTAGCACTTCAACCAAGCACTTTCAAAGTAACAGCCTCTGTCAGCATTTATCTGCAACTACCGAATTACTACTGTTCCTTACTCTATTCAGAGTACAGCAAGCAGAAACCCAAATTCAGTACATTATGGATCTTGGGCAACATTCCTTGAATGCAGCACAATACACCCATCCTCAGCACCTACAATGAGACTGGTACAGGCTGAATTCTGGAGAAAATGCTGCTTTCACAAACCACCTTGCAATCAACCATGTTACAGGCTTCAGAAGTGGTTGAATACTAACAGTCCTCTCCTCTCCTATTGTCTTAACTCCTGTGGCTCAAATGAGAGGCCAGCTGACCTTAATCAAAAAATTTAAAACATGCATTGCCATTGTAGAAGAGGCAACTTCTCCTCACCTTTCCTCTGCAAATCCCCAAATCGGGACAAGGCTATCTTCACTTCCTTCTAATGGGTATCTTGCCAACCCTATCACAGTAGAGAAGGATCCAAAGAAGCTATTTCTCAGCATCCCTCTGGTATCTAAATGTTATGTGAAATCTCCAGTCATGCTTGTAGATAGCAAGGCTTGTAGAAGAAGGCAAAAATACTCAAAGCTGGACAGTCAGAATAAGAATTACAGTCCATTTGTATAAAATGTGATAGGATAACCTCATACTGAGAAGAGTCTTTCCAGAAACAAACATAAGACTACAGGCCCCAAGTTCCTAAATTGGCACCTTCTTTCCTTCCCTACCTATTTTCCTTCAAAAAGCAGAAGTCAGTGTACTCTTCTTATCTGTCAACACAACCAGTATCAATTTCTTTGGCTGCTTCATTTTACTTACAATTCATGTAATGCAGTATTCACATATTGCACCAATATGGGATAAGATGTTAGACACTGACAGTACGTCAAGATGAGTGAAAACACCACCTGGAAGGGTGAGTGCAAAAAATTACTTCACTTTTATTGTTAGAAATAAAAGACTATAGTACAGATGGTACCACAACAAAGCCAACCAGAAAGAACTGCTTCAGAATGATGATTCGATGGCATCTAGCACTGAGACAACTAAAGACCATAGATGTGTGTCAGGTATTAATTACAGGGAGTTCCCAAGACAGATACTATTTAAATGCACACAACTGTATATTCTTAGTGTTTATGCTGTCAATTATTAATGACCAAACTGCTTCATCTTACACATAGCTCAAATGGCATTCTGCACAACTGCTTAAGTTGCATAGGGAGGAATAAAGTCAGAAGAGAAACCTGCTGCCAGTCACTGCTACAATCTGCTGAAGCCTCACCACCAGTCCATTTCACTGCCCTTTGTTTGCCCGTCCTTCAGGCAGCTTGTGACAGTCCTGTGACAGCCCATGCGCACAGTAATATTAATTGCTTTCAAGTAGCAATTTGCCTTATTCTGCAATCTCCTTTCACTTAAGTTTTTTCTTTTCAAATTCTTAACTGGCTTTATCATTTTCTTCAAGTATTTTCTCTAGCGAATAAGAAGCCAAAGACTATAATAAGGACAGGAGAGAACAAGAAGTAAAGTCAGGGTTGCCAAATTTAAACACTTTCCCTACATGCTTTATATAGAAAACTGAAAGGCTATGAAAGAAGCCTTGTCCTCTGTAAAAGGGATAGGTGTGTATTTATTTACATAGGAGAGACAAATTCAGTCAGCTGAACATAAGGAACATCCGGGTGCTCCCTGTAATTTCACTTACACACAGAAACAACCCACCAGCACCAGGGTTCTCTTTTCTGCTTTTGCTCTTTTCTGCTTTTGCCTTTTGGCAAAGAGAGGGCATTTCAGGTGTACAGTTTATAATAATATAGCATATTCTGAATGTTCAAACACTTCTGAACAACTATTTGAGGTGGCCAGGTGAGTTCTTCTGCTTGCCTTTCATTTTAATGACCATTTCAAGAGATTTGAAAGATTTCTTGCACAGGTGCAGAGTTAATTGAAGGGAAAAAAATGCACCTCACCAGAAATACGTGCGCTCTGGGAAGAATTTGAACAAGCATTGGACATACTATATTGGTCTGGATTTACATTTTGTCTTCTCTACTTGTACAAGCTCTAATTTATATTAAATAGGAATTAGGTACAGCTAAAGGCCACTGTATAAAACAAGAAATAATAGACAAATTTGGTTAAAAAGGGCCCAACTCAAAGGACTATCAGACACACAAGGAAGTACCACCACTTGATGCCTAGTCTATTACATCAGTGATGACTGGATGACTTCAGTTTATGAAGCTGACAGAAATAATGAAAACTCACACGTCAGACCTCTGGGTTTTCTAAGCATTTGCCATGTAAGTGGTGTTTCCTAAAAGGTTTTCCGTTTGGACAATAGTACCTTTGGTCTTCTTTCCTTGTAAGGCCTCTATGATCAAGCCAGCTGAACACGCAGGGCCAGGTTATGCCTTGCCCTTCAGCAGACATGCAGTGGGAAAGAGATATCCCTGCCCGAGCTGTACTAGTGGATCCAAACATCATGTAGCTGTGTATCAGCAGGAAGCATTAAGGTGTTACCAACTCAGTCCCACCCCCACTGTCCCAACTGTGACCACTTTTTGAGTGATTCATTCCAGAAAAAAAACCCAAACCAAACTAACAAAAAACCAAACTGGACCTTTTTCAATACCTTTTTTTTTTTTTATGTGGGTTATTACATTACAGAAAAGCTCATTTGAATATAAAAATAGCTCTTGGACAAAATACCTAACAGTGTAACTGATTAGGAATGAAAACAAGCATTATAAGGTCAATTCAACTCCTTAGGCTTTAAGTGCTTTATAGCTTCACTGAATGAAAAAAAAAAGGAAAGAAAAAAATTGAGTGCTGAAGTACTATCACAATTCCATGCTTTTTTCACCAGGAATATTACTGTATGTTCATTAATGCTTAGAAATTTATTCACTGAAAGCATTTAACTGCCACAAGTGTGTCACTTTCTCTCTTCTTACAAACTCTAACTCTAGTAACTAAGAAGTGGGGAGAGGAGGTGTTGTGGGGACACCCATAACCCTGTTTTACTTTTTAAAAACACAACTTCCTTAGAACCGTGAGCTGTATACTCAATGACACTATAGGACAAGCATTGCCTGTTTGAGATCAGTCAGGAAGCACTAACATATGATCAGGTAAGCAAATTATTAAATGTCATTATTAATATCACCTGATTAAATTTCCCATAACAGAAGGAGTGCTAACTTGGGGGCAGGGGAGGGGAAAAAAAAAACCAACCAAAAAACAGTGCATCTTTTATAGTAATATCCACGTACTGTCAAGACACAAAACCCTCTCTGGTTGGACAAATTTTAGAGTGATTTTTTTTTAAAGCTTTTTTTATTTGACAAGCCCTTATTATTTATGACAGTGACCTGCATTCAAATCACCAGAGCCCAGCTTCCCAGCACAAATGCCTGCACTCATGGTTTAGGAGAAGGCTGTCCACTATGATCATATGAGAAATGCAATTACTGTAAAAATAAGTGCTTGTAAAAACTATGGTCAGAGGAATGTTTCCTCGAGCTTTTCAAAACACTAATGCAAATTACTATTTGGAAGAAAAGAACCATTATCTTTCAGTCACTTACATGCAAATATTAAATGAAAATTGACAGTAAAATATGAAAATTAAATTTAACTTCATTATAACTAGGTTAGCAGTCCATCCGCGTCCATCCGTGTGTGACCCCCCACTGCAAAAANGGGCCCTCAGGGGTCCGGGCCTCCCCGGAAGGCCTCCGGCGGCGGGCGAACCGCTTTTGCCTTACCCGTGGTGGAGAGGACGGTGCTGGCGAAGAAGAGGGAGGAGGTGAAGTCCCAGTTCCAGTTTCCCGAGGCGTTGCTGAGCACCGAGACGCCGTAGTTGCTGGCCTCCAGCACCCGCATCAGGAATTGCTCCAGCTGCTGCTCCGAGAGGCAGGTGTGCTCCTCCAGGAAGCGCTGCTTCAGCTTGCCCAGCTCCTGGCGCAGCAGGTCTTCGTAGGGCAGCTCCACCGAGGAGAAGACCACGGCGCCGAACACCAGGTAGAGCAGGTAGCCCAGCACCAGCAGCGCGAAGCACCAGGCGGAGCGGTGCTGCTCCACCAGCCGCACGCAGGAGCTGCCCGCCAGCGACTGCAGCATCTTCCCGAGCCGGGGGCGGCTGAGCCCCGGAGCGGGCCGGACCGCCGAGGGGAGCGGGGGCTGAGGGAAACAGGGAAGGGAAGGGGGAGCGCGGCCGCCGCGTGCCCCCTCTGCGGCCGCTGGCCGACTTTGAGGGCGCGGAGCGGCGCTGATGTGGCGCTCACGTGGCCGCGCGGCGCAGGTACCGNGAAAAAAAAAAAAAGTCCAAAGGAGAAAACAAAGGAGACCAAGAGCTTAAGGAGACACCCCTAGAAGCATTTAAAAGTTCAAAGGAAGAGATGGGCACCTCGTCGGATTTTCGAAACCGCCAATGATTTCAAGGTGGGGGACTTGGCAACCCGGCTCTTGGCGCTGCANNNNATTCGGCGGGGGGGGGGAGGTGTCAAACATGGGTGATGCATCCTACACAAAACACGCCTGTCGCACGGCAGAGTTTGGGAAGTACCGCTCCCTCCGGAGCCCCCCTCACGCCCGGGGCCGGTGCGGGNCGGCCGCCGCGTGCCCCCTCTGCGGCCGCTGGCCGACTTTGAGGGCGCGGAGCGGCGCTGATGTGGCGCTCACGTGGCCGCGCGGCGCAGGTACCGCGGCGGAGGGAGGGACGGAGGGAGGGAGGAAGGGCCTCCCCCTCCTGCTGCCGATGCTGCTCCCGCCGCCTCGGCCGCCGGTTGCTGGGACGCCCGCGCTTTCTCTCGTTGCAGTTCCTTGTCTCCGAGTAACGCGTGGAATCCCCCGCGGGCGCTCAGCGAAGCCGAGCGAACGCCTCCCCCCGCCGCTGCGCGCTGCGTCGGAGCTTTATTCCCCTTTCCACACAAAAGTCTCTAGAGATTTCCTTGCCCCGCTGCTCCCCGCCCCCTGCAGTGAGAACCCCCCAAAACAGCAATTCCTTCCACTATTGTTGGGGTTTTTTTTGTTATTATTCACTTATTCATTCATTCATTCACGTTTTAACGCGGAATAAGGTGACGCAGTGTGAAGCAGGAGGCTGAATTTCATTCAGTGCAGGATGTGATGAGTTCAAGGAGAAACCCAGATGTCAGGCATTGGAAGTCCTCCCTCAGCTCTGTAACTTCAAAATGGGGCCTGTTTGGGGGTGCGGTTTGAACCAGGTGACCTCCAGCACCTCCCCAAACAAACTAAAGGAGTCTTTGCTCCTGTGCAGGGGCTCCTGGAGATACTTTTTAATGGTGTGGAGTGCCTGGCTACTGCTCAGAGCAGCATCCACGTTGAATACAAATGCACTGTGTAGCCAGCCCTCTGTGTAGCCCCAGCCAAAGATCTTCACAAGTTTCATTCTGAATGCTTCTTTCTTCATCCATCTCAAACACCAGCCAGCAACCACACAGTAAACTTGCCAGATGAGGCTCCCTACCTGATGAAAAGGAGCAGTAAAAATTATAGCTTCCAAAAGTATCCCTTAGGGTGAAAAAAGACAGCTTCTGGTAAAGGAGAGAGAGAGGATTCCCTGGTTACAAAGTTCTACCGTGGCCCTTTCACTGCTCAGCTGATGGCAATTTATACAGACACAAAGTAGTAACTTGCAAATTAGAAACTTACTACAGCTGAGCCAGGGAGTTTGGACAGAGTAAATAAAATCCAGCAACCTATCTTAAGTTGTGAGGTGTCCCTCTAAGCTTTAAGGACTACTGTGGGACAATAATAAAAAAATGAAAGGCACAAAACAATTTTTCAGGCTGGAAACTTAAAACAATATGTCAACATTTCCTTTTATACAGCAGCTGCATGAAGCTATGGGATTAATCTGGCCTGACAGAACAACTCATCCAGTTCCTGATCTATTCCCCACTGCCAGCCACACCTGGGTCATTCCGGGGGCTTCAACACATCCCCCACCCCCTTGTTTCATGATTAAAATGTAAATGTGTTCGTACATGCAAACAGCAGCTGCTTGAATGGTTGGTCAGTAGAGCACTTGGGGGATGTGGGAGGTACACAGGAGACAGGCCAAGCAGGCAGACTCTCAGTGACGTGCCGGGAGCACACACGTGTGGTATTCATGATAGGCAGTGGTCATGTCTTTGCTATAAAACAGTATTTTCCCAACCTTCAAGCCAAATATTAGTTTAAAGGTTAGAAAATGTTTGCCTAAGAACACACCTCTCTTCAGTTATGGGAAACTGTGTCTGGGTAAGCTGAACAGTTTTATTTACCAGCCTCCTTCAGTTTTCCATTTTTATGAATCAGTCATTCTCCATTTTTAGAAGCCTCTCACACTTGGAGGCTTGCTGGGCTAAAGAGAAAAGGAGGACTCTGCTGAACAGAGCCTGCAATACTCTTCTAACTCAATTTTTATCCCCAAAGCTTTTTGGAGGCATGGGCTGAGGGGAACAATGACAGAGAGTCACAGTGTGTCACTACAGCATTCAGTTCTTGCTTCCAAAGCAAACATCTGGACAGTCTGAGTTTTAGCTACCATTATTGATGTTCATATTTTAACTCAAAGCGCTTTACATAACTGATAACTTAATTACAAATTTCTTTGGGATAGAATGGTGTCTTCATACTCAGTTTTCTGGTCTTGAGTGACTGTATTTACCGTGCTAATATCACATGTGAATGCAGTTATGGCATTCTGGTTTCATTCCGCAGCATGCTATATCCATTTTCATATTGTTTTGCCAGTCAAGGATTCGGCTAGTCAAGGATTCAGCATACTGAATTCCATGTTATGTCCTGTATAACGGGACGTCACAACATGCTCCAGCTGGGAATGACTGAACGTGGGGAGCAGGCTGTTACAAAGCAGCCTTTCCCCAGCAGCAGTTTCATTCTACTGTGATCATCCCTCTTAATAAAACATGAATCCAGTTAATAAAGTGTACCACATCATCACATCACTTGTCCACCAGCTATGCTCTGTGGTGACTGGGCTGCTTACTGCTGGAGAAGCCCAGCTGCAAGCAGAGTGAAGAAACCCACTATTGGTAGATACTGGTGCTCTCCATTGCGCAAAACTCCCTCTGAGCTACAGAAAATGCAAATACAAGCTGACTGTCTACATGGGCAGAAAAGAAGGCAGACATTCTAATCCACCATAGAACTGAGACAGAAACCAGTTGTGTCCTGGGGTGCTAGAAAACCACAGAGAAAGTTAGTAGTCTCTAACTCTGCTGCCTGGGAAGGTAGGACAACTCCCCTATCACATCACTGGGCTAGCAGCTTCTATAGCATAGTCTAGAGGCTGAGAAAATCCTCTCTTGTACCTAAGAAGTGTAAGGCCCTCTCAGAGCTGCATGAATCACTGACATTTTCTGTTGGGAGAAGTGAAATTGAAGTAAAGAGGCTTTGTGTTAATGGCAGTCTGTTTTTCTCTAAGATTTTTGGTTAACTAGAATAATCTTTAATTACCAAAACATTTCCAATGAAATGCTGAAGTGCTTGAAACTCCAGCAGACAAGGAGAAGGTGGCTAGAGGAAGAGGACAGCCTGGTGGCAGACAGTGAGCAGAGAGGGGGATCACTGTACTCTAGTCTTTTGTCCAGTGAATGAAAATGACAATAGGTAAAAAGAGTAGCTTCAATGAAAAGCGAGAATAGCTCACAGCAGTGCTCAGAGCCCAGAGCCTGATCTGTGCTGGGTGGCATAAGCCAAAGAGGAGCTTTCACACTGGGGCTCTGCTGCTGTAACCACTGAGCTCTAGTCTGTGAGTAGGAATGAGTCTGGGGAAAGGGAACCACCCAAGTTTGGCACTGTTACTAATATCAAGACTATAAAATACTTTCAGCACCAAAAAGAAAACTGAAAATTGCTCAGAGGCACAGAAAGCTTCAAACTGACTGAAAGGATTATTTATTTTCCTTTTTTTTCCCCAAAAGAGTAGTCTCATGGCCAGATCGCAAAACTTTTTACATCAGTCTTGGGAAGAAAAAGCCTTTCCTCTCATTATGTTGAAGAACCTTAAGTCCCGGAAGCTGGGTAAATAAAATTAGTTACCAGGCAATACTTATCCTGCCAAACCTGTTCTGCTCTGGCATACCTACAGCATGACCTCACAGTACAGGGAACAGAGGAGGTGGTGGTGAGGAACGGTGGGATGAACCAGGACAGTGTGGGAGGCAATAAACACTTACGTGGAGAGAACATGAGGCAGTATCAAAGCTGTGTCACCCTGACAGCTGAATATTGGATAGCAGCAGGGAACTGATTTGTCCTTCAGGAGTATTCTTCAAATTTGGCATGGGTATAAATTCAGTGGTTATAGCAAGTTTAAAGTCTGACTGATCACTCCTGAATTATGTGTACATGAAGAAAGATTGCCATAAATGTAAGATTCTCTGAATTCACTTCTATTAACAATTCTGCCCCTAGAATATTTCTTAAATGAAACTGAGAAGTAGAATCCTTCATGATTTGATCTATCTGTTAAATGAAGGCTGGAACATAATACATTTCCTTTTAAGGAAGAAAATATTTCTGAACAATTGTTTCTAAATATTCAATCTGCGAGCTTTTGCAGAAGTTAATGCAAGGTTGGCTAGTGGCTCTGATTGAATGTCATGGCCCTGTGGGCAGGCAGGATGTGAATTTATAAGAATCACATCCTCGCAGGCACTGACACAAATGTAGTTAAGTTGAGAAGCAGTCAGATGGGCTGCCGTGTGTTCTGTTTGCAATGGGTAAGGTGTTCTATTTTGGCTAAACAGAATCATCTAGATTTGGGTCAAATAAAGTAAAACTTAAGAAAGTTGAAACACAGAGCCTGACTTTTTAGGAGGAAGAGTAATCTATGAAGAGGGGATGCATTCCCGTCTTAATTTGGCAGGAGGATAGAGATGGAATAAGAGAGTACAGATGTGCTTAGGTCTTTCAAATTTATCAGCAGCCATACTGGTGACAGTAGAAATATTGCCATGGAAGAAAAAGAGTCAGCAAAATCTCTCTCTGTGTTCATGCCATTTCCAACAAAACCTGCCTGGCTAAATTCTGCTTGAGAGGGAGGGGACAAGGCTTGAGATTTAGTGGTTTCCTCAAAAAAAATCATTTTATGCTGTTTACTTAATGGTGCAACACTGTCCACAAAGGTTAAGACCACTGATGTGTGATAGCAAAGGAATGAATGTGCCTACTTTGGAGCTATTTTTAGGGGAAGGTTTACATCATGAAGTAGTAGTGCTTAGAATCAAGGAAGTTTATATGCATCATCAGGCACAATTTCTTTCTTGAGTGAGTCATCCTTGTTCAGCATAAATGTAATTTTCCTTAGAGTTACAGTAAGTATTCATATTTAACCAGTGATCTTGGTGTCCAGGTAGAATAACTGACAGATAATTGTTTTATAAAGATAAGCATTTTATGTCATGGAAAAAGTAATGTCATGTGTATTTGCCATCAGATTTACCCAATGACATTATCCAGAAAGCAGCTTGGTTTCTCTAAGAGGTATAGGTCCAATAGGGATGAAAGCTGCACATATGTACATAAATACACACATCCATGTATATACATATATGGTTTTATATAATTATATATATAGCATGCCTCCTCAAAATCCTCACTATTATATTCTAAGTTGTGCCATATCTTTGTAGAAAGGTAATTACCTGTTATTTGTAGGATTGTGTTAACACTAAAGAAATGTACTAGCTCAGAGAATTAAGGATGTCAACATGACCTTATTAGAGAATTACATTAAATAAAATTCAATGTTTTCAATAAAGTGACCCTGTCCTCCTAAGTCCTGTGAGAGTCACACAGCAGAAATGGTCTTTTTAATCCTCTTGTTCAAGATGTTGAAAAAAAGAAAAATGGTTAATATATTTAATACTTCGTACTGAAAAATAAGGGTTCAAGTCACAAAATACTTTATATCTCTTCCATCTACTCTGTAGAATTTTTTGTCCTTCTCCCCCCAGCTTGGCAGTCTGCTCTTAGAGGTGGTTATAGTGGGAAATAAAAGAATGCAGTGGCTGAAGTGGGCTCACACAACTGTGGGTGTCCAAGCCTCCATCCTGATCTTACCAGTTCTGGGACCGATTTTGGTTTTGTCTTGACGATGTTGTGCCAGTTCTTGGTCACTCAGGAAATGATGGTGTCAGCAAAGCCCACCAGCTTTCTCTGGGTCAAGTTCAAAACATACAGACCCAGGAAGGATTACACACTAAATGGTCTGTCTGTAATTACTTTTTACAGTAGTTGGGCTATATTTCCATGGTTTCTGATTTTGGTTAAGTGAGGCCCAGTCCCAGTCTTAGTTTAGTGGTGCTGTTGGGCAATAGTGGTACGTCCTTTTGCCTATTTTAATTCAGTTTGCATTGCTGTAGAATATGTGTACTTATATAATCAATTTTATGCAACAGGCTGAGTTGAACTTGTGTTACAGTGGCAGACAAAAACTTGGACCCAGCAGTGATGACGTTCTCTCTGACAGCTTACACACTTTCTTACCCATTCATGGAAAGGTCACATTAACTTGTCAAAACAGCTTTCAGCTTCAGCTTCATTTGACTCTGTGTTCCTGGGCCCCAGCATGTGTACACAGCATAGCACTGCTCTCTGAGGCCTCCCTGCCCTGGGCTGTGAGTTTGGACAGAACAGTGTGTGCACGCTTGGACCAAATGCACTGGGGCCAGTGTGCTGGAGCCTGATCTGGACACTGACTGCTCTTTGACTCTGCCTTAGGCAGCCAGGCTCCAGGGACTGGAGATGTTTCTGAAGCTGTTATCATTTGTAGCAGTGAATGTCTGGATGCCTGCAACGCAACAGTTCCAGCCCGTAGACCTAGCGGATAGTGTACATCACCTCCAGGCCAAGATACTTCACTAAAGTAGGAAAGTCTGGTGCTGGATGTGGCTGCCTGCATGTGGATCATACAGGGCAGGTTCTTAGGATGAGTTTCAGATGCTGCCTAGAGGCTGCCCAAGAAGTAATCAGCTGTGGAACAAGTAGGGTTGCAGATCTGGGAAAGGATCTCTCTTTCCTTCTGCATCCATAGCTGGTAGCTAAGATGTACTGCAGCTTGGCTTTTCAGGGCTCTAGACTCCTAGAGAGCAATCCTAATGAGAGGCCCATCTTTGCAGCCTCTAATAGGTAAAATCATTCTAACCCAGATACACAGGCATACCTGAAAACAACACTTGAGACTGGCCTTGGGTATTTCCTATGCTGTTTGGATCCTACCGTTTGAAGGAACTTAACATTTAACTGTTGGGTGGCATAAGTTCCCATGCTTCCCTGAAAATGTCCTAGCAGGATGGAGAACCCAGGCAACCTCTTCACTGGGCACAAGGTTTACAGCCAGCACATGGTGGGGGTGAGCACTGAAACAGGCACCCTTCTCTCACCGTTCCTGCAGGGCAAATCCGTGTGTTTCTCTGATTGGTCCTGATAACTCAGAGGCTTAATAGTTCCTCACTGGGAGTGCAGCACAAACCAACACACTATGCCAGAAACCCTCAGCCATGGTATTTATTCCTTATAGCTGAAGGCCTACATTACCACAATGAAGTCAGCAGGAATTACTATGCACCAATGAGGAAACACAGGGAAAACAATCTAATTTGTGATACTCCCACCTAGCCATGCTATTTGGACAGGTCCATTTTCCAGGCAACCCTTCTGCCTCAGCAGTGTTAAATTTTATTAAGTGCTATTCATTGCCTCACTGAACCAATGTCTAGAACAGCCCATGGGTACTATTGCCACATGCACCTGCTATAATGAACACCAAAGCCTATTTCAGTGACCTGAATCTTTTGAAAATTTAGTCCTTTATTTTTATCCACTTAGAGGGAGCACAAGCTACAGTGTCCTACTTTTTCTCAACTGTGTCACCTGACTCATCAATCAAAATTGAGGCTGAATCTTATTATCACCCACCGACTTTCAATCAACCTAACAAACCAATCAGAAGTACAAAAGAAAGGTTTTGTCACTCAGCCCTATACCTTTATAAATCTTGAGTCATGTGAGATATTATAAAGTTTACAAAAAATACTATTTCAGTGAGGCCAAATTCTACACTCTTCCTTGGAATGGTACACTTAGATAGAAATAACATCACAGGACAAAGGGAAAAACTTCTGTGAAGTAAGACAACTTTAATATGAGCTTTTATACTATTGGGTTGCTTAATTTTAAATATAATACAATAGTAGTATTGTTTTACCCACTTCTGTCAGAGTGCACTGTACACTCTTGTAACATTTACCAGATATAGAAATATGAAAGATATTTGGCCTACAGGCTGTTAAAGAAATGGCTTTAAATGTAGGTCTATGCAGAAGAACCTCTGTTAAAAGCGTGACAGTTTTTTCCCCTGTACTTTCAAAAATGCATGAAGCAATTTAAAAACACCACCTCACCACCACCCCTACCAACAAAATCTGTTTTTCTTGTTGTTATGGCAAAACAAGTATCCGTGACCTGATCCTATTCTGTCTGACTCATGAGACATATATAGGAAACAATTACAATGCATGCTACAAGATCGTTCCTTCCTCTTAAAATCTCTTTCCCAGAATCCAGCCTGCTATCCTTCAAAAAGTCTTCAGCCTGGCCAGGAATAAAGAATAAAAGACTGAAATATCCCAGTTTCCAGGGAAAAAACCCTGCATTTCTCACTGTGCCACCATTTGTCTTCTGATGTCTCACACCTGATTTGAAGACAGATCTACAAAAATGTTGAGAAGATGTTAGGTTGGGACCTAACATTTGCAGCCCTTTTGAACATTGGTAACTGTCAATTTTCTTTTTATGCTGCATTGTGATTGTATCTACCTCCCCCATTTCTTTGTTTAAACTAGTCCTACCTGTGCCTCTTCTCGCTCCTAGTTAAAGTCCTCTTCTCCTACACATCCCATAAAGTGTATTTAGGACTATATTCTCATAAACAGAAAAATGAAATAAAATTAACACTATGTATATTTTTCAAGCTATCCTTTCATGAATGAAGCCCTAATCTAAGCATTACCTCAGTGCAAACAACTAATGATCAAATCTTAAACCAGGCTGCAGAATTGACCATTGTCATAGGTTTTCCAGTGAAACTGAATTGGTGTTAAATTAATTTTGGGACAGTAGATATACAGCTTAGTGTTAGGAACGATCTTCCTAACAGGTTTTATGCTTAGGATGAACCTCTGTTTCCAAGTCAACAACATACACCTCATCTACATAAAACCTATAAATATATTAATGATTAATATAAAGTTGTAACTAATAGTAATCAGATGTATTTCCACAATGACAATTACTTTTTGTTTGTGTTTATTAAGTAAAGGGAAGTGTTTTTCTAGCCAGTGCACAGAGAAGGAAAGACAAAAGAGAAACCCTAATAATATTGGTTGTTAGAGTAACTTTTAATATCACTAGTCAAAGGGACAACTGAATAGTTTTCACATTGTACTGATGTCTTCTATTTCACTGCAGTTAAATTCTTACCGTGTCGAGGTTGACTATAAAATACAGAGGCTTTCATATGCTGTGTGCCTACCACACCACATTAAATGTTTCTTTTTGAAAAAGCATTATTAATCAAGTGCAATTTACCTGCAACACTACAAGGCACTGTTGGTGAAAAAAAGTAAATCTGCTGATGAAATTCAGTACATCCAAAACCTATTACTGAATTCAAAAGGAAAGTATTGTTTATAGAGAAGTAACTTATGGGCTGTATACTCTTCTTTAGTTAATCTGAGCTTTGATTACATTCAATATAAGGCATAGTACGTTCCAAGGAGCGAAATCAGAAGAATCAGACGGTAATAAAAGAATGTTTCAGTAAGATTTTTGTGAGAATAGTGCATGGTGATACATATTTAACATTAAGCTTCACTGACATTAAGCATTTAGGTTAGTGCTGAGTTGACCCCTTAGTCCTCAAAGGATTCTCAGTCCCATTCCACAAGGGAAACAAGCACGAGAACTCAAGCAGAATATGCAGCAAGCGGTTAGAGGCTGAATGAGCTCCTGTCAGAATTTCGTCAAGGACAAGTCTCCCCTAGCCAAGATCAGTGTAAGGATCTTGTGGAGTTGCCTCAAACTCTTTAAGACAACTAGAAGGGAAGTACTATTTATCAGGTAATGATAGTTACAAGAATCACACAATGGGTGAGGTTGTATGGGATTATATTGATGAATAAAATGGTGATGATTATATTCCTACTATCCAAAACCATAGCAATTTGGTCCAGGGTTGCAAAGAACCTCAGTAATATTGAATATTTATATCCTCATGCTATTATCAAATCTATTCAGCCTCAAAATTTATCTAATATATATTACTGTGCCATAATTACTGAACAGCTTAATAATTTTGAGTACTGAGAGAAAGTTTCTGTGCTTTTAATCTCCTGACAGACTTTGAGTGAGGAAATTCTGGTTTTCTCATTTTATATCTGAAAAGCGGAGTCATAGAAACAGAAGATCACTTTCTGAAAGCCAGTCACCATGAGATGGGGAGAGGCATTTAATAACGTAGGAATGGCAGCAATTACTGACATAATTAGTAGTTGACATGTACAGTTGATAGCAGTACTTTTTTTGCAATCTCATGAAGGACTTGCCTGCCTCCTAAACCTCTAATCCCCAGTGACTGGAGTCACTGTATGGAGGAGAAAGCAATGATGGAATCAGTTACTTGCTGCCAGCAAATAAGTCTGTGTGCAAAGCACAGGGAAAGTGTATTTTTCTACAGCACGTGGAAGGAATGTCTGATTTCCAAGCTGGCCTCTGCCAGAAAGTTTTGTTCCCTGGCAGGGCCTTACCTTGCTGCTTCTCTGGGCCACACTCTTTACCTGTCAGTAATTCCTGTAGGATTTTCTGGATGTTTGTATGCGTGCAGGCATGTCCGAAACTCATCCATGTCCCAACTGCTCTGATGCCAGTCACCATCAGCCCTTTCCTTGACACCCTTCCCTGCTAATGATTCAACAAACATTACCCCCCACTAAAGAACAACAGTTGCTTCCAGTTTAAATGTCAATGGATGAAGAATCCTATTGGTGTGCAGCCCTTACCTTCCAGCACAGCACCTCAGGCAGAGCTGGCCTGAGTGACTTCCCGTGGTGTCCAGGCTGTGGTGGAAATGTGTGGCATGTGCCAGGGACACTGCAGCTGCTGGCTTGCTGCCTTCTCCTTCATGTGGCATCATGTGGCTCATGTGTGGTTTTCCACTGGCAAAGGGGACAACAGGCCTGAAGGACCATTGCACAAAAGAACCTGTAACAGCTCAGGAAAGCCAAGAGTCTTGTGGTTAATTCCCTAAATGCCAGTTCTGAAACTTGAAAATAGGCACTCCAAAATTTTTAGCCACAGGCTTCTTTCTGCTTAGGCATTCCCATTCATAGTCTGTGATAGATAGACATTATCTTCGGAGAACAAAATGGGCTATTACCACAGGATCATATAAATCTTCCCTGTCTTCTGGGAAGTTCAGACTGAAAGATAATCTGGATGTAACTATCCTAAAACATTAAATATTTATGAAAAATATATATCACAGCATTTCACATACAATTGTGCAATATACTTCTGTGACTTTGCTCCCAAGGCACTTCTTTTATACATTAAATTGATGACAAATGGTGTGATGCTTTGCAGCAAGAAAAGATCTCTCCTCCAGCCCCCCAAATGAACTCCCTAAGACATATTTCTTCTGCTTCATGTTAAAGCAGAAAACTGCATTTCCACCTCATCATTTTATATTGTAATGGTTCTGGTTATGAAAACAGAATGATCAAGAAAGCTATTTTTAAAATAGCTTCACTAAACTATAGAGGAAATTATATTGTCTGCTGAGTTAGAAAATCTGTCTATAATTAGATTTAAATGTCACTCCTTTCAGTGCATTTCAGCATTTCTGCAGACCGTAGTCCTTATGAAGTATATAGTTCCAGAGCATGGCCTTCCTCTTTTGAAAATTATAACCCTGTGGCATGCTTTTAGGAGAGTATGTCTTTATATCAGCTATAAAAGATAATCTAATAGTTAATGCGGTCTCATTCCTGTGGCATAATTTGTTTTCATTTGTTTTTCTCTATGTATTGTGTGTTGTAAGATTGTGAGGAAAATTATTCATCTGTAGCTAAGGATAGTACAGAATTATACTATAAATGTCTCTATTTTGTATTTTACAAGTGATGCTTGTGTATATGAAGTGCTATTTACTCCACATAAGGACCAGTGGAATTTCAGCAATTGTAGTATTTTTTCTCATTCTGCTATCTTGCTACATAACTAAAGAAAAAATGTTATTAGTATTAAAGATATTTCTATAGGTGTCCTTTTGCAGGAAAGATGCCAACTGACCAGCTCTTGTTGAGTTTTTTTTATTGCCTACAATAATGCCATCACTTACAAGGTTAGGTTTTTTACTCGTCCACCCGTGTTTCCAAACTGAGACATATTTTCTGAAAAATATACTGAAGATAAAAAGTGACTCCTAAAGAAACTGCTGACACCATATTGCTAGTTCATCTGGTTATCAAGGCATTGCTATGCTTTTGTGTCTTCTGGGTACGCCTGCAGTACATAGGATATGTATAGGGTGGGGAGATGGAGAGAGGAGGACGACACACAAGCAACCTGTGGTGCCCCCTGGCCACCTCGCAGCTCTGCCATGTGTGCTGGTGGTGTGCACTCCTGGAGTAGCTGCTGCACTGCCGGCAGGCCTCCATGATCCTTTCCTCCTTGTCTTCCAGTCCACTTCCAGCATTTGACCAGCTCGGATATGCCCCCCAAATCAGTCTCTGAGCAGCGACAGGGAGGGGAGGGAATGGGAAGTAAAGGAGCACAAGGCCAGATCATCAGCCAGCACTGAGCAGAGTAAACAAGACCAATGTAGATGGTTTGTCACACCTGCAATTCTGATATAGATGCATCCATCCTTGAGAAGAGCAGAGTTGACCCTCTCCTCTACCAGGTACACCTTGTTCAGCCACTGATGGATTTGTGTTTAAATCAACTGAAGTATAATGCAGTGGGAATATTTTCCCTTCAGGACCTCTGATTTTCAGAAGAAATAGTTCCCCTTGTTAGCCAGAAATGAACTGTAAAAATCACACTTCAGCCAACATGAATTCTGACTATACTTGAAACTGTAACCTAATTAAACTGTTAACTTTAAACTCTGGCATAAAAAGAACAAAGGAATAATTTTTACATCATGTAGGTAAGGTAGCATCTCCCATTTTGGCACCTTTTGTACCACACAACATTGAGTTAATATATTTCAAATCTAATTAGGACATATACATGGACTTCCACTAACTTGTCATGTAAGTAGAGCCATGATTTCCAGTGTGAGCAGCTCAAGTGACCCAGGCTGCCTGTCTCTCCTTGCTTACAGACCATGTGGCTGGTTAAGCAATGCAATTTCTTTTATCAAAAACTCCTAACTCCAAAGATCTGTCACTGCAAACAGTCATGGGAGCAAATCATATGCCAGCCTAAAAAATCAATATTGAAGAATAAATTGAACTGTAATAGTGTGTCTGTCTGGTTATTTAAAAATAGATGAACAAAGAAAATGCAAAGCACATGAAGCAGCAAAGAGAGGTTTACAGAGATTACTCAATGGCTGAAAAATTGCAAGGAAACTCCCCTTCTGGAAACAGCCTGGCTCAACACCCACTGAAATCAGAGAAGTGGTTCCTTCCCGTGACTTTGAAACTCTTCTCAGACACATCACTTATGTCTTCCCAAATACAAAGAGATAGTACCTAATTCCTTTTCTTGCTTATGTGCTCTTACTAAGGCCCATTGATAGTGCCCAAATAAGGCAAAGGGAAGGGTCTTGGACATGTAACAATTTAGCCTTCAGGCCATGAACTTTCAAGGAAATAGCATACAGCAAATCCATCTCCATCAACAAAGAGTGAGCTGAGATTGTCCCAGGAGGCCTTATTAAAGTTGCAGGAGAATTATGGACACATTCAAAAGGTTCTATTGAAAATGGCTATCAAAACCTCTGAACTGCTATAAGCACCTTTGGTGATACTCTTAAGGCTTCTTCTAACATTCTACAGAAGATGCAATTTTCCTTTAAACTCCACAGGGTGCTTCAAAAGCCTGCAAGGATTATAATTTTTTAATAAACAGCATTGTATCAAACATTTCTTTTAAAACTATCTTTCAAAAGAAAAAGTAATGAAAAGCAAAAGATGAAAAAGCACTTAGAAAACGAGGTTTTGACTATCAAGAAAAGGTAGAAAGGAGATAGCTGCAAAAATTTAGTATATGTGAATATAGTGAAACTCAAGGATTCGTAAAGAAATTAATGAATTCGTAAAGACATTAATGAATCACTAGCAGGGATCTGCAAATAATTACACACTAAAATCTTCTAAAAGTGACTTGGTGGAATTCTAAGAAATATCACTAAGCTTAACTGTTTCAATTACCTCCCAAATTTTACTTACAAATACCACTGTCATCTACCTGCCCCAGCAGCTCAGAAGTTAGGAATATCCTTTACATCCAGAACTACACCTATTGGCTTGTCATCTGGATTTGCTATCTGGAAGAGCATCACAAGGATTGATTTGTGATTCATGGTGATTTGTGATTCCCACTGAGCAGAATGTAGGTAATTGTTAAGATTGGGTGTGGAATCGGTGTTGTGATTTTTAGAGGACTTTTGTATCTGACCTGGGAAGACCTTCAAATGAGCTGTCAGTTAAGCCTCCCTGTGACCAACTCAACCCATAGGCTGTTCTGAGTCTGAACAGCCAAAACGTGGTCAGCATCTGTCACTCAGTAGTCACTGAGCCTGATTCGTGGTTCAGCATAGAGCTCCACTTCGTTTCCAGTGAGAGTGCACCTTACTGTGTACGCAATCTGAGGAAAAGTAGCTGTGATGAATAGATAAGCCTCACTTACATTCTGTATCCTGACATTCTTCTGCCTGGAAGAAATTCTTCATTTGGAAGGAAGTTTGGGCTTTGAAACGCTGAGAAAAATGTACTTTGTTCATGGGAATGCTGATGAGTATGAATGGCTCCGAGGAATAACAGTCACTGAAAAATTGATATTTGGGACTTGTCTAATACCTGACACTTTAGTTGGACAAACATCTTCTGACAGCTGGATCCATAGGAGTAAACCTTTTTGGGTGCCATATCAGAGTCAGTAGGTTTTCTCTGGAAAATGCTAATAATTTTTTGAAAGTTATTTTTGAATTATTCCTAGAATTATTCTGTGCAGCTGCTCCATTTCTCATTGTTGGGATTGTTCCCACTGGGCAAGGGGAAGCGATGAGCTCCAACTTGATTAGTTGTTCCTCAGAACCTGGCCAGGGGGTTCATCATGGGAAGGGCTGGTCTAGTACTTGTTCCCTAAATGTTGTGCTTGAGTCAGCTCCTGGCTCAGTGATTATCAGAAGCCTGAAGAGATTTTCCTGAAGAAGCTGAAATAAATGAGGTATGTTAGCTTGTTGTACAAGAAGTCCACCCTGCTTTTACTGAACTAATTACCCTGCAGTCTTATTGTTGGTTATGCTTTTCTAATGCATTGTGAAATCTGCTGAATCTGGAGGCAGAGCAATTATGACACCTCAGGTTCATTTGTGATTACACAGTTTGTCACTGTGTAAACAGTGACTGTTCTCACATTGCATCAGAGAAACTCAGAGCATTTTATGAACACTCAGAACAGCTGGAAGAATATATCAATTACTAAGAAGATACATTCTTATGTTTGAACATTATATGCTGTCTTTTCTTCTCATAATATACAAATACTCTAACGGCTTCATTCTATGTTGCACTATATACAGTCTATGAGCAATCTAATAGGGTTTAGGGTAGGAAGCAAAACTATGGTTGCTAGAAAAAATCACAGAAACCACTCTGAGATGCAAAAAAATAAATACTCAGAATTTGGCTAGGATATGGAAGCTAAAATCTGCGCTCTCTTGGAAATGAAATAATGCCATTTTTAATGACTCCAGTGTCAAGGGTGTTCCCTTACAACTGTTTAAACACGACTCCCATTAGCACCAGTCTGGATTTTATGTTAACACAAGGTCAGAGAGATGAGTCATCCACAGTGCAGTAATAGCAGATCACTGAACCCACACCTAGGTGAACGTCCTCTACACTAGCTGGGCATTAATGGTGTGTGACTGCTCTGCTTGAGGTGGCACAACTGCAGCACTCAGCATGGACAGGATGGATTTTCTCTCTGTCCACAGCAGAGAGCATGCACTCCCATCCTGGGTCACACAAAGGATGTGCAAACATGCAGAGAAAGGGCAAGGTTCAGGTAGGGACAGGCAGCCACATGACTCTATTCATTCCTGGGCTCTGTGCAGTCGATAAGGGTTTTGGATATGGGAAAATAGCTGATGCAGGGGTTTGGCACACGTGAGAGAAAGCAGCCATCCTGGCACCCTGCAAATGCCAGGAATGTTGGTGCTGAGGCAGGGGCTATTTGGTACCTGTGTGAGGGCGTGTGCCAAAGAACCTGCTGGTTAGTGGTAGGATGACTGAGGCAGAAGGAGGCTGAGTATTTTTGAGCACTTGTACCACTAGCTGGTAAGAGAGAGAGTATTTTACAGGCAGAGAATTGAGACAGTGATGAGGTGACTAAATTAAACCCAAACATGTGAGACAGCTAAGAAATTAACTAAGATCTCCATATTCGTTGCCCAGGTTCTCAAAGCAGACAAGTTATGTGCTCCACTTTGTATCTCTGCCTCTGTCAGAGGCTGTCCCTGTCCCTGTCAAACAGCCTGCACTGCTTTGCATGCTAAAAAAATACTGTGCATGATGAAAGGCTCAAAGCCAATAGCTGTAGCAGCCTTAATTAAAAATGCAATTAAAACCCTAGAATGAGTTACTGTTAGCCAAAGGGGCTAGGAGAAACCAGAAGGTTGGTCTGGATGGGTTTTTTCCCCTAACATATTGGAGTGGGAATGGAGCTAGAGAGATAACATGGCAATTAAAAATGAGAAATGGATGAAATTAATCATGAAAATGGCTGGGAGAGGCTGAACTTTTAAACTTCTTTTTCTTTTAATCTGTCTATAGTATATTAAATAAAGAAAAGAAGTCTGAATGATCAAGAAGTCAGAATGATGCTGTAAAAGTAATTGCTAATTAAGAACATATAAAAAGTAAATGGAAAATGTAAAATATATGATGAAATTGATCCAGTACTACATAACTCTAAGGAGCTAGAGGAACTGTGGTGTGTGAATGGATTTGATGGGGTGTTGTAGGGTGTTTGCTTCATCTGGGTTTGTGTACCTAATGGCAGTGCTAAGTTACAAGACTCATCTCTCTGTAGTCATGGTGAAGGAGCCACTTCCAATACCACAACACTCCATGGAGAGACCAGAACAAATAGGGAGTTTTCTGTCAGGGATAGATGTAATGAAACCTGATGATGATAATGCTACTGCTTCACTCAGCTTATTACAGTGTTCTTATTATGAGGACTTTAGAGCCTTACTGATACTGAGTTCACACTGGCTCTGTATTCCCTTAACTCCATCAGCTTCCAAAGGAAAAAATGAAGGAAACTCTGAGACAGAAATGAGGCATCTTCAAAGGGCAAAGCTGCCACTTAAGTTACTTGTACCAGCACTAAGCTCAGAAGGGTAAACTTCAAAGGGAATGAAGCCTCTTTTCTTCAGCAGCTGGATGAAGCAAACATAACACAAATCAGCACAGATACAGTTTTTCTGACTCCAGAGCTAAGAAAACATCTTTCATGCATCTAAAGACTTGGAAATCAAAATTGATTCTCTCTCAATTTCATCCTTGTGATTTAATCCTTTAATCAGAAATGATCCCTGGCAAGAATCTTTGTTAACAAGAACCAGCAGCGAACTGTAGAGTTGGTATACCTCAAAAAGCTGCTGAAATTGCTAAAATAGCCAGCGGCAGGACAAGAAAGGAAGATATCCAGAGATCAGTGGTTCATCCTTCCACTGCGTACCAGCCTTGCCTTCTGCTGAAGTTTAATGCATCCTTGATCATTTGCATGTGCTGCCTGGGCTCTGAAAGCAGTGTGGAGTGACTGTGCACAGGGTAGTCTGGAGGGAACATTCCAGTTGTCACATAAGGAAAGCGCTGGTGTGCCGGTGTGAAAAAAGAGAGAACAGCTCTGACAAGCAGACCATGTATGAATTATTAAAATATTACGTACCCCGGCTGCTGCAGTCTTGTATCCAGCATTAGTACACCATGCGCTACAGATGGGTGGCACCAGGGAGTTTAAGAAACCAAGGGAAAAACTATTTTGCACATAGTGACTTTTTTCCTATGGGCTGCTAATTAAAAACAAACATATCAAAAAAAAACCCAAAACAACAAAAACCAAAAACAAACCAAAACATAAAAACCCCACAAAACAAAATATTTTCTCTTCTGCCCTGCCCCTCCTGAGCAGTCTGGCCGGGACAGAGCTGTCTGCATGCTGCCATTCACAGTAAATACACTGTGTCTACCTTTCCAGCTCTGCATAAACATCCTAGAGAGGGCAGAGGGATGGCAGCACACTGGCAGCATGTTTCACTCACCATTTTGAGCTGGAATAAGGGTAGAGGTCTAAAGCTCCCCGTTCAGTCTGGAAACAGGCATAGACCCTCATCATGCTCCATCTCAGAGACCAGCAAAAGCCATCAGTGGGTAAGACTTGACAGCAGAAGACCCCAAGCCATTGAATGGACAAAAAATCTATTTTAATTTGTGCTTCCAGGGCTTGCTCCCACTGGCTTCCACTCTGCCCACCAAATCAGCTGGAATAAGGCTAGGTTCATCAAATTCCAGTGGCTTGCCCTGGATGATTCCTCTTAATGCACGTGTGCAGAGGAAGGCAGGAGAAGCTTGAGTGGCATTTTTAACAGCTTTAGCCTGCGGCAGCCATCAGTGTCACATTTTTTCCCTAGCCTGTTTGCAGTCTTGAACTCCAGTGTATCCCATTTGTTGTTTTACAGGCAGCATTTGGTATTTAGTCAGAAGGGAAGAGCTACTGCAGGCAAATGAAAGATGAGCAAAATATTTCCATCCAATTCTGCCATTTCTTGTTCGGAAACCCTGGGGATAAATTTGCATGAAACTGTAAAAATGCACACTGAGAAAGCAAGCAGTGCACAAATTGGGAAAAGCAAGGACCACAGCAGAAAGATAAAATTGAATCTCTTGGTCAGTTTTGTTTAAATACCTTGTACTCCTTTAGATGGATCCACATGGTGTGTCATTAGCTCCTCTGACCTGGTTTCAGTGTGATTCCTTTGACTTATCCCCTCTTGTGTCAGCAGAAGATATGGAAAGAAAGGCATAGTTTCTACCTCCAGTGGGTGTGGAATGCATCGCTCTCTGCCCTAACGAGGATGCTGTTCCTTGATGCGCTCCCTCCTCCATGTCCTCAGTGTTCAAACCTACACTTCTAATGATCATCTGCAACAACCTCTGAGATTCAAAGGAATTCCCCACTCAACTTCCCCCATTTGTTTGTCACTATTGACAGAGAGAGTTTTATTAAAAAACACAGCTAACTAACATTCCTTGGCACATTCTCCTGTGGTTTTCTGAGAGATGTTAGGGTGGATATACTCCTGCAATATTACACAGGAAGTCAAATAGAACCCCAAGGCTTTACCTTCTGTAAGTAAAAATCATCAGGACTAAACTCATGCATGAGGTTCATCACCTGCAGCTCTCATTCTGCCTTCAGGAGTAGGTGGCATTGAAGCATACAAAAATAAAATTCCACATAAAATTAATGGTATTAATCTGTGATTTGTTTTAATCCCACCTAATAAGCCCTTAGTGCATATTACAGTCCTTAGTGTTTTACCAATGATGACTACTATAAAGGAATCAGATACACTGGTACACTCAGGTTCCTTTACCATTCACACAAAATAAATGAGAAAATTTTAAGAGCTTCTGATGGCTTTGAATTGCCTGATTATCACAGAATTATGGCTGCAAGGCACTAAAAATGCACTCCATAATCAGTGTAATTAAAACCTTATGTACCTCCTCCTGTTTCCCCCGCAGAGTGGTCATTTGTTAAATTGCCTCATAAGGCTCCTGCATCAGCTTCACATTTCAACCTGAGTTTGTGGTGCAATAGAGCTCTCATGATCACTCTCTGTGCTTGCTTGCATGTAGGTGTGTCAGCACTTGTCTAATAACTACTGTACTAACCAGCCAATTTCAATCAAAGCTTTGGAGGTCTCAGAGGCATTCTGGTCCTGTAAGATGTACAACAACAGAAAGCTCTGTGGAGAGAAAATTTCTGTACATGCTTTTCCTGAAAGAAATGTAAGTACCATCCACATTATTAGATATAAGGGAATCCACACAGGAGCATAATTCAGCTTTATTGGTCCTCCAGTTTGCCAAACAATTTGTGAGTAACCCAATCATCCCACATGTACAGAATCATTGCAAAATAAGGAAAACAGGGACCTCTGGGGGGCTTCTAAACCAACCAACTGGATAAATGATACTGTGTGATACCTGATAAACATCTGTCCAACCTGTTAAAGATACCCAGCCCTGAGGTCTCCCCAGGCAATTATATGAGCAGAAGCTTTATTCTGCACTGCCTTACACTATGGCTGAAACATTGTAATACATTAGTGAAGCTCTTTAAAATATGGTTCAAAGCCTGCAGTTTGTGGCTGCGTTTGCATTTCAATTTAGAGCAGTCCAGGTAAGGCAAGGAAGGTAAAACAGTGCTGCAGCATTGATTTCTCTCAGGGACATGACAGTTGCATAAAGGGCTCTGCTAATTATAGCCACCAGCTATCAACAGACTCCGCAAAAGCCACAGCAGCACTGCAGCTGTTTGGTGCCTGCCACAGTGCATAGCTCTGCAAGCTGAAAGCATCTGTCACACTTTAGAATTGATTTCCAAAGGTAGTGACCCAGCAGGCCCCTGCAATAAAACAAGGGTGGACTTGACTCTGAATGGTCCTTCTGACGGTGATTTGCTGCCAGAGCACTTTCCTGCAGTGCACCTGGTTTTTAATTGATGGGACTTCTCAGAGATGGATCCATTATACATGACTCACTCAGCTTCAGGACTTTAATCCCAGAGAAGTTACCAGCAAAGCTCCCTTAAATTTATTTTGGAAACAATATGGACCATCCTTGAGACAAAAAAGTGCGGTATTTAGGCAGAAATATACAGTTCAAATTTATCCATTCATAAAAGACTCAAGAACGTCATTGCTTCTCAAAACGCCAGTAACTGTTTTCCTAGTTAAATGGAATGGACCAGGCTGGGTAAAAATTACTGTCTTCATGCAGATTTTTCACTGCCTAAACATAAGGCTACATTTGGAGAGATGTGTGATAATTTTATACACAGTTAAAAGCAATGCTTTGAGGAGGACTAGGAAATGCCATCCTATCTCCTTTCTCTGGCTTGAGGGAGTCCCAGCTGCTTGCTCTTTTGCTTCCTTCCCAGCTGACACTAAACTTCTGCTCACTGCCCATCTGGGTCCCTAGGCTCTGTCTATACACACCTTAAGGTTTGGGGAAAGAGGTAGCGGAAGCAATATCCATGACAAACAATCGAAACAACTTTCCTTGACCACACCTTAGCTCTTTGCCTCTCCCAACCTTTCCCTAGGAGTAAAAAGTTTAGTGTGAAATATTCTTTGGTGAAAATTCTTGATTCTGTTTCCAGCATCTTAAAAATCTAAAAGCTGCTGCAGTTTGGCAGCAGCTCCCTCTACTCTCTCTGCTGCAGGGGGGCCATGTTGGCTTCTGTCAGGTTTGGCTGCCATTGGCTTATCAGTGCAAGAGGGTAATTCCTCAAAAGAGTGAGATATCTTCATAGAATAAGGCAGCGATGCAAGTCATACCCTCCTCTCCCTAAGCCTGCCTTCTTGCCAAGAAATGACAAAATATTTAAGCATAACATAACTTTTTAATTGTTTGTGGCATTTGGAGTTGAAACTCTAAGCAATAATTATGCTAATGAGAGATAAAGTATGTTCTTGGCAGCTGAACACTTTTTTGTTGGCATTGTCATTGATTTGTTTATTTGTTGCTTTCTTTTCATCATTGCTGGCTCCTATTTGTATGCAGTAAGTGCCATTTACAGCTGTCCTTGAGAAAACTGCTGCGGCTTCCAAAAACTGTTTTTCCATTTCTTTCCTTTTCTTTTTTCTTGTTTCAAAAGTAACAGCTTTCTGACTTTTCAGGCCTTTGACAACTACATGCCATGGAGCTTTTCCCTGAAAAGGGTAATGACTTCCTCACCAGAGCAGTACAGCAGAGCTCCTGGGGAATAAATGTGGGGACTTGCCATTACAATAGATAGGAGAGAAATGAAGTGCCTGTGCACAGGGGCCTCAGTATTGGGTTGAACAATCACATTCCCATTTCAGTTCTTAATTGCACAATGAGCAGGATGGAATGGAGTAGATCCAGGGGGATCTGCAAAGCAAAAAAGAAAATACTCAGCCAGAGCTTGCTGCTCTTCAGCTTACACATTTTGAGCATAAGGAGCAGCTCTATCTAAACAAAGCCATTTTCATAGGGAAATCCCTTGAAAAACTGGTGATTCAATTCTGTGAATTGATGAGCTGGACACAGGGAGAGGTGAGCTGAGGTGGGAAGGCAGGGAAGGAGAGGCTGCTGGGCAGTTTCACAGTGCCCCCCTCAGTGTGGTGTGCAGTGGTCACTGCTGCAAACACTGGCAGCAGAAAGGCTGAAGTCCTCAGAGCTTCTGCCCTACTGGGTTTAGGGCTGTGTGTAGATGTGCTCTGCCTGCAGGGGAGTCCCACCTACACATGAAGGACCTTTAGCTTCCCAGTATACCATGAGGAATGGAAGCATCGGTTCAGCTGCAATGGAAGGATGCCTCAGTTCATTTATGGACATTAACCTGATCTGCATGACCCAGAAAAGCCCTAGCTGTGAGAGTTGGGTCACAAGCTCCATGTGGGAGCACTGCTGTGCAGTGTCTGTGACATGGATCAGGACTGGGTGTCTTTAAATAGAGCCTTTAAAATGGATATGAGGCTGCTTTCCCAGTTTCCCCTGTCACACCTGTGGTGTGGCACACAGCAGGTTTTTGGCATTTCATAGTAAGATACAACTGATTCTGTCCAGCGACTGAGTTATCCTGTGACACTTGTTTGAAATAATGTAAATAGAAAGTGAATTTTATTCTTAAATTTAAAACTACTAATATGTGTGTTGCTCTTAGAAATAAGGAGCAGAGCACAGAATGTCTGCTGGATCTACTGTCTCTGCACTGTGTCTCTAACATGCAATAACTGACATTCTTTTCTTCTTTTACTCTTTGGGGGTGTTTCTTGAAAAATCTACTACTTACCAGGTCAGTGAATCAGTAGATGCTCTGTTTCTCCTTGTACTAGATCTCCACTAAGCACAGCAAGAAAAACCAGCCTCTCAGAGCATGGATGTTCATGTTTCTTAACATACAAAACATATATCAAAGCTATATGTTCCAGCACTTTTTGTTCCACATCACCATTTTTCCACCTTTGTTTATACTTCGTGAACAGCTGAATTTTTTGGTTTTTAATAAAGAGGAGAGATGATTTCCAAAATTACAGAATCATCTGTAATTAAAAGAGCCACAGACTGACCAAACAAACAGACCAGCAAACCTTGTTGCTTGCTTGGGATTGTATCAGAAGCATCTTTCTAGCACTCAGCAGGCATTCCTGAGAGCTGTCCTGTTGCATTGCAAGCAGCTGCTGATGACAATCCCGCCACCCCAGCAGGACTTCTGCTGTACTGACACAGCCCCACTGTCTCTAATTCTGCTCCTTGACAGAGAATCAGACCTACCCAGGGCACGCTGCTGCAGGGAGAACAATGCAGTACAGACATAAAATAAAAACAACCAGGAATCACACGGGTACATATAAGAGCATACACTTCATGCTGACTGACGTCAATGCAAGCACAAGTCACTGGAGGGTAAGGCTGTACTCCCTGACAGATGCTTTTCCTGCTTCTGTCTTGGCTCTGACTCTTTCCTTCCTTATTGCTTTACTCCGTAGTTAAAGCATGTAACACACCATGTAGTTATACTGTGCAACACACTTGTAATGGTCCAAACATGAAAACCGAGACAAAATTGAGATCAAGGGGGGAGGTCACCAGCTTCATAACACAGAGCATCACATGTATGAGGGAGGACATTCCCACAGGGCTTGGGATGAGCCATTGATGTATCCCGATTCATTCCTTGATATCCAGGTAAGCAGAAATGAAAGAAGGAGTTAAGAAATTGCTGCCACGTCAATATCTGGTTGCTAACACCCAGCCTGGGTAATTATTTACAGCCATGTTCAGTGTTTGTAAAACTCTCCCCAGTTTGCACTTCAAATTCATTTTGTACTCATAAGGAGTGACCAGATGAAAGCTCAGGACTAATGCATTTCTAGCTGCTTCCATGTGTTATCCTTGAGTAGCCCCACACTTAAGAAAACTCAGGATTTTTCTTTTCAGCTACCTACAAGAGGTAGCTTTTGTGTTCAGCTATAGGTTACTCAAGACGACTAGTGCCCCCTGTGCCCACCTTCTGAATCCTAAAGGAAACTGAAAGAGCCCACTGTCCATGAGATATTAGGACTTACATTTCCTTAAATGTGTGCCTTGAAATATATCCCAATTCCAGAACAAGAATGTTACTATAGTTCCTTGAACATAAATAGGACATTACATCACTTTCAGAAAAGCAAAGAAGAAAACAGTGATGTGGGACTCTGTCCCAAAGTCTGAGTCAATTTTTATTTTGCTGCTGGAGGAACATTTGAATGTTTGATTTTGCTGCACTAGGGACTTTTCTTTCCATTTCAAGAGTCTGAAAATTGATTTTCCATAACCAGGTAGCATGATATCTCAAAGATCTAGGAAGTACTATACCAGGTTTCTTGAATTTATTAATAGCTATGGTTTTTTATTAGCCTAGAAGAAGGATAAGGAGGAGGCAAGTGGCAGTCACTGGACAAATAATCTTCATAATGTGGAAAATACCAAGCAATTTAAAAGATGCTGGCTGTAGCAAGATTTTTGCAAGGGCTGCTGACTACCAGAGAGATAATTCACACTCAGGTGGGTGAAGATGCGCTTGATTTCTGATGAAGGGCAAATAAGGCAAGGCAGAATGACCTCAGAAGAGCCAAAGTTAAGTCCAGCAAGTGTTATCTTCAGAGTGGAGAAACTGCCTGAAAGATGCCTCCTGCTCCAGGTGGCCAGGACTGAGCACCTCTGGGAGCAAAGTCAGGGCACTCACTTTTGGGCCACTTGGCTCCTCACTGCCCGATTTCTGCCTGTGCATGGCAGCCCCACGAGGCACAAGTACAAAGCCAGCAGAATGTCACTCCTCAGGTGCCTGTCCACATTTTCACATCCTATTTTTCCACACTTAGATCTACAAGATCTGAATGTTCATTAGTTGACTGGGTTTTTAAGTGGTATTTCTTCAATTTTTGCTTATTTTGGCTATCTTTGCATGTTGTTTTTTTTTACTTAGCTGGATGTTCAGCTTGTATTTTCTTTATTTTTAGGATACCTCACATCCATTCAGGAACTTCCCTCTATCTCCCTTTAAGCAGCCCAGACAACACCCATATTCTAAGTCTAAATGTCATCTGAAAATCTGGGACTCATCACAGAACTTAAATTTCTGGTTTCTAAAGGTTATTGAATTTCTGCACATGATAAAATGCCTGGTTGAAATATGCCTCAGAATTAGAGCTGAGTGAGAAAGAGATGGTCAGTTTTATCTCACAGAAGATTTAGATGTTTCAAAATCTGGTTTTCCTCCAGTTCCAGTATTTCTAGTATTCTAGAAATTTCCTAATTTCAATAGTCTAGATTTCTAAATTTTGTATTTCTAAAGTTTGTATAAACTGAAAGGGAACAGTCTACACTGAGGTGGACCAGGAGCCCAGGAGCCCAAAGTGCCACTGCCCTGCCAGTGCCTGGAGAAAACCAAACTTCTGGATCCCTGACAGCCACGTGGGAAGTGAAAACACAGTTTGTGTGTATGGCAGGTGAAAGACAAATAATGTCAGAGGGAAAAGTGGCTTCTAAACAGAAATTCAGACTCCTGTCAGGTTGTGCACAGAAATTTGTACATGATATTGATCAAAGAGCGGCTGTGGCTGCTGAGATTATTTTGAATATATAGTACATTGCAGTGCTATGGTTATATGTGAAATCTAAAAGAAATTCCCTTCACTTGAAATTTATACAGATTATTTCAGCAGATTTGGAGCTTCAAGATTGCAGAGTCCTTTTATACTCCAGTACAATCTCATTCTTGATTTGGTTTGTGAAATCAGATTGATTTTAAATTGCATATAGATGAAGTTATGTCTGTCTCATTTTTACAGTCTGTAATGGATGTGAACATTGAAAGATTAGTTTGCAAAGTGTAACATGGAGAAGAATATAATCAAAGGATGGAACCCCCTTCCTTGTGATTTGGCTAAAGACAAATAGGATTCTGATATTCATCTAGTTCGAATGAAGCATGCCCAAGGCATTCATTCTTGTACCCATGGTTCATTTACTAATATGATTTTATATAATCTTGACACCTTTAAATTATATTGATGTACTTTTTTGGTGGGTTGAGGCTGAGCTGATGGA
>VZTH01003514.1:20784-34093 GCA_013397815.1 Aleadryas rufinucha | reverse complement strand
AGACAGCCCCTCACACACAGCCCTCACCTCACACAGCCCCAGCCCCTCACACACAGCCCTCACCTCACACACAGCACTCACCTCAGCACAGACACAGCCCGTCACAGTGGACAGTGGAAGGTGGAAGGTGTCCCAGGTGAAATGAGGTGAGTTTAAAGTCCCTTCCCACCCAATTCCCATGGCTGGCTCCCTGGGTAGGAAGGTATTTTACAGGGTTCCCTTTTGCCCTGCCCAGGTATGCAGAGCTGAGCCCGCTGGGGATGTATTTCTTCCCACCTGGGTCACACAATACTTCACAGCTGGGCCAGAGTAAATGCAGGAGCTTATAAAGCAATAAAAAATTCATGGTAACATTATTTAAATAACTACCTCTGAGCCAAAGGAATTTTGTTTAGCTCTTACACATCTCCTAATGCTTAATTTGGTTTAAAACACGTGTGATGCAAATCCATTCCCAATCACTTCATCCCTCCAAGTTATCAGAAGCGTTTGCTCCGTCACAGGAGTCGAGTCCTTACCTCTAGAAGCTTGTCACCAACACGGACCCCTGCGCGAGCTGCAGGACCCTCTTCAGACACACGGGAAATAAAGATGCCCTGGAAACAAAACCATCTGTTACACGTAGAGCCCACTCCTTACCCCTTTGGAGTGCAGAGACCCCTCAGCCCCCTCAGCTCCAAGGAGGGGGGTCAGTGCCTGGCCAGTCCTGAACCCAGAACGAGGGAATGTGGCAACCACATCAACCCGCTCAGGAGCTGGGAAATGGGAACAGAAACCTCACTGCAGGGCTGTCCCCAGGTGACAAGGGGGACAGAAACCCCACTGCAGGGCCACCCCCAGGTGACAAAGGGGACAGAAACTCCACTGCAGGGCTGCCCCAAGGTGACAAGGGGGACACTGCAGGGCTACCCCCAGGTGATGCACAAGACCAGGGAATGACACGTCAACCCTCTTCCAGTGGAACTGGAACAGGGTGCAGCTGATGCCATCAGGTGTGGAACAACCCCACACTCTGTGCCCCAGGACACAGCTGGGAAGGAACCCGCTGCCCCCATGGCTGCTCCAGGTCAGACCATCCCAGTTCAGGGACAGGAGTCTGCTCAACCCCACCAACCTCTTGCTTTGGGGGGATTCAGGGCTGCTCCCACATGGCCCCGAAAGCCCACACAGCTCACACATAAGGACACCCAACCTCCAGCCACAGAGAACCAGTCCCCGAAAGCAGGAGCCTCAGCAGTGACACAGCCCAGGTCTTACCTCATCATCCCCCTTATAGGGGGTGGAGCCCTTGCCCCCCGCGATGCTGATGCCCAGCCCCCCCGTCTGCCGCACGATGGTCAGTGTCAGCTGGAAGCAAAGGGACAGTGGTTACGGGTCAGTGCACCCAAGAACGAGGGACAACTCTTTTAATCAAAAACAGTAACTCCAAGTCATCTGCTGCCACACTGGGGGAGCCGTGGCACTCGTGGGTGAGTTGTGGCACCCGTAGGTGAGCCGTGGCACCTGTGGGTGAGCCATGGCACTCGTGGGTGAGCCATGGCACTCGTGGGTGAGCCGTGGCACCCGTGGGTGAGCCGTGGTACCCGTGGGTGAGCCGTGGCACTCACACCTCAGAGGCACCACCACCACAACACATGAAACACAAATCCCTCCCCACAGCTGAGCCTTGACCCAAAAGTCAGCTTGCTCACGATGGACACATCAGAAGGGGATGCCAGCACAAAGCAAACTGGGCAGCCACGGACTGGGGCTGGATCACAGAACAGGGACAGCGTTCACACCACAGCCCAGCTCTACCATGGGGATCCCTTTGAGTGTAATTCCATCAGCTACTGGGGGATTCCAGGTCACCCCAGTATGCAGTGACAAGGACGGCACCTTGTCCAGAATGCTCTGGATGGACACTTGGCTTTGTTGTATTGATGGAAATCAACTCCAGAAACCCCATCTGCTCTGTCCCGATCCTCTGCTTCCCTCTGCCCCAGCTGCTCAGGATCACAGCTGAGCAATCCACAAGTCTCTTCTCCTTCCTACCTCCCACCTCTACGTACCCAATTATGCCCACTGCCAATAGTTGATCAAACTTGACCTGAAGCTGTTTCTTTTAAGGATACCAGCATGAACCATTCACAATGCCACAGTCACGAGAAGGAAGACAGGGAGCATGTGGTAGGACACAGGGAAAGGAACAGGATAGGACTCTCTCAGGGCCAAGGACCAAGGAGCTGGTGAGGTAAGTGACAGAAAGGAGCAGAGACTCCTGTAGAGAACCAAATTTGCTGTCCTCCATGTCACCTCTTTGGAAACAAAGCCCAGGATGGAGAGAGGCTGCTGCAGAGATGTCAGGCATCAGTGTCAGCTCCACATGGCCACAGCACGGGCAGCAGAGGAAGCAGGAGATCGCCTTCCTTAACACTTCCCTTCCAACTCTCTTTCACTTCTACAATGACAGAACCAACATCTTGTGGTGCTCCATATTCTGCTAAGTTTAAAACAAAAACCAAACCAGAAAACCACGGCAGGAAATGTGAAACAAACCGAGGTGCTCTGCCAGTTCCTTTGACGTCCAGTTAACAGCACAGCAGAACGCTCTGGGATCTTCCCAGGGAAATCCCTGATTCTAGACCCATCAGTTCACTGTCTTTGGTGCAAGAGCCAGAAGCTGAGTAAAATTCCAAGTTTTGGAATACCCGAGTAAGACAGAAATGGGGTAATGACAAGACAGCACCACGTCCAAGACAGCCCAACTCAAACCAGCTCCAGACCAGACAAACACTTCTTGTGTGACCAAGTCTACTAGGAACTAATTACAAAACCCATGTTTTTCCATCCAGACTCACCGGACTCCAGAAATGCCCCAAAGACTCACATCTCTATTGCTCAAGGAGTGTTCAGACAGTGCTCTCAGGCACATGGTAGGATTTTTGGGGTTGTTCTGTGCAGGGGCAGAATCTGGACTTGATGATCCTGGTGATGAGGAAATTGTGTAATTCTATATACAACACAAAATCTTCTAAGGATGATAGAGAACCAGGTCTTCAGGCAAGGATTACAGACTAGTGTAAGAGCAGGATCCCGGTACTTCCCAGGAAGACAGATGATGGTTCTGCTCAGTGACAGAATCCATTGCACAGGATCATGATTTTGGACAATGACTGAGGGCTGTCTGATGTCACTGGTCACAGAAAGTCACTTCCAGCTGCATGGGAAGCTGATGGTGTAAACTAACAGAAAGATAAACCACAAGCCCCCTGGATTTCACACATCCAGCAAACCAGTCTAAAAACATGGGGAAACCTGCCAGAAAAGCCAACTGGCCTGAGGGGGAAGAACCTTTTGTCCATGAATGCACACTGAAAAGCAAAACACCACAGAGAAAACAGACCAGATTAAAAATACTGAGACAACTGCAACAAAGGGGCTTGAATTAGACATAAATATATGCAGGCTGAAAAGAAGATTTCAAAATCCAAAGCAAATCAGTTCTCCCACAAAAACCAGTGTGGTGAGGAACTGAATTGGTGGATGTTTGTTTGAAGTCTATGCAAAGAGTAACTGATGTGA
This sequence comes from Aleadryas rufinucha, assembly GCA_013397815.1. Classification (NCBI taxonomy): domain Eukaryota; kingdom Metazoa; phylum Chordata; class Aves; order Passeriformes; genus Aleadryas; species Aleadryas rufinucha. The sequence continues at coordinate 30,529 of VZTH01003514.1, read as the reverse complement.
ATATGAACCTTAAGAAGAAGGACCTGGATCCAGCAGCCTGTAATGGCCCTTCATGTTGCAGCTCAGGCTGTTTCTTGCACTAAACCCTTAAGTTACTTGTTCTCCAAAGCTCCTCTTTCCTAAGGCTGCTCCCAGGCTGCCATGATGTTGGACTGGCACTGAAACCACAGCACAGAGCTGCCCACAGCAGGGACAGCTCAGCTCCTTCCTTGCCATTGCTCCTGCCATGGACTTTACTGGGTATTTTATTCTTTGTGTATTTTCCCCCACAGCCAGGGATCCACCAACAGCCCATCTCAGATGATCTGATCTCTGCTGCTTCTCACCAAAACTCGCTGCGTCTTCCTCTGCAGAAAGAACAAACCTTCAAGGAGAGGGCACCACACTCCCAGTTCCTCAGCGAGGGTCCAGCCCTACATGGAAAAGTCCTGCAGTTCGAGGAGAAAAGTGGGGAAATTGAAAAAGCTGCCACATGAGCTTCGAGCTGCCATCCTTCCCCCTGGGCTCCCACTGGGAACCCATTCACCATCAGTGGCACCAAACATGATCCAGGGAAGCAGTTCCACCTCCTTCCCTCAGTCCTGCCTGTGGCTCTGCCTGTGCCTCTTCGGGGACATACCAAACCTGAACTGGGGCCACCTCAACCCAGTTTTCATATGGTTTTTAATAGAACTGTCTCTTAGCATGGAATCATGGAGTGGTTTGGGTGGGAAGGGACCTTAAAGCTCATCCACCCACCCTTCTGTTAACAGATTCCCTTGCTCCTGCAAGAATTCCCAGCTTCCAAGGAGTAACTGTACACACCAGAAGTGCTGCACACCTGGACAGACTCCCTTTCAAGCAGCAGCCAGGGACATCTGGGTGTTGCCCAACAGATTTGGGGCAGTCTGAATTTGCTGCTGTGCTGCACAACCGATCATTGAGGATCCCCTGCCGTGTCAGGGGCACGGCAGACATCGAGGCAGCGACCAACCACTGCATCCACAGGACTCAAGGGACAAAGCTCAGGGCTCTTGTACTTGAGAGCTGCTGAAAGACCAAGTTCTTCCTCCAAACACACCCACGGGAGTGGGGTTCAAGGGCTTCACATCCAGAAGACAGAAAGTTTCTGCCAGCATGGGCATCAGTTTATGAATGGCTGTACACGTGGATGCTCACAGCTGGGGTCAGTTTGGGGTCTCTCATGACAAGAAAGACATTGAGGGGCAGCAGCAAACCCAGATACAGGAACAGAGCTGGGGAAAGGTCTGGAGCACCAGGAGCACCTGAGGCAGCTTGGGGGGGCTCAGCCTGGAGAAAAGGACGCTCAGGGGGGACCATCTCAGTCTCTACAGCTCCCTGACAGGAAGGTGGAACAAGGTGGGGGTCAGGCTTTGCTCCCAGGGAACAAGGGACCAGACAAGGGCAAACAATCTCAAGTTGTGCCAGGAGAGGTTTAGGTGGGACATTGGGAACATTCCTTCTTGTAAATGGCTGTTCAGCCTTGGCACAGATTGCTCAGGACAGGGGTGGAGTCTTCATATCTGGAAGTGTTCAAAAAACAGTGGACAGGGTTTAGTGGTGAACATGGTGTTGGTGCTGGGTTGATGGCTGGACTTGGTGATCTACAAGGTCTTTTCCAACCTTACTGATTCCCTGTGTCCAATCCTCACATTTACATGTCCCAAAACATTTATTTGAGACTGTCATAGTGACACAGGAAATGCACACTGCAATAAATAATTTGGATTTATGTTGGGACAGACATATGACAATAGGTGTCACGTGAAGGTGAGGGATCCCACTTCAACAGCAGCTGAAGAATCCATTAAATATCATCAATAAAATTTTCAAAAATCCAAAGGACTGGACAACTTGTGTTCAAGAGTCCCAACATTTGCCTGAGATCTCTGAGATGCTTATAGAGCATTTCCAAAATTCTGGGCTTTTGATACCCTGAGACCCCTTGCATTGCGCTGATGGACCAAGAGACTGCACAGGATGATGCTTGTAACCATCATCTCCTCATCCAGACACCATTCCAGAGGAGTAACTGAGGGACACGTGGCTCTTACCAGGCACACAAATGGCTCTCATGAGAAACAGCTGAATTTTATGAAAACCAGGTCTCTCAAAATCCAAACTATTTCATTCTGAGAAGACTCCAGACTCGGCTGATGAAGTGAAGATTCACTGAGCAGACTTGTGCAAAACATGGAACCTGTGATCCAAGACCTGGCACTGACATCATCCAGTGCTGGTACAGGTGTGTGCTGCACAAGCCAAGAACCAGGCAAGAGTCACTGGGAGAGCAACAAGAATTTGGGTTCTGTCAAGAAGTATCTGGCCTGGTCTCATTCTAAAGCAGACAGAATTGAAGTAATTCCATATGAGGGGAGGCTGAGAGCCATCCAATTCAGGAGGGGGAGATAGACCCTTTTTATCTTTTCATAATTACTCCATGTTTGTAATCACATAGGAATTAGGGATATTCAATGGAACTCAATAGGATACCGAATGAATTATCAGTGGCAGGCTTAAACAATGCTTTTTAATATACAGCTCAAGCAAATTACATAATTTATTGCCACTAGATTCTGTGGAACTGAAATATATAAAAGGAAAAGGAGAGGATCAGACAAAATTGTGGATGGCAGCTCCATGGTGCCTCGTACATCGGCATGAACAGCCCAGAAACCTTGACCCACAGACTGCCTGGAGCTGAACACCCACCAGTGAAAGGACCCCTTTGTCCTGCTGAGGTCTGGGCCCCTCACCTCCTGTCACTTCACTCTGACACCACGCTCAGTCAGGATATAACACAACAGGTCAGTTCCTAACTGCCACATTATAGCCTCAAGGTTTAGGTTGGACATCGGGAAAAATTTCTTCCCAGAAAGGGTTATCAGGCATCGGCAGGGGCTGCTCAGGGAGGTGGCAGAGTCACCATCCCTGGAGGTGTTCAAGGAATGACTGGACCTGGCACTCAGTGCTCTGGTCTGGTGACAAGGTGTGGATCAGTCAGAGGTTGAACTTGATGGCCTTGGAGGTCTTTTCTAACCTAAACAATTCTGGGATTCCGTTCACCTTGGGAGCACACAGCTGGGACGTGGAAGAGCAGGAGATGGAGGCACTGATTCACCAGGAAAGATGAGAAGAGCTAAATCTGTCTGGCTTTGGTCAGTGACAGCTCATGGGGACAAGGAGACAGGCTGAAAATATCAGTGAGCAAAGGGGAGATAGGAGATTGCTGTGTGACTGCTGAGAGCTAAATTAACCCCAGACAGTGGAAAAGGAACACGAAGGAAAAGTGGGCCTGGCAGGACAGCAGCTGATGCACATGGGCTGGAGGTTTCCTGGCTCTGGTGTTATTCCTTCCTCTGTTCCAGTGGGTTTAGCTCTCAAAGGAAAGGTACTTGAAGGGCAGAGATGGTGGCACAGTGCAGAGGAGTTTGAGCCTCCTGAACACCTCCACAAAACCAGTACAAAGCAGAGAACCCCAAACGAGACCTCTGACAGCAGCACTGGGAACAGACAGGTCAGGGACCAGCCATGCTCAGGGTGCTGCTCTGCTCCTGCACATCCCTCCCCCAGGAGATTCAAGGACAGTGACCACATTTCCCAAAGGGAGAAGGAAGCAAGGATGCCTTTTTAAAACACGAAATATGGTCACATTTGAAGCATAAATAAAACCCGAGGTTCCTACAGACACATGAATATTCACATATCATATGAGACTCCCATCTGATGGCTGCGCAGCCATGGCTATAGAGATTCATATCGAGATTAAAAGTATCACTGTGTGTCTATATAAAGATATGATTTCATCTTGGTACATGAAAGAAATGTTTGCAGTGAAAACAATCCTTCACTGGGACAAACTCCACAGGGAGGTGCTGAGTCACATCCCTGGATGCAATGGGCCGAAGTGCTGATAACCTCACCAGGGCTCCTTCCCCACAAAACCTTGGGCCTTTCGAGGTCCCTTCAGCCTGGGCTGGTACATGAGTCCAGGATTAGTTATTTAATTCATGAACTCCAGAAACTGGGACTTAGGAAGCTGGTACTTCCTCCTTATCACCATTGGGAGCCAGCTTTGTCGGGCATAGAAAGAGAAAAAGAAGGGAATTCTGCAAGGATCCGGGCTGGCCAAACTGTGGAATGCAGCAGGACAGGGCCTCTCTGGAAATGAAAACACTCAAAAGCTTAAAGAGAAGCAAAATGAGCATTGTCCAAATAGCCATATTTCCAATTCCATTGTGCAACAGCCATTCAAACCCAATGGTTTGATCCTCAAACCATTCCAGAACCAGAAACAGGACAAAAACCTACGCCCCGAATCAGCTGGAACGGGTAACACTAGAACACATTCTATTTCATCAGCAGCACAGAATTTTTATTCCTCTTCTTACTGACCCTTCTTGTGTGGTGAAATCCTCGGAGCAGTCATTCTTTTTGCTGCATTGCACTACAAAATCCCACTGGAGACTCTTCTCAGCCCAGCAATTTCAGACTGTTCTAAAGGTCTGTTTTGCCCATCATTTAATATACAATTACAAGACTTCAAAGACTGTGGAGTTTACAACTCTCCTAAAATCTACTGCAACGCTGTGCTGCCAAGGGCACGCCTTGCAGGAGGAGAGCATTTATCCAAGGAACAGTGGAATACATGGAAAACTTTCACTAAACGTGGCATCACCTGCTCTAAAACATACAAGCAGAGACATCTCTAAGTGCATCTTGTTTGGAGGCCAAATTTCCCCAAGTCCTGAAGGGTGCGGGAAGAAAAGCTGAAGGTAAAATAAAGGTATGAACAAAGGTGGCTAAAGAGAATTCCCATCCAGGAACAGGAACTGCCATATTTGAAATGGAAAAATAAGTACGGAATTTAGTGAACTAAAGTCTGAATAAACCCTCTCATGTTGTCTACAGGCAGCAAACCTGAGTTCAGGTAGATCAGGTGAAAGAAAAGGCAGGGAATAAACAGAAATCCCTCTTACCAGAGAACACTGGAGGAAATGGGTTTCTCTAATCCAGCAAAAGGAAGGCTGGAAGAAGTCAGGACTGGTCTCCAGAGAATTACACCAAAGACAAGCAGGCAGCGGGTCAGCCAGCAGGGAAGAGATTGGACAAGACAAAATACAATGAAAACAATGAACTAACAAATGACAGATTAAAGGTAAGGTTTCTAATCACTCCAGAAGCAGAAAACTGGAGAAGTTTTGGGGCTCTCCCTGGAAGAGGAATCTCTGTGTGTACGCACACACTGAGTAACAGGATGAAACAATCTGTTTTCAATAAAAGTTTTGACTGACATTAACCAGAGCATAGTGGTGGGTTGCCAGTCGTGGTAGGAGACTTCACCTCAGCACTTCTTCCAAATCCTCTATTACCTTCCTGGCAAACTCAGCTTTGCTGCTCCTGAGTTGAGCACAGCCCCTTTTCAGCTAAATTGTATCTTCCAGAAATGCCAACCTATCACAGCCTGGCCTCATTCCAGTGCCCACATCCAAGCTGGGGATTGTTTCCCACTGCTAAGCCTTGGAGCTTTCTGGGAGCTCCTGTTCTCCACCGGCACAGTTAGAACACGCTGTGGCAAACAGGGACCAGTTCTAAGGCAGGTAAATGCTTCAGCCCCCATAATTTCTACAGGGGTTATTGTAATGCCTGAATTTTGCACATAACCCTGGTCCCAAGCAGCAAAGCCCCACGTCTGTTACACACAGAGCATCTGCCTCGAGCAGAAGTGAGAACTGGATTCACTGTAGCACAGTGTTTAAACGTGATTTTCTCTCCATCAGTCGTTTCTCTGCTGCTTTCTGCTCTCTTTGTGAAAGCCAACGAGATGATTGCGTGACAGAGGAGAACCAAAAGGATCCTGCCCCACTCTGGATTCCTCTCGTCTGGGAGAGGAAACTGCAGATAGTCCTGCATTTGTGTGAGAAATCATTCCACACTTTGCTCCTTAGTCCTGAGAGAACTCTGGATCAGATAAAACTTGCAGCTGAGACAGGGATCAGTGACCATGAACAAGCAGCAATCACACAAATCAGTCTGTGACAGCATGTGGGTGACTCGTGTCCAAACCGTGCCTTAACAGGTCCGAATGTGGAGCTGTACCTTTACAGGAAGAGATCACAACCCCACCTCGAGATCACAATCCCACCTCCAAACTGGAGGGTCATGGCCTAGGAAAGGTGGCACAACACTGGCCCCAGGTGCCCAGAGAAGCTGTGGCTGCCCTATCCCTGGAAATGTTTAAGGCCAGGTCCAACAGGGCAGGAGCAACCTGGGCTAGTGGAAGGTGCCCTGCCAATGGCAGGGGGTGGCACTGGGTGACATTTAGAAGGTCCCTTCTAACCCAAACCATTCTATGATTCTATAAAGAACATTGAGGGACCTTCAAGCCAGTAGGAAAAGATCATAAAAACATTTTGATGGCAATAAATTAAAAGCCAGACAAATTAAAACAGAAAACATGGCACATTTTTCTTTGCTCCATAGGAACTTTGATCATCTTAAAAATTAAATGAGAGAAATGGGAGTGTTGTATCTTTTTTTAACATCAAAAAGACTCCACTCTGTCCTATTCCAGTTAAGGTGAGCAAACAGAGGTGATGTGACCTCTCCAGCACTACACAAGAGGTTTATTAAACTTTTCCAGGTTTAAAATTTATGGGTCACATTGTGGGAAAACCAAATTTGCTACATAAGAATTCCAAGCCTGACAATGCCCTGATGAAGCACCCACCCCGTAAATGCAAAACCAGAGCAAGGGCAAGAGCTCCACGTGTGCAGCAGCAATGAGCAGCCCCATGCAGAGGGCCAGGATGGCTCCCAGCACATCCCAGTGCTCCCCACTGCACGTGGAGCCTTTCCACAGCTGAATCCCTGAGCAGGGGATGCTCCAGGAGGCACAGGATGGCTCCCAGCACATCCCAGTGCTCCCCNTGATTCTATAAAGAACATTGAGGGACCTTCAAGCCAGTAGGAAAAGATCATAAAAACATTTTGATGGCAATAAATTAAAAGCCAGACAAATTAAAACAGAAAACATGGCACATTTTTCTTTGCTCCATAGGAACTTTGATCATCTTAAAAATTAAATGAGAGAAATGGGAGTGTTGTATCTTTTTTTAACATCAAAAAGACTCCACTCCGTCCTATTCCAGTTAAGGTGAGCAAACAGAGGTGATGTGACCTCTCCAGCACTACACAAGAGGTTTATTAAACTTTTCCAGGTTTAAAATTTATGGGTCACATTGTGGGAAAACCAAATTTGCTACATAAGAATTCCAAGCCTGACAATGCCCTGATGAAGCACCCACCCCGTAAATGCAAAACCAGAGCAAGGGCAAGAGCTCCACGTGTGCAGCAGCAATGAGCAGCCCCATGCAGAGGGCCAGGATGGCTCCCAGCACATCCCAGTGCTCCCCACTGCACGTGGAGCCTTTCCACAGCTGAATCCCTGAGCAGGGGATGCTCCAGGAGGCACAGGATGGCTCCCAGCACATCCCAGTGCTCCCCACTGCATGTGGAGCCTTTCCACAACTGAATCCCTGAGCACAGGATGCCCCAGGACCAGGCTGTGCTATCACATCTGCCACTGGCAAATACTAACTGGTGCCAGGCTTGAGGCTGGCATTCCAACACAAATGGGGACATTCCTGAGCAGTTTCCACAGGATGAGACTCCTTCAAGGAGAAGGCTCCACTCACTCCTGACTGCAGAGCAACAGGATGTGACACCTGAGCAGCAGCAGCAGCAAGGAAGTTAACACCAGGATCTTCGGACACCTTCGCTCCTTCTGTCCAGGCAGCCCTGGGCAGAGCAGGAGACAAAACCCTGTCCATGTCCCTGGCAGCACAAGCTTTGGCAGCACAGAACCCTCTGTAGCTCCTGGACCTGCAGGGGCTCTGCAGGACACGGGTTAAGGCTGGGCACACCCAAGGATGTGGATGGCACCAGCCATTGCTACAGCACAGCAGCATCAGGCACTGAAACACAATTTGGGACCCTCCTTCCCAGATCTGTGCAAAGGGGACACCAGAGCCAACCTGGGGCCTTCAACCAGCCATACCCAGAAATCACAGAATCATTCAGGTTGGAAAAGTCCTCCAAGATCATCAAGTCCAACCTGTGACAAATCCCCAACCAACTCTGTCAACCAGACCAATGCACTGAGTGCCATGTTCAGGCATTTCTTGAACACCTCCAGGAATGGTGAACACTTCCAGGGAAGGAGTTCTAGGTCCTTCCATCAGATGTAGGTGGAGCAAGGGCAGGAGTAAAGGAAGAGGTGAGCAGACTGTATCCCAGTACAAGACTGAGGTTTCTGGGGCATAGCACCCCGAGGAAAACTCTGCAAATGGAACAGGACATCCAACAGCTGGAGAGAAGGACTGGAACAGTGACTTCCCAAAGGAAGCACCAGGCTAAGCTCAGTTTTACCCTTAGTGACAGAAGATTACATAAAAGAGAAATGCAAGAAATGCTAATGTGGTTTTCAGGGACCTAGAGATGGAGAAAGATGGAGAAATCTTCAGGACCCACTAACAGAGGGCCACACCTGAGCCAGCTCATGTTCTGCCTGAGTGGAAAGGATTCGTCACCTCCCTCCTGGAAAGCCTTACTCCAAAACCAAGAAAAGTCTCTGTTTTACCCCTGAGGGAATAACAGAGCCAAGTTCTCAGAGATGCCCAGGCCAACACTGCCAGGTGGCACACGGGGCTGGTGCCCTGTACTGTCTGTCCTACGGGAGAAATCTCCGTGTGAGCTGTCAGCACGGATGCAGTTTCTGCCTCTCACCAGCGGCAGGAGCACTCTGCTTCCAGCAGCTCCTTGGAAACCCGCCTGCAGAAAGGTACTGACCCCACAGATCAGGCACTGAAAACCTGGAGACAAACGCAGGAAGCTGATCACAGACAGAGGATGAGCCAGGCAGTCAGCCACAGGACTTTAACCCTTAGCACAGACACCACCCCCATGCCAGGGGCTCTGTGGTCCCTCTGATGCCACCTGCCCCCTTCTGACACCTCAAGGTGCTGCCTATTAAGCCTTGAAGGGGTTTGGGGGAGGCTTCAGGAGATGCACAAATCACTGGCTCCAGTCCACTTTCCCCAGGCAGTGGCACAGTGGCCTGAGCGAGATCCTCCTCCTTGTACCAAAGGGTCAGTACAGAGCACTCGGCTGATTCTTGAGCTCTCTGCTCCTCCACGGTTACCAGAAATATCCATTTATTTAATTCCACTTCTCCATCAACACACAGCAAACAGGAACCAAACTTCCCACCTCAGCCCCTTTGGTTTTTACATCCTTTCCATCTCACTCCTGCTCTGCAGCAGCCACTCTCACCTCAAGGATGGGAAAGGAGGAAAAGGGGAAAGCAAGGAGGAAACAATCATCGTGTTTGTGATCAGCCAGGTCCAGAAGCCACTTGACCCAGAGAGATCAGAGTTCCCCCTACAACAACGGGTGAGGCTGGGAAGCAAATCAAGCAGGCTGGATGATTTTTGGCAGAGAGAGAACAGTAGGAGTGGTACAGACCTCTTCCTCCTCAATGCGAGCAGGTTCAATCAGCAGATTATTGGCTTGATCAAACGACACCCCCTGTTAGGACAGGAACCAGCAAAGAGGCATGCGGATTAGTGGAGCATCAACCAAACCCGCCACCACGACCACCACCACCACCCAACACACGCACGCCACGCCGGAGCGGATCCAGCTCCGGAGCCACTGCTGGCCACCACAGCTCCGGAGCCACTCC
>VZTH01003514.1:0-19965 GCA_013397815.1 Aleadryas rufinucha | reverse complement strand
GAGCCACTCCTGACCACCACAGCTCCAGAGCTCAGCCCACTCCAGAGCCACTCCTGACCACCACAGCTCCGGAGCCACTCCTGACCACCACAGCTCCCAGAGTCACTCCTGACCACCACAGCTCCAAAGCTGATCCAGTTCTCAGAGCCACTCCTGACCACCACAGCTCCAAAGCTGACCCCTCAGCACCAGAGCAGCCCCCACTCCTGTTCACCACCTCAGCAGTGCCAGGGCTGCCCATGGGCTCCCAGAGTGCCCAGTGCCAGCACACTCCTGCCAAGGGACACCACTAAGGCCAGGTTTTGTTCATGCTGGCACCCTCAGGCCATGACCCCTGAGCTGACCACCACTAGCTGACCTCACCCCCTCCATACTAGGTCACTCTGGGAAGAAGGAAGGGTTAAACACAGGAGAAGGCACCGAGGAGCCTGTGGTGCCACAAGCTGCTGCATAGGAACAAACAGTCCCAAACACAACTGCACCAAGCCCTTTCTCCAGTGAAAAAGTACATCCTGACAAGCACCTGGGATCCAGCTCCCAAGTGCAGGAAACCTCAGGAGTTCTGAAAACCAACTGTCCTTGCAACAAAACCCTCTGGTTTTAGGATTCAGCCTCCTGCACAGCCTGTGGTTCCTCCTCCTTCAATGCACCTCTTGCACAAGCCTCCCTGCACAGGGACACTGCTCCCTCCATCCCCACTGCTGGAATACAGCTCAGGAGGCAGCTGATAAATGTCCTCATGGAGCAGGCATCCAACCCAGCCCCACAGAAAGGAGAGCTGAGTCCCAGGCAGAAGGCTGAGCTGACAACCAGGGTAATTTCTGACAGGTACCCCATCCCTGAGCAGGCACCACAGGCTCTGCCAGTGGGTCAGTGCCTCCTCAGCTCTGAGTCCCCAGCTAAAATAACCTTTTTGGGTGAGGGCATTCCCAAGTATGGCAGGTCTTGGATGAAGGGGACTTAGGACAGCTTCAGACATTCCTTCTGAGGAACTTCACCAGCAGTGGGAAAACTGCACGCCTCATCCCTGGGGAGCACAGGATGAGCTGCGGCAGCTCAAGCAGAGCAAGGCAAGCACCCACTGAGGGAAAGGCTCCATAGCCAAGTGAGGGAAAGGACCTTTCCCTGGGCAACCTGAGCTCCAGCAGGGATGGGAATGATCATGGAGCCCATGCAGTTACAGCAGAAGCCGATTTTACTCCAGCACCTTCCACATCCAGAGACCCCCATCTCACCCGTGAGATTTGCTGATGTCAGACTGGGATGGAAACCCAGCCACATCCTGACCTCTGCCCACCAAATACAACTCAAAATCCTCAAACCAGCTTGGGTGACAATTGGGCTGATCTCATGAAGTGACCCTCCCCTCATCCATGTATTCCCATTCCATTGTGAGGAACTTCCTCAAGCAGGAATCTCTGTGTGGCCCTCACCAAACGTGGTGGTTCAGCTGAAGAGAGCCAAGGACCCCCTATCTCTTAAGCCCCAGTATAACCAGTAAGGCCAAAACTTCAGGGCACAAGCTCCCTGAAATCCCAATGCACCCTCCATCAGGCTGTGTCTGGGTGGAAGCACAGGGAGGGGCACACTCCTGGCTGCTCCAGGAAGCACTGTGCCAACAAGTGTCAGCGGCCCAAATGTCAGTCTAAGATTGAATCCACCCAGGGATAAAGCTCATCCTCCTGTGAACCAGCAGCAACAGCCAGCAAGTGAGGAGGAGGCTGGAAGGAGCAGCAGAACCCACCAGTGACGAGACAGAACCATCCCTGCAGCACAGGGAACAGCACACGGAATAGGGATGGTGCAAGGGCCTGGCTACAGTGAAGGTGTCACACACAGCAGCATGGCACAGCTCTTTGACAACGCTCTGAGCCCCCAAGGACCTTCAGCTCTCCCACCCCCAGCACATCCCGAAGCGCTGCAGCCTCTTGCCAGTGGTTTCATCAACCTGGCTGCTCGGTCACAGGAGCAGAGGGCAGGTCTGCATCCCTCCGACCTTCCCCTGCCCCACAAGACCTTACCTTCACAGATGGCTGAGCAGACAAAGCTCCATTCTTTCTGTCATCCTCATCCCACGCTTCCTCCTGATCCTCAGGCTCTGTGTTATTATTGCAGCCTCCCAGCTCCTCTTCCTCTTTGGGGACCCCATCGCTGTTCAGCCCCTGCAGAAGTGCCACCACGGCCTCTGGCTTGGGCAGTTTAGTGATCTTGAAGTGTTTCTTATAATGGGGCGTGTCCTTGCGGATAAGCCTCTGCTTCTCCACTGGGAATGGTCGCTCTTCATCCTCATCCTCATCCTCGCTCCGTATCAGCGTGTCCTCAGCGAAGTGCACGGTGGGCTGTGACAGCAAAGCCGCAGACACGCCATGAGCCTCAGGGAACAGAGGAACCCAGCACAGGCAGAGCCAGTGTCACTGCTCGTGTGCTCAGGAAAATGCAGGAATGTAGTACCATTTCCCCATCCCTGCCTTTTCCCACAACCACGCCTTCCCCCAGACATGCTTCTGTCAGCTCCAGGGATGGAGGGCACAAACCTGTCACTGTCACCTCAATTCTCCCACAGCCTGCCTGGCTCCCACACTGTCCACCCCAGCCTCCCACGTGTGCAGCTCCCACAAGCTGCCTCAGCCTCTGCTTGCACTGCCTTCCACGGCCTGGATCTGCCTCCAGTGATGCCCAAATCCCACATCCATTCACCTGCACATCCATTTCCCACTTCCTCGGAAACTTCCGAGTCCTTCCACTTTTTCCCAAGCCCGCTGCAGTTCCCAGGCTCCTACCTCATTGTATTCCACCTCCACATCTTCCTCCTCCTGGTCAGCAGCTTCCTTGCGCTCCTCTTCCGCTCTGGGCTTCAGCTCCTTCTCCAGCTCCCGCACGTCGGGCAGCTGCCCGTTGGGCCAGCCCCGGTCCCTCTCCTCTGCCCTGCAGTCCGCAGAGGCGGTGCTGGTGGACAGGTGCGAGTCCTCGCTGCGATTGGACGTGGCACTCAGCCTCTTCTCCTGAGAAAATGGTTCTGATGGTCAGGATGGAACCCGGGGCAGCAGAGGGAGCCACGCAGTGAGGCTGGTGTGAGGTGAGAACAGCCCAGCACCAACAGAACCAACCCTCGGGCTGCCCACAGCTTCCCCTCCTGAGCTTCCTCCACGTGACCTGGGTCCTCCCTGTTCCACCTCCTGTGCAGGCATTTATTCCCAGCCTCCCACCAGGGCAGCAAGGTGCCTCCTCTAAGTGCTCTATTCCCATCATTCTTTACTGGGAATATCAGAGCCTTCTCTTCCTCTCCCTGTGCTATGATAGAACTGCTACAGACACACACAATTCCCCTTACACTGTTCCCTGTCTCCTGGTCCCATCTCCTGCTCTGTTTCACAGGCCCCCCATGACACCTCAAGGCAGATTCCCAACCTTCCCAGGCGATCCATTCTCAGTCCCTCCCAATCTTTCCCAAAAGTCAGTCCTTTCCACCTCCCCATTTCCCACATATACTACGTGTTCCTAGTGAAAATGTCTGTGCCCCTGGCACGGAGGCAGAACTCGATGGTCTGTAAGATTCCTCCCAGCCCAAACCATTCCATGATGCCATGTTTCCCATGATTTTTCCATGATTCCCATGTTCTCCATGGTCACCCATTCCCCAGTGCCCAGCACTCACCTCTGAGTTGGGAGAGCTGGGGTTGACGTCGGCCTTGGCGGCGTTCACCTCATTGCGCCGAACTTCAATCACCTTCTTCATCACCTTCAGCTCGCTGGGGTGAGGGGTGGCTCGGCGCTGCAGGCCCTGACAAAGTGAAACCCTCAGGAGGGGGATTCTAGCCCTGGCAGCACGTGCCAGGCCTCGGGAATGAACCTCTGCAGGTAATTAACACCTTCATCAGGGAGCCAGAGCCCCAGGGGGATGCGACCAACGAATCCTGCTGCAGGATCTGCTCCAGGGCTTACACAGCCCGCAGCTGGGAGGGGGGAAGAACAGGGGCAGGGAACACTGAGAGCTCTCTCTGGACATCATCCTGCTCTCCAGCTGATAGAGGGTTTGGGAACAATGACAGAGATGGGAAGTTTAAAATGGTGTTTCAGGCTTCGTAAATGAAAAACTGTCAACACAGAAACTCCTCCAGAACACAGGTGGGAAATCTTGGGATATATTCCTCATTCCTCTGGAGTTACTTAACAGGCCCAAATGCACCAGAATTGGTGCTGCACCATCCCAGGTAAAGAGTCAAGAAAACCAGCATTCTAAACCTAGTAACAATGTTAAAAACAATTCAAAAACCCCCCAAACCTCCCAATGCCAGCAGCACACACACACTGCCATGACAGCTGCAAACACCATTCGTGAGAAGGATTCAGATCTCAAGGATGCCTTTCCATAAAATAAATAGGAAAAAAATCCTGCAAGAGACTGAAACCCTCAGAGCACTTGCTGAAAACTTCTATCCTGGCCTTTTCATCTGCACTGAAAGCACCACAATCTCTTGCAGGTTTTGAGGCTGCCCACAGTGTTTAGTCCTTACTTTACCAAGAGGACACTCCACAGCATGGGCTGCACTGGCTCCATGCATGGAGGGAGGGGGATGGCCTGGGTTTGGCTGGGCAGCCTCTCCCCACAATGGGCGTGAGCTAAAACCTCATCTTGACAGTTCTCTATGGGGATCTCTGGACATTTCGAGTGCTCCACTCCCACAGAAGAGTCTCAAGAGATGACTCTGCACCATGACTCCCAGGGAATTCAATTCCCTTTCACTCCTGCTTGGCTCCTGAGGGCACTGAATGGCCTTTGGACTGAGGAAATCCTGCACACGCCTACAGCAGTGTCACAGGGTGAAACACGGACACCACAGCAGCACCCCATCCTTGGAAAGCTCAGCTTGTCCCTGTGCTTCCACAGGGAGCCAACAAGCCTCCAGGAATTCCTTACTCTTCTCTCAGCTCCAGACTCCTCGTCATCATCTCCTTTAGGTTCATCCAGGAACTGGATCACGCTGACTCTGTTTAAGTTGGTGTCTGTCCAGCTCTCATCCACGCTGTTCTGCAGGAGGTTCTCTGGGGAGGAACAGAACACAGTGGGAGCTCCTTTTGGGAAGAGAAGGGTTGTAGACTTAGATGGAAGCCAGTTCTCATCCCTTTAGGGCATTCCCGTTGTATCTGCCCATGGCATCAGAGGCCTTGAGGACAAAGGCTGTGGCCTCAGTGTCCTGTCACCTTCTGAACATCTCCCATCAGACCTACAGCAACTCTACAGAAGTGTCTGCAGCTCCAGCACTCCTTACCCCAGAAGTACAGAAAAAGGTAGAATTGAGGCAGGAATACCATGCTGACGGGACAATGAAAATTAACTGCTTGGTCAGTAGATCCAAGCAGAACACTCCAAGATGAGGCTGCAGCTCCCTTATCACCCAGCAGAAAGCAATTCCTCAGTTTTAACCATCACTGCCTTAGAGAGGCGTCCCAGCCAAACAAGAGCCTGGATCTGCTACAGGAATCACAGCAAGAGACAGCCCAACCCAGCTCAAGGCCTCAGCTCCCTCCTGAGCACAAGGCTCTGCAGCCAGTGCTTGCGATGCAGACTCTTACCCAGGCTGGGAGAGGGCTGCTGGGGGAGCAGGTAGCAAGTGAGAACCTTTTCTCCTGTCTTTTCATCATCCTCGGTCTGGAATTTCAGCATGGGCTGGGACTGGTTCTCTGCCAGCCACAGGGCTTTCAGATTAAGATTTGTCAAAGCAAAGGGCAAATTCTGCAGCCTGCAAAAGAGAAGAACAAACTGCTTGTTAAACTTACCTGGCCAGGAGGGGGCTTCACCTCAGCTCCAGACCGCCCCACCTGAACAGAGAGGGACAGAGCCAAGCTGCTGTGGATCCCTCAGTCCTGCACCACTGGAGCAGCTGATTTGTCCATGGCTGAGGACTGGACTCCAACAACCCACCCTCACCAGCCTTCAGCAGAGGACAATTCCCTCCAGCAGTGTGGAGGGGTTTAGAAACCGGAAAATGATGCTCTCACAGACCAGGGTATAGAATGTTCCCCACAGAACCTCTGGTCAGCTTCCAACTGCTCCTGAAAATACCAACCCCAGCAAACAAAACTACAGGACCTCTCAGAACAGCTCCCAGGCTGTTCCCAGGCCTACACACTACAAACAAGGCTTTGGCACCGATCACCTGAGAACTAATGACACAAACCCACAGAATCTGCAGGAAGGAAAGGAAGACCAGGAATTTCCCCTGATCTCTTTCACACATGACAAAATGCCCTCATGCTTCTGCCTCACCCCTACCCTGTGTTTGAGTGACACAGAGAAGAGGTTCACAGGCAAAGCTAAAGCCCTCAGCAACCAGCCCAGGCTTTTCCACACCGTGCATCCTGGGATCCACACAGATCCAGCCTCTCCCTCAGCAGCCTCCCAGCCTGAGCGCCTTCCTGCTGCTCACCTGTTCCCAGCCACATCCAGCACGTGGAGCTCCGTGGTGTTGGCCAGCTCGGGGGGCAGCAGGGCCAGGCGATTGTCCCTCAGGGACAGGACGTTGAGGTTGGCACAGCCTCCAATCTCTGCCGGCAGCGCCGTCAGCCGGTTCCGGTCCACGTTCAGGTTCGTCAGCTTGGCCAGCTTGCCCAGGGACTTGGGCAAGGCCTGGGAAGGAGCCAAGTCAGTGGTTGCAGGAGGAAAGAGCAGCTCAGGGAAAAGGCACAAAGCCCTTGGTGGGGGAACGAGCTGCCTTCTGTCCCCACAGATACGTTTGGGACAAAGTTCTTTGGGACATCTTTGGGACAGGTTTTCCCTCGGGCTCACAGACTGACCCATGCCAGCTCTTCCCCTCAACACAGCACAGCACACTCCAACCCCCACTGGTCAAGACTTTCCTTCTGTTTCTCTGCCCATTCCCAATCCTTATGTTTCACCAACCAAATCACAGGCAGTTTTGATGGAGCAGGGCCATTTTCAACCACACTATCCCAAACCCCTCAGAAACGCAGCCTGGGATGTGACCTTGCACCTGTCAGCTGGGATGGGCTTTGGGATGGGCAATCCCAGCATCCCTGCTATCCCAGAGAATGTTTTAGGGGAAAAAAATCAGTGAGAGAAAGCAGCTTCCAAAGGTCTGTGAGCTTGGTGAAACTCTGGAAGCAGCTGGAGCACACCCAGGAATTCAGCTCAGGGGACAGAGGATGGGAAGGGACCCCTGGCACCTGGCTGAGCTTGGGAGAGGCAGGTGGCTGCTGAGTACTCACTGTCAGCATGTTCTCAGTCAGGATGAGCTCAGACAGATTTTCACAGTCCCCAATTGATTCTGTCACGTCTGTCAGCCGGTTCTGGTCCACCTTGAGGATGGAGAGCTGCTTCAGCTGACCTGGCCAGGGTGACAAGTTAGGTGTGAGCTGTGCCAGAGAGAAGGATGCTGTTCTACACTCACCTGGCTGTGATCCCACCAAGGATCCCATAACCCAACCCCGCAGGCTCTGCCTTTCCTCCCACCAGGGCTGTTCACAGGCCTCACACATGCCTGATGCACATGAAGCACCTGAACTCTCCTGCAGAGTTCTGCTCACCTGCACCACCCACTGCTTCTGCTCTCCATGACTGTGCCCACATCCATGAATCCCCCCTTCCCTGCCACAGACACTTTCCTGAAGCTCCTCCAGGAGCACAGCCAAGGAGGTGACGTGCTGCAGCGCTGCCCATCCCACAGCACTCACCGATCCCGTCCGGAATGCATTCCAGCAGGTTCTGGGACAGCAGCAAGTCCGTCAGTGCCACCAGCCCACTGACCTCGTTGGGCAGCTGCTCCAGCTTGTTCTCAGACACATCCAGGCAGACCAGGCGGCGCAGGTTGCCCAGCTCCTGCGTCAGAGAGGAGACCCCATGGCTCGAGGGAACGGCTGGGGCAGGGGCAAAGGGGTGCAGGTGCCCGAGGGACACTCACCGGCGGCAGGGCCGAGAGCTGGTTCCGGTCCAGCCAGAGCTCGCGCAGGTTCGGGAGCGCGCCCAGAGTGTCCGGCTGCAGGAGACAGGACAGGGATGGCATCAGTCCCTTCCCCAGGGGGAAGCTGCGTGGGGATGCTGCAGCTGCACCGCTCTCTGCAAAGCCAGGCCCTGTTCTGCCTCTCTCACCTCCCAGGACCATCCCTGGATCGTTACAGGACAGCAGCACACGTGCCTGGGAAGGCCTGGGATGGTGCACTGGCTGCAGGAGGTCCGGTGGGACACACAGCAGGCAACTGTGCCAGCAGGCAAGGCAAGAACTAAACCTGCAGCACAATTCTGATGGAGAGCAGCTGAGGGAGCTGGGGCAAAAGGGGGCTTGGGGGGGACCTTTTTGCTTTCTGCAACGCCCTGACAGGAGGGTGGACCAAGGTGGGGGTCGGGCTTGGCTCTCAGGGAATAAGGGACAGGACAAAGGTAACGGCCTCAAGCTGTGCCAGGGGAGGTTTAGGTTGGTATTGGGAAAATTCCTTCCCAGAAAAGGCTGTCCAGCCCTGGCACAGCTGCCCTGGGCAGGGGGGGAGTCCCCACCCTTGGGGCGACTTAACAGCTGTGTGGACGTGGCACTTGGGGGCACAGGTTAGTGGTGGCCTTGGCAGTGCTGGGGGAGCAGCTGGACTCGATGGTCTCAGACGGTTTATCCAACCTAAATGATTCCATGATTCTAGGGGGTTGGAAATTCTGGCCTTGCAGAAGAAATGCATCTTCTTCCTCTCAGACATGAAAATAAACATTTGGGTACCAGTGGCCAACTCCACACGGCCCAGTGGCACCATCAGCCATGACAGACACACGTCCACACCCCACAGCCCCCCCAAGCACTCAGCATTTGGAGTTTGCTCCACTGGAGCGTGGCTCAAGTGTCACACACCCATTCTCACAGGGGAGTTCAGCCTGTGCACAGCTAAGCTCCACGAACCCCTCTGCCTCCCAATTTTGATGGGTTTGTGCCAAAACCCATTCCAGAACATGAGGAGTAAGATCCAGTAATAGCTTAATCCACAGCTGCAAAGTTACAGAATATCACTGGGTGTCCCCAAATGCCCAGACAACCTGAATTCTGAGACTGTGCCCTTGCTCTCCACGTGCTGAGCCCTCCATGGAGAGAGCCCCCACACTGGGCTACCCTCACTGCCACGGACAACATGGAATGGCCCAGCTCCCTGTGGGGCAGAAATCACATCAGAAAGGAGAAAGGCAGGAAGCTGAATGAGAAGAAAAACAGCTGGGGGCAGTGCAGGACAGAGAAGGGAAGCACCAGAGCCTTGCTGGAAAGGAAAGATCCTTGGCAGCCAGACAGGAAGAATTCCCATCCCAGAGCCTGGAAAGGACAGAGCAGGCGGTGTGAGAGGCCAGCAGGAAACAAGACACAAGGGCTGACACATGAAGAGAAAATTCATCTGGGAATGATGACTGAGCCATGCTGGGCAGATCAGAGTCTCCCCAAATAACCTGAGGGTCTATTTCTTTGCATTTCAGGTGGAAACCCAGCTGCTTGCACCGAGGTGCAGGGTCTGCCCCTACCAACCACCCCAACTCCCTCCCCAGCAGCCCTCACCTACCAGCACTTCCAGGTCATTGCCACCGAGATCCAACTGCTCTAACTTGACAAGGAAGGAGAGTGAGCTGCAAGGCACAGGGGACAGAGAGATAAAACAAGAAATAAAGAGCGGAAGGTTAGCATCTGGGACACACATTGCACAAATCACATGATCTCTAGTAACTCCTAAAGCAGGTGGGGCAACCCTGACCTTTCTCACGGTCCCTCTGAGCCCAACAGTTTACAGAGCTGGTCCCTTCCCCAGCCCAGACCGTTTGCCCCAGGGAACTGAGTTCAGAGGCACCAGCAGCCCCAGTGCAGCCAGTTCCACTGGTACCAGTTTGCCTTCTCCCCCTCCCACCACAACACACCCTGACCAACACCGTAACAATGACCAGCCACACCTTCACAACACTGCCTGTTTGGCAGCGAGGACAGGGACCTGGGCACGGACTGACAGGCAACAGGAGGGACTCAGCAGAGGACAAGACGTGTTTGGGGGGCAAGGGGAGCACAGCTGCAGGGACAGGGAGGAATGACAAATCCAACAGCCTCAGTTTCCCCAGATGGGACGCTCATGCTGCTGCAGAGGAAGGGAAGACAACAGCGGCCTGATGCCTCAGGTGAGGTGACAGCGTACAGACAGAAGCTCGCCATGAAGACACTGCACAGGACCCACAGCCTGCCCCACCAGGGGCCCATGGACGTGCCCCAAGCACCCCACACACCACACCTGGGGATGGACACAGCCTGCGGTCCCACACACCCGGGGGCGAGCTCTCATGACGTGGTCCAGGTGGTCACTTGTCCTCACACCTGAGTCTGACCCATCAGCTCCAACTCCACGTCCCCAGAGGACTGCTGCCCCTCAGTGGGTGCCAGGGTGAAGCTGCCAGCTCTGCCCACTCCCTCTGCAGGGAACAGCTTTATTCTCTTCTTAAGGAACTGTCCCAATACAGAAATCCCCATATTTCTCTGGAAACACCTCTCAATGCCACCCAAACCAAGGCTGTTGGGGGCTGCAATAAAAGGGAGTTGTCTTGTCTGGGCCAGGCTGTAAAAACGTTTGGGTTATGCAGGAAAATTAATTTCCTCCTGCACACAGCGGTGGATTTTGAGATAAACTCCAGCAAAGGTTTATCAACAGTTTCATCCAAAGGATCCTGTTGCACAACACTCCTTCACCACAAATGTACATCAACTCTGACTCCTCTGAAGGTGATGCAGCCTTGACTGTCCCTCTGCACCTTCACAGCTTGAATTCCCAAAATGGGACCAAGTGAGCTGTGGAATCCACATTGCTGACATCTGGCAAAAGGTCTCAGTACAGATCCCCCTCCACTGTTCCATAAGAACACACTTGGGAGGGCTGCCCTTCCCAAGCCTCTGCCTGTGTCCCATCTGCACGGGAGAGATGAGGGCTGACCACCAGCTGTGCAAGCTGAACCATTCCAGAACTCAGTCCATACCAGAGGACTGACCAATGAAATGGAATTTTGGCAAGCAAAGGTCACTGCAAGCTGGATCTTTCAAGAAGCTCAACAACAAAAAGACACCAAAAGGACACCGCTGCATTATGCTGCCCCAAATCCTCAGTGCTGAAGCCCACCTGGGCTCAGGGACCTCGGAAACAAAGCCCCAGACGTTTCCTGCTTCAGTCATTCTCCTCTTTGGCAGGGTCACCTGGTCTCATTCAGAGCTGCTCTCATGCACAAAGTGCAGCCAGAGAAGCACCAGAGCCTCAGGCAGAGAACCCGACAGCATCACTGAAATGGTTCTGGCCATCGACTGCCACCTTGTATTTGACTGGCAGATCTGACCAGAATTGGCCTTCAAGATCCATCTTCTACTTTTGGAAATCATCCCAAAATAAAATATGGGGAATTGGGGAAAGATGAAAAGAAGCTGAATCTGCATTACAGAATGAGTGTCAAGCCTGGATTAACCTCTCAGCGAGAAACACCAAAGCCTCATAGCACACCACAGGCATCCTGCTGGATGGCACCTGGATCTACCTCAGGAGCACTGGGCATGAGAGATCTGCACGAAAACCCAAGGGGTGTGGCCACAGACTGAATTCTCAAGACTCCAGGGACCTGCTGGTTCTGAGGTGGTGAAAAGCCATTGGGACTATCTTCACTGCAGTTTGAAAGCCCAATCTCGGATGCAGCTCCTGCAGCTCTTTGCTGATGTGGTGTAACCCAGCAGTGGTCCCTGCCTGTACGAACACCCAGTCACAGGAACAGGCAGAAGAGCAGCCCAACACCAGGACCCAAACTCCTCCTGCTTGCCAGTTCTCAGCCTGAAAAAAGCATCCAAGGCCAAGCTGGACGAGGCTTGGAGCAACCTGGTCTAGTGGAAGGTGTCCCTGCTCATGGAAATGGCTGGAACATGATGAGCTTTAAGGTCCCTTCCAACCCAGACCACCCTGGGGTTCTGTGATAAGGAGCTTTAACTCTCATATTGTCCTCTGTGGTGATATTCCACATGGGACCATCTCAGCTGGCCCCCTCCTATCACCCTTCTGTGACAGGGTCACTGCTGTGCAGAGAAGATCTGCTGACTGCCATCAGACAAGGCGATGGTGTGATTCTGATCTGTGCCTCTGCAGGGTGTAGCCATGGGGGGAAGGTGCCAGCAGACAAGCTGAGTTCCTGCCAGGAACAGGAAGAGAGCTCTGAGGACAGGTGACAACAGCTGCACGTGTCACACCTTCACTGAGGAGTTTGTGTGGCCCCAAAACAACTGCTGCTCAAAAAGGAGTCAGGCAGAATCCCTTCCAGTGATCTCCAAGGAAAGCTGGGGGAATCATCAGTGGGATGGATAAACAGGCAGGAAACTGACAGAGCTGATTTGGGTGGAAACCTCAACAAACCCTGACAGGCCAAAGCCAAGACCAAAGCACTGACTGGACAGTTCTCCACGTCCATCCACCTGAGAGCGTTACCTCTGCCAGCCACGTTCCCTGCCAGGACCTCACCCCTGTCCCTCACTCCAAAGCCTGTCACAGCACTTACCTCTTCTCCCTTGCTGGCTTATGTTTAGTCAGCTGCAGGGAAGGTGGTTATCCCAGCCAGAGGGATATCCAACAAAGCAGATGTCAGAAGCAAAATGAACCCTTCATGTATCCTGCTGCTCTTCAAATCCCGAACCTCACTGTGCACAGAGCTCCTCCTACACCCCCATCCACACAGGTTTCTCTTTTCTTTCCAAAAGAATCCATTGTCTGCTCCACCTCGTCAGGAAAAATGGTTCTCACTATTTCCAGCAGCTGTTTTTGGGAACCCTGTCTATTCCAAACCAGTCCTTACACAGAGGCTGAGTACAGGCTCTGAACATCCTTTGCTGCTCTCCAGCCCTGCACCATCCTCTCCCTCGTCGCCCCAATTTATGGAAATCCAGCAAGATGCAGCCTATTTATGCCCAGCCTGAGCCCTCCCAAGCCAGGTGACGGTGCCTGCACTAGTCCCTGAGGAAGCAGCAAGAACAATCGGGCAGGAGACTCCTACAGCCCCCAGACAGACACTCACGTGGGGAGAGTCTTTAGCAGGTTCTCACGTAGCTCCAAAGTCACCAGGTTTGCCAAACTGCAAGAGAAAAGGGAGCAAGAAAGCCAGGTTCACTGGACAGGGCTTCAGGGATGCAAGGAGCTGCTCATCTCCCTTCCCTTGGACCACCCCTCGTGTCCTGTGCAATGCATGGATGTGCACACGTGGATGGAGATGGGGGAACAAAAACAACACGGCTGGAAATGGCTCTGGTGGAGGTGGGTGCTTGCTGCAGGCACGAGGAACAACACCATGCCCACACTCAGGACAAGGAACACGCTGGCACAACAGGACTGTCTGCCCAAGAAGGTAAAACCCCTCACATGTGGAAAGCCAAACCCCACAGGAGAGGCACTGCACCCCATGGGGCCGTTTGCCAGCAGCATAAATCATTCCAACGCCATCAGGCAGCCCACACCTGCTTGGAAAGGGGCAAATGGGCACTCAGAACACAGGGAAAGGCAGCATTTGAGAAGACTGGATCAGTCTTTGCTGCACCATAAACCACAGCAGGAGAAGCAGCTGGGACCAGGACAGGAACCTTTGTAGGAAGTCTTTTACCAACCCAAGGCTCAGAGGTGCTCAGGCAGCACTGTCAGCACCGGGGCAAAGCCACACCTGGCTTGTCCCTCCAGGTCCTGCCGCTGTCCCCATCCCACCAGCAAGGTGTCCCCACCCCAGCCCCCTCCCTGCTGCCAGAACAGGGCCATACTCACTTCCCAATGTCAGTGGGGAGGCTCTGCAGGGACACATCATTCAAGGCCAAGTGGCCCAGGCTTCGGAGCTGGGTGAAGCCCTCAGGAAGCCTGTGAGAACATGAACAAAACTCCATTAATCCTGTGTACAAAGCACAGAATCCCCCAAAACACTTACATCCCACAAAAGCCAGCCTTATCCCAACTGGCATCAACATATGGAAAGGAGAACAGGAACCATCACCACCCCTGGCTGCTGATCCAGGACAAGTTCCGTTTCCAAGACCACAAAACCCCCTTGCACCAGACATCGCCTGTCCAGGTTTGCAAACTCAGCTCTGCAGTACCTGAGCACAACTCCCAGACCAAACCATGCCATGGGATCACTCACACTTGGAACAAGGGAGGGCTCCCAAGCATTCCCAACAAAGGATATCTCTGCAGATGACACTGCAGCATTCCCCAGGACCAAGGTGTGACAGAACAGGGAAAAACCCTGAAAGAGGAAATTCCTTTGCTTCCACAGGCAGCTCATAGAGCCCCCTTTCCACCCCCTAACTCATCTGAACCCTGAGCCAGAAAAACTCTGACAAATAAGGCAGAGTGCAGAAGTGCTGGTCACTCCTGTGGTATGGGGATGGTCACTGACAGAGAAGCTTGTCCCACTCCAGCAGTGCCTGGGACCAGCAGAGGGAGCAGAGTTAAATGTGCCTAAAACCTGGACAGAACAAAGGGAAGTGACACCTGGGGCCAGGCTGGCACCTGCAGGGACCCCGGCAGCAGGACAACAGTGCCTGAGAACAGCTCACCACGGCAGGGGAGCCACACTGAACTCCAGGATTATGCATTAAAAGCTCCAGGGACAGAGCACTGAAACACAAGTCAAATTCCTCCTTGGGCACAGCTCTGGGCACTGAGGTAAGAGGGAAACAACCAAACACAGGGCTCAGAGGATGGATGTCCTCAGTTATGAATAAGAGAGAGGTGGAAAAGGGGCTGAGAGGGAGCAAAAAGGGCTGAGAGTGGTGCCCAAAAGGGGCTCTGGGGGGCATGCAGGCTTTTTCTCCTCTGCAGCACAAGCCCACATCCATTCTGGTTTGTGACCAGTGCAGAGGGAGCAACAAACTCCCTTCAAGAGGACATAAGCCCTCACTTTTGACACCAGTACAATTAATGCTCACCATCCCCAGCCACCAGCCCCAGGGGTGGAGCACACACCAGCTCCTCCCAACACCAAGCGTTCCACCTGCCAGGAGAGCAGAGTCCTGCAGCTTTGGAAGAGGCAGGACAATCCCAGGCCTCGGCTTCACAGGGAGACAATTGCAAGATGAAGATCAGAGAAAGCCAGGGAGAATGTGCAACTTCAGTTCTCCTGCTCAGCTGGATTAAGGGGTTGCCTTCCTACCTGGAGAGAGGATTCCCACTGAAGTCTGCGATTTCCAGGGATTTGCAGAATTTGATGCTTTCAGGAATTTCTGGAATGTCTGGAAAAAATAGGTGAAAGAACAAAGGAGGCTTGAGAAAATGGGACAGCAGGAAGTGGTGACAGCCTGAGACAGGGTAAGGCAACCCCACTGCCACAGCTCAGGACCCCCGAGGGATCGCTCCACGGGGTGAGGAAAGGCTCCTCCCGAGCACGAGGGCACAGGGAGCAGCACTGCAGGGCCTGGGCACCCCCTCCTGCCCAGCTCTGGCCTTACCATTGCGGGAGATGTCCAGCTCCACCAGCTGCATGAAGTTGGCCACCTCGGGGGGAAGCCTCTGGATCTCATTGTCACTCAGGCCCAGCTTGCGCAGGTTCAGAAGCCTGAAGAAGGGCTGTGACAGAAGGGACAGGGTCAGCAGCAGTTCTGGGGGAAACCCATCTCCTCACCCCAGGAGGAGCCTGAGCACCCCCCTGAGACACCCTCACCCCAGCCAGGCCCTCACGGGGCAGCCACTGTAGGAATCAGAATCCTCGTGAAGGGACGAGGGTGAAAGAAAAAAGGCATAAATGAGTTTATGATCAATCATTTAGCATCTGTTACCCCACTGCTATCCTCCTCCTGTGCAGGACACAAACCAGACATCCCTTGTTTCCCACAGCAGCAGTTCACCACAGGCTCTGAAGTCCAGCACCATGGGGAAGCTGCTCTAAAGCAGCTTGCAGCAGACACTTGAGTTTGTGAGTCAGCTCCAGCAGAGCCAACAAAGGAGAAACACCAGGAGACTCCCAGCCCAAAGCACTGCCCCTGCTCTGCACACATCTGCTGCACAGGACGTGTGCTCAGGACAGCAGTGGCAGGTCCCCACACCAGCAGGGACAGTGTCTGTGCCCCTTGTGCCGGGGGGAGAAGGTGCAGGTGAGCTGCCAGCACGGCCCCAAGTGACACAGAGCTACAGAAGGCACTGGAATTCTTTTCTAGGAACACCACAGCCATAGGAATGGTGACTGGAAGGGCCCTCACAACACTCAGCTTTGCCACACACCCCTTGGGGCTCCCAGAACTCCATCAGCTGCGAATGGCAAATTCCAGGGTCCATCACTCCTCCAAGACACCACCAGCCCCAGCAAGTTTAGTAAACACTGGTACTGCAATTATCAACTGACCAAACACTGCAGCTGATTCTAACCACTGCCAGAGGTCAGATCCTGGGCAGGATGGGAACCAGGGCCGGGGTGTTTGCTGCATTTCCTGGATTGTTTCGGAGCACTGGGAACAACAAACAACAATGCAGGGCCACTGCAGAAAATGTTCACAAGTGACTGAGAGCAAACCCAGCTCTGTGCAGTGACATGCAGAGGCCATTTCTGAATTACATCACCCTGTGCCTGTCCGAGGCAGAGGCAGGGAGGGGTCACAGCAGCACGGGAGAGGCAATCCTGGGATCATTCATAGCTCACAAAACACGGCCAAACTCGGGGCTGCTTGTGCAGGGCGCGCTGAGAGGGATCAAACCAGCTCTGAGCCTCCCTCCTCAGGTGCCTCCTCTCCAGGTATCCACCTGCCCAAGAGCTGCTGGGACAGACCTCCCCAGGAGCACCTGCAGGGTACCTTCGGGTGGGGGCACCTTCAGGACCCCTCAGCTCTGCCAAAAACGAGAGCACAGCGCAGACAAGGGAGGGGAGCAGAGGAGAAGGTGGAGCAAACGCAGCCCTGAGAAGGTGCACAGAGCACCCGTGAGCTGCTCCCCTCTGGCAGTGAAGCCGTGAGGTCTGGGGCTGTCACTGCAGGAGCTCTGCACAGATCCAAACCTGTGCAGTGTCCAAGTGCCCGTCAGGACACAGCTCAGCACCGGTGTGGGTCTGAGGGGCACCAGAGCTCAGCACAGCCCCTGGCTCCCACAGCGCTCTGCTCAGGGGAACTGAGCAGGGATGAACAGCACTGACAGGAAATTCACACTTCTGATGTCCTAAAGGACCACAATAATTGTTTAACGAGGAAATAAATTTAAAAAATAACCCCTCTCACCACTGACCATCACGGGCTCTGCTTAACTCTGTTTATCTAACGCAGACCAGCTCGGTGAAAAGGAAGTGGGTAAAAGTCTAAATAACAACAAAGGTTCAGGGGAGCAGGAGTTTAGACACTTGATTTGCTATTGTTTCCTAGAGCCTTCTCCTAATTTTAGAATGCAAGGAAATTCCAGGCAAGACACCGTGCTGACCTGCCAGAGCCTGCACATTGGAAAATAACCACAGGGACTGAACATCCACAGCCCAGGCTGCAGCACCTCTGCCTGAGGGTTCAGGTAGCCTCAGGACACATGTCCACACTTTTAAATAACAGAGTAAATGGGAATAAACCCAGGTTGTACATGGTCCAGAAGCCCCCAGCTGCTTCTTTTTTCTTAAGAAGAAAATAAAAAGGTTTCTAAACCCCCCAGCAGCACCAGAGCTGGGCACAGCCCACGTGCAGAACTGCAGGAGCACACAAGTGCAACGTTCCACTTGGCAGAATCAGCTACACTGGACCTGAATAAAATATTTGCATGTGACAAAAAATAAAACCAGCCAGCAGCCATCAGTGGTAGCCAGAAAAAACAAATGTGAGAATGACAGTGTTTTCATGCTCGAATTCAGGTTTTGTATTTACCAAAAAAAGATGGCAAGAGGATGTGACCAAGAGCTGCAAATGCTGTCTCTGACACAAATTTCCTTGTCATTTCCAGCTCAGTGTTCTGTGAGCTGAGGACTTCAGCTCAGCCCAACAGCCCAAAGCAAAGGCTGCCCAGGAGATTCACTTGTGACACTTGAAAATGAGAACAAATTAATTTAAAAATTGTTACTAGAACTGAGAGGGAAACCTTGAGTACACGTCTCTGGAGACTGGCAATTATCCCTTCTGCTAATCAAAGTTCACCCCAATTCCCAGAGCTGATGAAGCAAACCCCTGGATTTAGCACCACACTGAACATCTCCAGTAAAGAAACTCCCAACTTCAGCATTTTCTGATTTATAAAATAAAACACCACCAACCCTGCCTGACCCAGATCCTTCAGTGTCCAAACTGGACTCAGAGTAGATTAAAAACAGAAGTTTGAAGAAGAAAAAAAGGTAAGCCCAGTCTCTCCCTGTTTCCTTGCAGCCCAGAAGCCCAAAGCCCACACGGACCAGCACGGAACTATTCCAGCACACAGGAACCCAGAATCAGCACAGGAAGATTCCAGCACATGGAATCCAGCAGCTCAGGGTGTGATGGAAGTTATCATGAACAAAAAAAACCTCAAGATTAGGGGGTACTGATGAAATAGCAGCTGGGTGCAACTCGGGGTAACAGCCTCTGCAAATCAGGGTGCATTACAAAGATATTCACTGTTGAAGCACGAGAGTATTCACAGGGCAGATAAGGCAGAGAACAGCTACAAAACTGTCCTACAGTTAAAATTCAGGGACATAAACTCTTACAATACCCAGAGCAGAGCAAGCGCAGTGCAACCAGCTGGAAATACATTAAATAGTCATTAATTAGGGACAGGTATAAAGAGTTTGTAAATGCCAAAAGATACGAAATGCTCCACCAAATGACAACATGGCAAAAAAAAGGCCGAAAACTGAAATCCAGGCTCTGCAGAAGGTTTTCAGATGTAACATCCACCCTCAGCAGCCCCTTGAGAGCCAAATGCAGGCAAACACATTCAAGGGTTTTCACTAAGCTCTGAAACAAAATTCAGTTACTTCAATCTTTAAAAAAGATGAAAAAGGCAACCCAGACCCGTGGATTTTTCAGTTAAAAGGGACTGAAATATAATCTGATATAGTATCCTTCCAATCCTTTGTATCTCACAGACCTTCACCACAGATCCATGAGACAATTCTCATTGGAGGGCACTTGGGAGATCTCCAGTCCAAGCTCCTGCTCAAGACAGGATCAGGATGAGGCCAGAGCAGGTTGCTCAGGCCTTTGTCTGGTCAAACCTTCAACCATGGGGGATGGCCCAAAACTCCTCTGGGCCCCAGGTTCACCAAACAATTATCCTCACAGGGGAGCCACATGGCTCCAGCGGTTCACAGGCCTCTGCAGAAACAAATAAAACCCCTGAAACATCCCTCGTTGCTGCTGCCAGTCAAATACTGAGTGTGGCCAAGATCACCCATGGGAGGGAACCAGCAGAATTTGGGGAGCCCTTCATGAGCCAAACCCTGCCCAGTGACACCCCACAATCACCACAGGTCCACAAGTCACACAGCTCCCTTCTACAGACCTGTCTCTTCCTTTCTGCATACTGTCCTTGTCACAGAGGGGCTTTTTTCCCCCTTAACTGGAGAATGGAGACATCTGGTGCTGGATTTTCAGTGCTGAACTCTGCTTTGATGGGAAGTTACGTGATGGCAGTTTTGGGATGCCAAACCATAGAAAGGTTTGGGTAGAAAGGGACCTTCAAGACCACCACAGAGGCTGTGAAACTAGGAAGGAAGGAAGGAAGGAATTTATGAAGTCATCGAATCACAGAAGGTTTGGGTGGGAAGGGACCTTAAAGCCCATCCAGTGCCATCCCCTGCCATGGGCAGGGACACCTTCCACTGTCCCAGAGTGCTCCAAGCCCTGTCCAACCTGGCCTTGGACACTTCCAGGGATGGGGCAGCCACAGCTTCTCTGGGCACCCTGTGTCAGGGCCTCCCCACCCTCACAGGGAAGGATTCCTTCCCAATATCCCATCCAATCCTGCTCTTTGTCAGTAGGAAGCCATTCTCTTTGTGCTGTCCCTCCAAGCCCTTGTCCA